>OZ025284.1:3467772-4023078 GCA_964019165.1 Mastigias papua | reverse complement strand
CTGTTTCGCGTCACCACTCATGACGCTGTCGTACTTAGTGCATTTTTAACACATTCCGAAAGAAGTTGCTTGATAATGTACTCAAAACTGTGCTAATTAAAGGTTTAGAGAGCTAATGGACAATAATGAATGTAGTTGCATCTATGTATGTAGTTGCATCTATGTATGCTGTGCATGATATGGTGTTAGGTTCTGTTCTACATATATATATATATATATATATATATATATATATATATATATATATATATATATATATATATATATATATATATATAGAGAGAGAGAGAGAGAGAGAGAGAGAGAAATTCAAAAATATACTTTCTTCTGTTGTAAACGTTTCGATATATTATCTTCATCAGTACTATATATATATATATATATATATATATATATATATATATATATATATATATATATATATATATATATATATATATATATATATATATATATATATATATTTGTTGTTAAACACACACACACACACACACACACACACACACATATATATATATATATATATATATATATATATATATATATATATATATATATAGACCCTCAAGAAAAAATTGCAACTTTTAAAACGTTTCGGCACAAGCCTTCATCAGTTATAACATTCCAGGTACATACAGCGCATATATAACGATAAAAACAAAGGAAGAATATCTAATTAACTTACGACAATAGAACACTTTACACAATGAAACTGGACTTACAATGGATAGCATTTGAAATTGAATGGAAGGGAAATTATATTTAGCATAAGAGAAAAGGGTGTTGGAGAAGCTGATACCTACCGTCCCAGCGGGGTATAGAGAAAATCATGCGAGAACAAAGTGGGTGTGAAGTAACATAAAATGAAAAGGAAACCCAATATGACCTAGAAAGGACGATATTGAGACAAGCATAACTGAATAAAAGTAGAAACCATAACATAAAATTAAAAGAGCAGGATAAATAGTGAATACATATAGAATAAACCAGCCAACTCAAATAAATAATAATCCTATGTGTCTACTTCCTTAACATTAAGACCCCGGGGTGTGAAAGTGTCCAGCTTATGTTGCCAGAAACTTTCATGAAAGTTTCATGAAAGTTTCTGGCAACATAAGCTGGACACTGGACATTCAATTTCAAATGCTATCCATTGTAAGTCCAGTTTCATTGTGTAAAGTGTTCTATTGTCGTAAGTTAATTAGATATTGTTCCTTTGTTTTTATCGTTATATATGCGCTGTATGTACCTGGAATGTTATAACTGATGAAGGCTTCTGCCGAAACGTTTTAAAAGTTGGAATTTTTTCTTGAGGGTCTATTTATGTCTTTAAAAATTTCTTTATGATTTGAGCTATTTGAGTGTATATATATATATATATATATATATATATATATATATATATAGAGAATTCAAAAATATACTTTCTTCTGTTGTAAACGTTTCGATATATTATCTTCATCAGTACTAACATTACAATGATACGGGGCCTACTTAAATTTCCTACATAACAATGGGGGTGACAATAGGTGTTACCCAAGGGGATCCTGCTTATTAACAATTGTTCCAGTGGTAGAGCGTAATTCAGGGGAGGGCCAAAGCTGTGAAGAAAGAAACAATAGAGTGACAAGGTGTAGACAAAGGCCATATAAGAAGTGTAAATTGAATGCTAGACAAAGAAATAGGTGGGAAACACTGGAGAGTTGAAAACAATAGGCAGACACTACTAAGAAACCAGGCATTCTAAAAGAGAAGTTAAGAGTCTACAAATCTGACGTTAAGTCCTTCTGGTGCAAAACTACCTAGCTTAAACTGCCAAAACCCTTCTCTATGTCTAGACTCCCCAAAAACCCTGTCTATGATCTGAAAACTAACGTCCTCCATAAAACCGTGATGATTAGCTTCAGTAAAATGTCTAAAAAAATCTGCCTGTGTGACTACTTCTCCCTTAGAATACCTCCTGCTAGCTGACTTGTAATTATTAAATCTAACCCTAAATGACGTAAAAGTACTACCTACATACTGCTTCCCACAAACTTTACAACCTAATAAATATACTACCCCTGACGAATCACATGTATATCTACTGCTAATTTTAAACTCACTTCCAGAGACATTGGATCTAAAACTGTTACCCTCAGACATGAACCTACAAAGCTGACATCTCGATTTACCGCATCTAAAACAACCCTTATCTGATTCTATCTGCAACTTTGGAAGCTTGGCCCTAACTAAACTATCCTTAAGGTTGGGGGCATGTCTGAATACCACAAGAGGCTCATGTCGAAACACTCTCTTGTGTTCCTCAGACGCCTCCAACATGTTTTGAAGTCTACTGACTAAACCCCTTAGCTCACTAAGTGCTGGATGGTATGATACTACAAACGGAATACGATCTTTCCTCTCCAGGAGAGGAAAGATCGTATTCCGTTTGTAGTATCATACCATCCAGCACTTAGTGAGCTAAGGGGTTTAGTCAGTAGACTTCAAAACATGTTGGAGGCGTCTGAGGAACACAAGAGAGTGTTTCGACATGAGCCTCTTGTGGTATTCAGACATGCCCCCAACCTTAAGGATAGTTTAGTTAGGGCCAAGCTTCCAAAGTTGCAGATAGAATCAGATAAGGGTTGTTTTAGATGCGGTAAATCGAGATGTCAGCTTTGTAGGTTCATGTCTGAGGGTAACAGTTTTAGATCCAATGTCTCTGGAAGTGAGTTTAAAATTAGCAGTAGATATACATGTGATTCGTCAGGGGTAGTATATTTATTAGGTTGTAAAGTTTGTGGGAAGCAGTATGTAGGTAGTACTTTTACGTCATTTAGGGTTAGATTTAATAATTACAAGTCAGCTAGCAGGAGGTATTCTAAGGGAGAAGTAGTCACACAGGCAGATTTTTTTAGACATTTTACTGAAGCTAATCATCACGGTTTTATGGAGGACGTTAGTTTTCAGATCATAGACAGGGTTTTTGGGGAGTCTAGACATAGAGAAGGGTTTTGGCAGTTTAAGCTAGGTAGTTTTGCACCAGAAGGACTTAACGTCAGATTTGTAGACTCTTAACTTCTCTTTTAGAATGCCTGGTTTCTTAGTAGTGTCTGCCTATTGTTTTCAACTCTCCAGTGTTTCCCACCTATTTCTTTGTCTAGCATTCAATTTACACTTCTTATATGGCCTTTGTCTACACCTTGTCACTCTATTGTTTCTTTCTTCACAGCTTTGGCCCTCCCCTGAATTACGCTCTACCACTGGAACAATTGTTAATAAGCAGGATCCCCTTGGGTAACACCTATTGTCACCCCATTGTTATGTAGGAAATTTAAGTAGGCCCCGTATCATTGTAATGTTAGTACTGATGAAGATAATATATCGAAACGTTTACAACAGAAGAAAGTATATTTTTGAATTCTCTATGTTTTATTTATATACTACGTTAGTGCGGCTTTGACTTTGATTATATATATATATATATATATATATATATATATATATATATATATATATATATATATATATATATATATATATGTTTAACAACAAATTTTATCTTCCAATGCCTCCTTTGAATTGAAAAATTTTCAATTCCATACACGGTTCTACAAGATAAACTGTGCCTAAAAAGGGTGTATTCTAATCAAGAGAACATCATGAACTTTAAAGTAGTGAGTCTTTCAGCCTGGTTTCCACCACCTGCTCTCACATGAATTGAGAAATGAGGAACTATAGGGTGTGGTTCCCAAAGGTTCGTAGGATCACACCCAATCTGCTCTCCCAATTGAAGAAGCCACGGGCCGGGACTGAATGTAATCAATATAGTTATTTGCAGCTGCTGAAATAAAACATACTATTGAATATGCAAAGTAACTAACCATGAGCGAAGATCCCATAATCTTATACTAGTATCATAACCACATGACAAAACTGTATTGGGATCTTCCATCCTGAGTTGCATGATGCCAGCACCAAGTCTTTCTACGCTACTTCCATTACTTGTTAAAGCATTCATCATCTCGCCCCTAAAGATAAATCCATACATCGCACTGGAACTACAGTAACCATAATTAGAGCTCCGATTACGAGTACAGGGGAAAATGAGTGTTCAACATGAACTCAAGAATACCTTTTATTTGTTTTGTAGCATCATACAATACTAAAATATCAATCGACAAGGCCAGTCAATTTCATGATCTATATATTTTCCACGTTTTGTATCAGCTTTTGGACAATCCTATATGTTGGCGTGTAATGAGGTCAAAATGATATACTATCGTTTAATTTTTCATATATTGTCTGGTGCTTACAGCCCTTATAATAGGTATAATATAATAGGCAATGAGGTAAAAGTAATATCTACTTCTTATGTTAGTTGGTTAGATATAACAGATAGATATAACAGCCTACTCAAAATAAAGTACACAACACAACACAACACAACAGCAATCGCAGTCACTAGTATCCCAAAATCTGAATTCTGTTCTTGGATTGATGCATGGAAATTGGGTTCTTAGCTTCAAATGAAAGTGCCACATACGCTGTCCTCTATATCTCACTAGTTCAGTGCCATTGTTCAATGTATGTGCCTTGGAATTAAGAAGCTATTCGAACGTTATTAGCTACAGGTGGCACATGTTCACAAGGCTCTCTCATTCAGCCTATCAAATCTGCTATAATCATTAACGAAAACACCTAAGAGAAAACATACTACCAGACAGGACTATATAAAAGGCCAGGGCAAAGCAAAAATTAGCATAAAAGTAAAGAATTAGTTTGCATAGAATAAAGAAAACTACCTTTTAGTTCACTTACTTTCAAAAATGAATTTTGTACTAATAGGTATGAGGAGAGACAAATGAGACACTGCATTAACCTTTACGGATATACAGGCAAGGTGAGTGTAACAACTAATGATCAAATCAAGTGGACAAAACAACAGCCCTTAGGTATTAGCCAGAACTTGCTAAGGACTATTCTAGAAGGCCATTGGTCAATAACTAGATGGACAATTAACAGAGCCTCGACATACTTCGACAAATTACATTCCTGCGCATCATCACGATAGGTTTCCTTGATTGGTTGCCTTGTATAGCACATAAATGGAACAGGGTGTCTGCCCTTGAAATTCCCTTGACAATTCCCTGGTAATTCATGCATTTCCTGTTAGATCTGGCGAAGTATTTTCCCTTTCGCTTTGTAATTTGAATGCAAATGTAGGCAACTAATGTAGAGAGGCATTAACAATGTAGACAAACATATAAAATCTAAGTCACACGTATACACCATAATGGATGGCAACCCTGTAAAGCCCTTCTAATATATTTTGCAGGTTGGTCAACATTCCCTGAAACTTTCTCGACAATAATAACTAATTAGTAACTAATTTCCTTGACATTCCCTTGACATTTTCGGCCTTCAAGTGATTTCCCTGATATTTCTCTGATCTCTCTGACTTAACTCACATGGTAGACACATTGGAGAATCATCGCATACAACAAAAGAATATCCCAAGCGACACAAGATGAATCATAAAATCAAAAATCATGAAGAGTCTCCAGCTCCACTGCAATCATGTCTTAGAGAAAGCTTAGAATTCGAAGAACTTTCACGAATACTTAGCATTGTAAGCTCTGAAATAAAGATAAAATACTTACCTTGATAAATCATATATCCTTAATGCTCCATAACTTATGTTGTGGGCCGCCATTCCAACTATTGCTTCGCTGTAAAAAGAAAGGAAACTAATGATCTTATTGATAAATTTTGCACCATTGTGAATTAGTTACTGTTACCATTCTACGATCAATCTTGGAAGTAACTCGTAATGATAAAGGACACTGCCATTCAAAGGAAAAGATAATGATGATAAAAAATATGGAAGTTTAACTTCATATCACATGAGAAAAGTATACGGTTTATTATGAAAAGTGAAAATGGAACTGATTTACAACCACGCCTATTCTTCTTCATATGTACAAAGTCCCAAAAATGGTGGTATTACTATACTAATTGTAATATGATAGCCTACAGTAGTACACATAACATTTATCATGGTTTTCTGCCTCTACATGCAACACTCAAGAGCGCTTTCCAAATCCCAGTTCATCCAAGTAAGGAAATAACATCTTATTTGATAGATAAACAAAAATAAAGCTCTAGTGTGGAAAGCTCTCTAAAAGAGAGCAGTATATCCCAAGTATAGAGGGGGCTACCAAAATTTATTAAACTTGTGGTAGCCCATATACTTAGTATATGCTAAAGGCCAGGTTTAGAAGAAAGATTCTATTATAGTGTGCTTGACTCTGAAGAAGGCATTACACCGAAATATAAAAATGCCTCAGTTGAGTGAACGACTCATTGGATTCCAAACGTTTAATGAACTTTGAGCTCCACAGCAATTTCATTGGAACTCCAAGGTGTAATGGAGTAGCGCGGAATTCATGGTCTTGATGCTTTTATGTGTCCATAGGATCGAGCCTACTGTGGCATACACAAATTTATTCTAAATTGTGGTAGCCCACTCTATGCTTCGCACATACATACATATTATATATATATATATATATATATATATATATATATATATATATATATATATATATATATATATATATATATATATATATATATATATATATATATATATATATAAGTCTGTTGGTACTACAGAACTTCACTATATAGCACGAAAAAGCGGGAACACTCTTTAAGCATACTGATAGCTTTTTTCGTCCGACACTCGTCAGAGTATGAAACGTCGGATATATATATATAAATATATATATATATATATATATATATATATATATATATATATATATATATATATATATATATATATATATATATATATATATATATATATATATATATATATATATATATATATATATATATATATATATATATATATTATATGCAGTGCGTAATTCGGCTAATATATATATGTAATTCGCCTACTTTCACGCTCAACCGATCTGCACTGAGGAGCCATAAATGGCGAAACTTTGCATATAAATATTTATATATATATATATAAATATATATGAAGGCTTGTGCCGAAACGTTTGAAATGGAGTAATTTTATTTCTTGAATTCTATATATATATATATATATATATATATATATATATATATATATATATATATATATATATATATATATATATATATATATGTAGCATATAAATATTTATATATAAATATACATATATATACATATATATATATATATATATATATATATATATTACATATAAATGTAAATATCTTTATATAAATATATACATACATATATATATATATATATATATATATATATATATATATATATATATATATATATATATATATATATATATATATATATATATATATATATATATATACAATGAACAATATGAAGAGGGCAGTACTCTTTGAAGAAATAGGCACCAATGTGGTCTTTTGCACTTTTTAAAGAGTGCAAAAGACCACATTGGTGCCTATTTCTTCAAAGAGTACTGCACTCTTCATATTGTTCATTGTATATATATATATATATATATATATATATATATATATATATATATATATATATATATATATATATATATATATATATATATATATATATATATATATATATATATATATATATATATATATATATATATATATTTACATATTATATATATTGGATAATTCAAAAAGCAGTTTCCTATCTCGCAGTCGGTTCTACTGATATCTTCTTCGGTACTATATATCTAGATAGATATACAGTACCTAAGAAGACCAACGATATCAATTGAAAAGTCAACGATACAAGAAAGTATCTTTTTGAATCATTCTGTAATATGTTTAGGGTCACATTGAGGGTTCTGATATGAGATACCTCATCCAATACTTTCAATGCGTCTTGCTCACGCATGCATCATCACTGGGACATGGAAATTTGTAAGGCAGGCATGATTGCATACACTAGCCCTATTAAATGCAAAGGATGACAACATGGGAAGCGGAAAAAGTAAAATGTTCACCTTGTGAATCCATTTAAGCACAGGGATCTCACATGGTCTTGCAGTAAGATTGTTTTTAGACAGTGAAAATTTGAACTTGACCAAACCTGTAAAGTTAAATGAAATACTGCTTTACTCAATAAGTGGCAACGAAACATAAGAAGAGAGACAAGTTCATACATAACTCAAACTTCAAGCATTTGATGTATAATGTATTCATAGTCAAAATAAGAGCATCAAAATAATGATTCCAAACATGACTACATAGACAACAATGGAAAAAAAGAGATAGGAGCTGGCGGAGATCTGTCATTCTTTCAAACCAGTAGGACTCTGGCAAAAGTTATTGTACACTTGGGAACTTCCCAATAATAAATCATCTGAGAGGTTGACATATCAACATCTTTACAGGACCATAAATTATGGCAAGAATGCTAAAAGCAATGATACAACAGTTAAAAGCTTGCCCGAAATCCCGTTGCTGCTAGACAATAGGGCAAAAAGATATCTGAATTCTTTAATGCTATCACTGCTTAATTAGTTTGCCATAAGCCCAAAAGCAGTACATACACCCAAAATGGGTCCTAAGCAATGAGATCAGGGATGCAAGGGGACAAATTTTCAATAATATGTTCCTCATCATATCAGAAACAGATTGTCATTGACAAAACTTTCGGGTTAAGTACATTCAAATGAAATAAACATTAAGTGCGTTTGAAAGAATACTAATAGCTTGACTTCGTTTACTGATGGATTTCATAGAATAATGTGAACTAGCTTCAAGCATAAAGCTGAATTCGAGAGGCACAGAGCTGAATTCAAATGCACAGAGTTGAATTCGAGGGGCACAGAGCTGAATTCAAATGCACAGAGTTGAATTCGAGGGGCACGTGAGCATTGTTTGGTAAGCCGAGAAATTTGCCTTTTTTGCCCATACAAAAAATTGCAAGAAAAAGGCATTAATATCCAAAAACCTCAAACAGCATGAAAAATTTGATGCAAGGTAAATCAGTAGCATCAGGTGAATTGCTGTTCAACATTTGATACAGAACATATATAGACGATAATTTTCGGATCATTGGGCAAGCAAGATCGGCGTTTCATGGTGAATAGGTGCCAATTAGCCAATCATAGGAGCAACTCGATGCATTATTCATCATATCACGAGTAGCCGTATCTGACTATACACTTCGGCTCACCTTTCGGTCGTTATCCGACGCTTCATACTCTCATGAGCGTCAAACCAAAAAAAAGCTTTTCAGTGGACTTAAAGAATGTTCCTGCTTTTCGAGCTATAGTGAAGTAAATAAAGATGTGGATAATAACGATCGATCTGAACGTATGAAGCAGAGGCAAACAGCAAACATGGAAAAAGAAAAATTGTCACAACAAAACCATTGCTGAGACTCGAATGATGGAAAACAATGATGGAAGAAGTACTGTGCACTGACAAAGACGGACATGCATTTATTTGAGCCTAGTATCGTGTATTTTGGCCAGTAAGTCTCAAACTTCTTGATGCAGTGGCAGTTAAGTTTCGGAGTTGCAGTAGTTTTCTGACAAATACAAGTATACAAATTAAACAGTATATTACTAACAATCATCACAATATCGAAATCAAAAAAATACGTGACTTCCTTAAAACGAATGAGAAGGAGAACTATTAGAACAAAAGATATTTCATGCTCGAACATTCCACACTGATTATGGACCTCCGCAGGGGCAGAAGGTTTTATTTATATTATGCTATAATCATAGCCCTAAATGAGCTTTTTTCTCATCTTTGCTATCGTTTTGAGTTTCACCAAAATTCTGCGCATCCCTGGATGCAATATAATAAATCCAATCCAGGAATATTGGTTTGTTGCTATGCATATTTCACGATACCCAAGTATCACTGCTGGCACGAAGTACAATACCTCACAAGAAATGGTGTATATTTAGAGTTAAATGGGTGCATTGATATGACACACTCAACACTTGGCCATTTGTCTCTCTTGGGTAACACTTTGGTTAGTTGGAGGACAAAGCTGCTTTAAAGCAACTTACACAGCGTGTATATGGGTACGTCAGCTGTTGCAAGATTTAGAATGCGTTCAAAAATATATCAATGCTATTCATGAAGACAATCAAGGCATACTAAACTGAGAAAATCAAAACCATCGTGTTATTCATAAGTCATTTTCCGTTAATGAGTGCATTCAGGCGAAATTGAAATTGTTTATTGTGGTATTAGTACGATGCCAGCAGACATGACAAAAATTAGTAGCAAATTCAAGATCTCAAGAAATATGCTCAGTACTTGGATTCAAGGATAATACCAATTAGCCAATACTACCTAAGGACCGCTCTATGACAACTGGACTTTGCATAGGCATCGTCAATGATACCTTGTGACCTTATGATATATTCTTGTTGTTTATTTCTCTTTACCTCGTAAAGCTCATTTATATACATTTATTAACTTTTGCTGAAGCAATTGTACTTTGCTGAGTGCTTCTTTGCTATCAGATGCTTTAATGTAGAACAAAACGAGAGTGAAACATCACATTCCTTCATTACGAAAGGCAAACTTTGATGTCACTGCAGTTTAATGACTTTATAAAAGCTTTACAAATCTAAACCACGAAAGATCTCCTTCAGGTAGAAAAGATTCCAAGGCTCTAGTGCATCTATTATATTTTTCCTGTTCTACTTTTTTCCACTTTCCTTCTAACATTAAACTTATTGCTTTAGTGTACAAGGGACATCAACCATGCTAAATATAAGTAAACCGCAAAATATTTTTTGAGCTTACAAACATGAATCGGAAAAAATCGCATAACCAAACTATACATATCGCACTCTCCATACAAAAATAAATCCATCAGTTAGGATCAGCTTGGACCTATAAGCATTATCTTTAGAACTGCCATAAGAGAAGCATCGCACATATCTTCAATAGAAAAATAGGACCCATAAAGTGATTTCCTGCTGAAGACAATGTTGAACAACCACATGATTGATAAAAACAATACAAAAACCATTCTCTGCTTAACGTATGAGATGAATGACAAATTGGAAGAAAAATGATATCATAAAATAATTTTTTCTTCAATATAACCTTGCAAAGAACTCAATTCTTTTTAAATGGATGACATAAATTTCATAATATGCTAGGGAAAGCAGACCATAACAAGTACTCCATGCAGTTCAGCCTTCCCCGGTATGAAAAGACCCCATTTACTCATGGTTATCCAGGTATACATGACACTCCATTAAAAACACTGATAATAAAGCACATGTATTTTAGGCTACTAAATACCATTCTATAAGATGTTCCATCCCTTCAATTCGCTAGCAATAGATGCTTCAAGACATAATATAACAGAATGACAGTATTTACTAAGCTTCCTACCTTCAAACTCTGATCTCTTGATCCTGACACGATGATGTCTCTGTTTGCTTGAACACAACATACATCCTTATCATGTCCAACAATCTTTGCAATACGTTTTGATTTCCTTCCAACAATCCAAACACAAATTGTTTTGTCTAGACTTGCAGAGTATACCAAATTTCCACGTTTTACAAATCTGGTGATATCATTTGTGTGACCATTAAGTTTAGATAGAAAACTTTTCTCTACGTTCTGCGTTTCAATGAGTCTTGATGATGATAATGAAAGAATTTCTGAGCCTTGTGATGCCATTAAAATATTTCCTTGATAGCTGACCTGCAGCCATGGCATCAAACTGCAAGAGAAATATTCTAAAATTTCAATTGCCTTCACATCCCTTCATCTCCTTCTCAACAAAAAACTTTCCTATCTCAAAGAATGTGGCTAAATTCAATGGAGCAAAAAATTAAACAACACATTCTTGTGCGACCTTATGCGATCGTCCTCGCCATCGAAAACGCCTCGCAGATCTGTCTACACGGACGATTGAACGCCCTTACGTAATCCTGATTCAGCCCCCAACAATTCTGACTTAGCACTCAGTTTTAGACAGAGAACGTAGCCAAACGTCAATAACTGTATGCGCTTATCATCAAAATACTACCAGCATAAAGACTCAAGAAAGTCCGTTCACATTAAAAAGCCTGCCTGTTTTTGTGCGATGTGCTCATGAACAAACGCCGTCACTGTTAGGTGTAAAGTAGGTGTGAAGCGTTAATCATGCACAATAACATAACTGAGTTTTGTCAAAAACAATGTTTTGCAAAATGTTGATGGATTTCTGGGGAATGCCCAGGAAGCAAAAACTCCTATTGTCCTCAAAGGCTGATTTGCGCGGGCAATGTACCGCCCTCGCGAAAACTTTTTCACTAAAATGTCTGCAAGATATGAGAAACAAAACAATACCCAACCGAATGCAAATATGTCACAAGGCCCCTCCACAGTCTAGTCTGTATATACTTTCACTTTAAATAAACATACCTACTGAAATCCAAACGATATATTACTATCTTAAACCAAAGCAAACAGAAATAAACATACGCAAACTAAAAATTTCATTCTACACATTATGAAATTTCAACTATAATTGACATAACTGAGAGATTAAAGTAAGCAAGGCTTAACCCACTTCTTGTGAGGAAACTTCACAATTGGAACAACTTTCAAGTTTCCTTGCATCCACTTCCTACCAAAGATATAGATTTCTTTCCATGATTTCCCATGTCTAAAAGCAATTTAAAATATTAGTGGTAGTAGCAAAAAACCCATTCTACTTACTAATGACACAGAATAAATATGAAATTGGAGTGTTCATAAGGTATTTCTTCAAAATCCAGACCAATCACTTCTGCTATCTCTATCTGAAAACGTAATTTACAACAGTCAGCAGAAGATTCCATTTACAGTAGAGACTGAATGCTTTACTGAACTCACAACACAACACTAAAAGGGTCCTTCCCACCCACATTTATTTGGGAATGAATGATCAAAGTATTTCTAGAATATTATTTCTATTGTTGATTACATATATGAGGTGTTCAGCCTTTTATTTGAGTGTACTTGGGGTGTTCCGTCATTTAGAAATGATGCCCCAGAACAAGTCAAAAGAACCAAAAACAAGTCAAAACGAACCAAAACAAGTTGAAATAACCCAAAACAAGTGATAACAACCAAAGAATAAGTCAAAACGACCCAAAAACAAGTCAAAGCAACCAAAGAATAAGTCAAAACGACCCAAAAACAAGTCAAAGCAACCAAAGAATAAGTCAAAACGACCAGAGAATATCACTATAGCATGAAAAAGCGGAAACATGCTATAGTGAAGTTCTGTAGTACCAACAGACTTTTCACGACCAGAGAATAAGTCAAAATGACCCAAAACAAGTCAACATGAACCAAAACAAGTCAAAACGACCCCAAACAAGTCAAAACGACCCAAAACAAGTCAAAATGACCCAAAACATGTCAAAACGACCCCAAACAAGTCAAAACGACCCCAAACAAGTCAAAACAACCAAAGAACAAGTCAAAACGACCATAGAACAAATGAAAACGACCCAAAACAAGTCAAAATGACCCAAAGCAAATCAAAACAACCCACAACAAGTCAAAATCACCATAATTGTCATCAGTATCATTGTTATCATCCTCATAATCAACTGCATTACATGCACCTGCAGCTTCTCTAAAGGTCCCAGTGCAGCTCATTTTGAGACAAATGACATTACAAAACTGCAGATGATGCAAAACATAAATATGCTACTTTACATTTTTCAAAAACTCTGCGCTTTGTCATTAGCTGTGGAACCTGTATGGCTTATGGTGGGATGTTCCCCCCAAAAAAAATTTTCCAAAGTAAATTTCCTATTTCATATAGAAATAACAACCCTATGCCACTCATCTACTTCAGGCTGCATCCCCTTTCCCTCATAACTTCAAGATTTGATTTGCCATCCCTAGTCTGTGATTATTTTTCACAGTTAGCTTCATGTAAAAACCTGTTTACCCTGGTTTGCTTGCCCTAGATCATTTTGGCTTGCTTCTGGGTAATTTTGGCTCGTTTTAGGATGCTTTCATTTGTTTTGGATTGTTGTGGGTCATTCTGGCAAGTTCTGCCAATTTGTAAGTATTTACAATAGAATTGGGTTGAAATATAATCACTATTAGTCCACCATATTTCTAAGATCTAATGGAGAAGTTGATTATGCTGTACAAATAACTAAGAATACCTTGAGGAAATCAGATGAACAAGGGGAAATGTTGTAATGTTATTTTCATAACTATTTTGATTTAGAATATGACTGTTGCTGTTTTACTTAAATAACAGAGTTCTTCATAACCCATATTGGGAAGTATGGCAATTGAGACAAAATCTCACACATGCAAACAAATTGGTATTAGGCATAAATGTAAGTACTGCATACATGCATGTGTGCATATACCACATAAATGAAAATGCACACATGCCTACATCTTGTGCATGTAGCTGCCATGTTTTTCAGTAAAGCATAGATACTGAGAAAGAATATAAGTCATGTCCAGCAAAATTGGCTAATATTAGGGGTCCAACAGATTTTTCATGACACATAGAATTTTACAAATTTTGAAGTACTTGAGAAAGGACCTTCAAAATTTACTTAATATGTGAAAAAACGGAAAAATACTCTTGTAGTGACTTATTAAGATGATGGCACCAAATGCACTTTCTGATTGAAGTCAATCAGCTTAAACCACTGAGGAGCACCACATCAATAAGGATGCACACATGCCCACTTCTCTCTGTGAAGATGATTTTCAAAGCAGCAATCTTGTGTGCAGCTGCCATGTTCCTCAGTATGGTTCATAACACATACTAAGAAGTAACTATGCAATAAGGAGTGTTATCCACTCATTAGTAAAACAATACGTCTTAGAGAAATAAGAAATAATAATCATAGATAAACTCACTAGAGCCATGTCAGATACATAATAACAAGGTAATAATAATAATATAGTTTAACTGGCTACAATCTTTGCAGACAAATGCCTACTACATTCCAAATTTACATTGCTCTAACCATTTGAAATGACAAAATGCATTTATGACACAATATAATATAGTTAGTCCAAACCAAACTAAACAGCTAAAGTACTGAATTTACGAATTGAATCCGACGTGCACATAGTAATGGGACTTTACTGTATCTGGCATTAGTATGCTTGATAAATTTATATTATCACTTGATAATAAGAAATAAAGTAGATAGTACTGTCTGAGTAAGCAGAAAATAAGTGTCTTCTTTTGCATACCCCATTCCACATCTGGCACGACAGTTTGTTGTGGCTGAATAACGTAATGCAAATTTCCTCCAAAGGCAATCATCACTGGCAAGCATCTTCATTTTCTTATTTACTCTGCAAAGATGAGCGAGGTCCCACGGCTGAAGCCATGCAAAGATATTATAAATGACATTTGGTGGTAAGCATTCTAAAGTTAAAGAAGCGTTTCCCTCTATCTCTTCTTTCCACTTGATATTACTTGCAGGATAGTCCATCTCGACCAGGAGAGATCAACGGCAAAAGCAAGAAACAATGAGGTGCAACTGTTACTATAGGCACCATTTGTTCAGGTTTCATTGAGCTCTCTTCATCATACCTCAAGCTTAAGGTTCGTTTGTGGATTTGCAGTTCTGCCAAGTGGTTATGGCTGACAGTTGTTATTGTCTCATTACCATGACTAAATCTCTGGAGAAGAGGCTGGTAGCAAAACTAAAAACATGAATCTTCTTACCATTGGTTTTTGTACTTAGTTTTTACATATAAGCTAGAGGGGCATTGCAGTTTTGCTATCATACTACAAATAGATACTGCAATGTGCTTCCTTGAATGAATATGCTCTCTTTTTCACAACTAATGATTATTGTGTGAAGACACATTAACAGATTCTTTAATCGTAAATCATATTTGCCTCTCTTTAATTGAATACACGCTTTTTTTATAAGAAAAACACTTTTTTTCCTGAGGCTCAATTTTCTTAACTTTTTACGAATTTGAGGCTGAGATTTTCTTAAGATTTTCTTAACTTTTGAAGGAATAAAATGGCTGAAACAGGCTACTCTGCATTTGTTGGGCCACCATTAGTCTCGATTTTTTTAACGAGAGTTTGCAAAAATGAGCTAATATCAGTTTCTGGCATGTAAAGAAGATAAACTGTGGTTTTCTTAGCATTTTCTTGAACTTGAGCCTTGTGATTTTCTTAGGATTTTCTTACGATTGTGGCCATTTGAGCCTCATTTTCTTATAAACTTTATTCTTATAAAAAAAAACGTGTATATTAAGCATGAAAGCCATGTTTTCCTTGTTTCTACAATTGTATGAATCTCAAGCTAGGGGTGCACAAGCACGGATGCGAGCATTGCACTATTGAAAATGTTGACATATAGTACTCATGACGCAGACACCCAGGACTTTGAAGGGGAAGGAGGAACGAATTCAAGGGGAAAAGGAACACTATGGGAAATGGAGATTGTTCTGGAATGTTTTCCAGTGTTATGTTTGATTTCGATTTTTGTTTGATTCTATGAGTAAAGTTATAAAATAAAAATATGGTTCCTTTTCTTCGGAACATATCACTGCAAATATAGAATTGTTCACGATAGCACTCTCCGTTACTTTCAGTATCGGCTCCAGTCGTTACTGATAGGGAAAGTCAGTCTTTATCTGGTGTTGAACTTGAATTGAGGCTGATATTGAATAATCTCAAGCAGGCTTGTAGCTCCATGTCATATATAATCGTACTTAATACAGTTGACATCCGCTATCTCGACTGCCCGCTATCTCGAACATTCGCTATTTCGAACCAATTTCTGTTTCCCTTGGTTTTGCTATAGGGTTTACGTATAGAAAAACCGTTCGCTATCTCGACTGCTCGCTATTTCGAACATTCATTATATCGAACCGTTTTCTGTCTCCCCTGGACGAAAAGTGTTCGCTATCTCGAACTTTTTTGCTTTTGGCTTACGTGAGAAAATTAAAAATACGACTAAAAGTCTATTTAAACGGTAGATGACAGTTATCAGATTAAAAAGACGGTGTCATTATACAATTTAAATGTTTTATTAAATGAGGTATAACTGTTCTTGCAGTCTGACAATAAAGCGCTTTGACAATGTATAAGGGACCTGCATGCCATCATCATCACCTAAGTTTACAGGTTTCCCTTTTACAACTGCATGACAATAACTATTCTCATCCACCTCTAAAGAAAAAAAGATTGTTTTCACAAATTTCCCATTTTTTTTCCTTTGGCAGATGACCAACAATGTCATTGTTTTTTAAAACGCAAACGGTATACTTATCCATGATAAGCCAACAACGGACGAAATAAGAGATGCGATGGATGTAATATCAAGGTATTGTCTATTCTCAGAGAATGGAGAAGTGCTCCTTGAGTATTCTGCTAAAATGAATGGTGTTATAGAGAAGGAACTGGTTAGAAAGAGAATACAAATTACATTAGATGCTCATTTTTCTCAATGATTTAGTTTGACTTGTAATTTTGTATTAGTGACTACATATCCTTTATTGCTGCCTGTTGCACCTCCCAAATTTGAAAACAATTGGGTTTTCTGGGGTCATCCGATAACTCAAGCATTCGCTATCTCGAACATTTTTTCGTTTCCCTTCAGAGTTCGAGATAGCGGATGTCAACTGTAGTTCACATTTGGCCTTGCTAGAGAGGTTTGTTCTCAATTGAAGTTGTGTTCACTGGCCCTCTGACAAAAACTAATTACGGTCAATGAACAATTAAAATAATACCATAATATAAACAGAGGAAAAATAATTTTCATCATAAAAGCCTATTTACAATAATTTAATATGCCTAATAGCCGATAAAAGAGTCCAACCATCTATTAATTTCTTATCATCATGTACGGAGGATGACACCTTGAATGCATCGGATAGGCTTTTCAATAATTTAGCTCCTCGGAAAGAACAGCATTTTTTGCCCATTTGCTGACATTTTTTCAGGAACCATACATCAGTGCAGTGTTCCGGAGGCTGAGGAGAAGCATACTGCGTTTTTGATAAAGAGGTCAATTCTTCGCAAACAAAGGTCACTAGGGAGGCTGTCCATGTAGATTGCAGTCACGCTGGTGGCTGATTAGATAAGTTTGGCTACAGCAGCTACAGCCGAAGGTATGGCCTCATGAAGATGCTGTTTCCTGTTCCTTCTTCCTATGGTTTCTCTCTTTATGGTTGTCTCTTCAGGGGCACTCAACGGAGGAGACAACCTGATGTATGGTGTGGTGCCATGCTTGGCGGTCAGCCGCCTGTTCCAGCCATTGGCAATGGTCAATACCGCAAGCAACAAGATAATTCTTGAGAGAGTCCTCGTTGCACTTGTTTGGTGCCTCTCTATGACAATGGTCTGAGGGAAGTTCACTTTACACAATTATCTTGGGCAGACCATGGTCCTTCATTCTGGAGGCATGCCCTACCCAGTTTAATTATGACTTGAGCAGTATGGCCTTGATAATAATAATAATAATAATTTCTTTATTTAACGTTGGCTTCTCGTCTAGCTAATTACTTAGCTAATTAATGCCAACCAAACTTAAATACATGTTTATAACAAATCTATCTATAAAGAGGATATTAGTTATAATCATCATAAAAATCCTAAGTTTTTAACAAATCGTTTGCAAAGTCTACAGTTGCAATCAAACTGATGGTTTTTAATGTCTTTCTTGAAACTGTTCAATGTCTGGGACTCTTTTAAGGAAGATGGCATTGTATGCCATATCTTCGCTCCAAGAAAACGTGCATTTTCGATACCATACCCTGTGGTGTTTGGTTTTGGTGCCAAAATATTTCTGCCACCACGAAGGGTGTATGGAGTATCTTTCTCCACAAAGATTTGATTCATGAATCTTGGATTGAGATTCCTTTGAGTTTTAAAAATTTCAGTAGCAAGCAACTGTAAATTCTTGTGGTGAATGGACACTGCATTTGCTTTCGTCAATAATTCCTCAAAATTTGAACGACTATCTTTGTATCTTTGAACGACTATCAAAAATCAAAAGATGACATTTGTCATGATTCAGTTTCATACAGTTATCAAGAAACCACTTAGAGAGCTTCTGAGCGTCTGTTTCAAGGCTAGATACAATATGTTCTAGTTCATGACCGCACACATAGATAGTCGTGTCATCAGCATAGTTGCAAATATCAGTCTCTTCCACCAAAAAGATAAGGTCATTTATAAATACATTAAATAAGAGGGGTCCCAAAACAGAGCCTTGCGGTACACCTTTAATTGATTCCTGCCAGGAACTGAATGACCCATTGACCTTAACTCGCTGTTTCCTATTCGAAAGATAATCATAAACCAGTTTTAGGGCAGATCTACTGAAACCGTAAGCTTCAAGCTTTGCAATGAGTAGTTCGTGATTCAGACAATCAAACGCCTTCGAAAGGTCCATTAGAATTGCACCTGCGAACCCTTTCATATCTAGGAAAGATCTGCATTTTTCAATCAATCTAAGGAGTGCATGTTGGGTGTTATAGCCTTTACGATACGCGCACAGATATGGAGACAAGACATTTTCCATGTAATGAGCAATTTGACCAGAAAATGTTCTTTCGTAAATTTTGGATATAGCCGGCAATACTGTTATAGGCCTGTAATTCTTTTTTGCAAAGGCATCATCATTCTTAAAGAGGGATGCAATGTCTCCCTTCTTTAGTTCTTTTGGAAATTTGCTTGTATCGATACTCTCATTAATGAAGAGTTTTACCAATGGAGCAAACAAATCAGAATGTCCAGTTAATATTTTCACAGGTATGCTGCCAAAAGGAGAAGCTTTAGACGGATCTAAGTTCTTAAGCTGACTCAATATCTCCTCCAAAGAAACTTGCTGGAAAGAAAATTTTTCACCGACAGTTACCCTTTGCTTTATCAGTTGTATACTTGGGTGGCGCTTGTACATATTTACGGCAATATTAATAGGGTCACTTAATTCGTTTGTTTTTATCAAATTCTCCTCAGTCTCTGAAATTTCAAGGCTAGCAGTGATTTTGACGAAGTAATCGTTTAGGATTTCTGCTACTTTCTTATCTTCAGAGACCAGTTCATCACCCTCTAGTAAGGTAATGCTCCCAGGGGTTTGAATTTTATCCGAAAAGAGGTTTTACCGCTTTCCAAAACTTCTATTATCTGAGATATTTTTCAAGTCGAGATTTCCGTAATAATCAACCTTCGCTTTTCGCAATATCTTTACACATTTATTGCGCTGCCTTTTGAAAACATTCCATTTCTCTTGTGTTTTACATTTATTGTACCTGTTACGTAATCTTGTTCTTAGCATAATTGCCTTCCTCAAGGCCTTGGTCATAAAAGGACCATCATTTGCCCGAACAGATTTCTTCTTAAGGGGAGCGTGCTTATTAAGAACTTTTTCTACAGTAGCATTGAAATGGTCGTAAGTGGTTCCCACCCTGTGACATTTACTTAATTCTTCACGTAAGTCACACCTAAATTTTACAGGATCAAATTTGATATAGTCACGATAATTTATTATTTTGGGACAATTGATACTGGTTGTCTCAGTCTGACCATCCCACTGGATGGCAAGGATGGTACAAAGATAGTGCTGGTTGAGGTGCTCACGCAGTGATATGTAGTGACAGCAGATTAGCCACAACTACAAGTCATATATCCGGGTAAAGTGATTACTATGGCTCTGTATACACTGACCTTGGTGCCCTTCTAAGGAGTGTGTTGCTCAAGACTCTTGCAGAGTCTGCCAAAAGCACTGTTTGCTTCGGCTGGTCTGTTGCTGACTTCCTTGTGGATCTTGGCACCTGATGCGATGGTGCAGCCTAAGTACATGAAGTAGGAAACTGTCTTCAGTTTAGTCTCACTACTGTTGATGTGAGGAGGGTTGTACTCTTCCTGCTGTGCAAGCTAGTGAAGGACCTTGGTCTTCTTCGTATTCAATTTGGGTCCAAAGCCTTTGCAAAGTGTGATATTATGCACTACAATGCTCTTTCAGTGTGAATGACAAGAACAGTGTTATCTGTGAATCAGCTGCCCTTGAGTTTTTGTTAGCCTGTGGTCTCCTAGGATTGAACAGATGATTATCAAAGCGTTAGCGGACGTACACAGCATCCTCGCTGTCGAGGTTTGCTATGGCCTCCTTGAGCGTCATGCTGAAGAAGATGTTGATCAATGTTGATACCAGGACACAGCCCTGTCTCACCCAGTGACTAATGGGAAAAGGATCAGAATTATTGCTGCAATATCCAACTTGGCTGCTGTGATCTTCATATAGCTGGCTGACCACACTTAGCCTAATTGGGGGACAGCCAAGGCGCTGTATGAACATCCATACCGTAAATGACCGAACAACCGCCTAGGGCACTTATTCAAAATTTCGTCTTCGATCCGGGGGGGTCATTCGGACAGGGGTGGTTATTCGGCAAGTGCGCTTATTAACTATTGCCCAGTACAGGCAACAAGAACAAAACTTTTCAACCACTATGCAGTTACAAAGTCATCTTCATCATTTTCAACGCTATAGTCGGAACCAACCAAGCTTAGTAGCCTACTCAATTTTATTTTCATCTATTTTGAAGGGAATTTCATCTTCCTCTGTGAAGATTGACTATAATGAGCAGCATAGTTTTACGGCTCCATTAGAATGCTCATTTTTTGTGTTAGGCTCCAGTAAGCACACTTACGCGAGTAGAACCGTTTCAAATGAAAGCCCACTCCTGCCTAACTTAAGGGGGCGCTTATTTGGTATGGTGCTTATTGCTAAAGTTTGCTCCTTCCCTGGGTGCTTATTCGGGCAGGGGCAGTTATTCGATCCTTGGCGGTAATTCGGTCATTTACGGATCATGAATCTGCAAGGGTATCACAACTGTTGTTTATTATGTTTTTTCAACTGATTCATGTCAGTATCGAAAGTTGTACTCATAAATGCCAATTAAGAACATTTTCAGACTTAACATGGGCAGGAATGATTTATTGTCTTAAAAAGCTGATCACTTAAAAGACCCCAATAGACACTGATTTAATTTGATCTTTCCAAACAAAAGAGCAATGGACTTATATTCATTTCGACATTTCAGAGAGTTCCGTTCCAGGTTGATGGATAAGAGCATTGAAAGAGACCAAAAAACATTGATAGGGACCAAAAAACATTGATAGGGACCAAAAAACATTGAAAGAGACCAAAAAACATTGATAGGGACCGGAGCTTTGGCACATTCAGTGAAACTTATTACCTTGAAGTCATGCCTCGAATTCCTGAGGCCACTATTTACAGCTTCACTCAATTGATTCAAATCATAAAACCGATAAGAGAGACGGCTGTAATCAGCATAGATAGGCAATGAAGAATACCTGACTGCCACTGGAAGAATATTGTTAAAGATAAGGAGGAGGAGAGGGGTAAGGAATATAAATCCCAAATCTGCCCCGATTCTACTATGATCTTACTGCACTTCTTCCCAGTAGCTACCATGCAATGAGAAAGCTATGTAAGTCAATAGGGGGTAAATACCCCAACTTTCTTAAGCCTTTGTTACGTTAGATTCTTCTAAAAATGGCACTGAGGGTATTGAAGATTCTGTCATGCACGCCATGTCAATTCATCTGTCATTCTATCTGGTCTGGGGGTTACCTATCTGCAAATAGGGTCTTTCTCTAAATCAGCAGAGCATGATTTACTCTCCAAAGGGCTTCACCCCAGAACTCTATTTCCCGCCTCCCCATTTCTCTAAAGCTAAACCTACAAATGGGAGTTTGATCCCATCAATGAACACCCTCATTTAAAGCAAGTGTGTGGTCAAATATAGGTGCAGGGGTGTCACACGTAACATCTTTTGCAGAAGCTGTCAATACGTATAAAATATTTATATCTACGCATACACAGAGTAGTTTAGTCAAGAAATTGGGACAGTAATATTTTCTGTTGTTTTGCCTCTGCTGCTCTGCAAATTGTTTCTATGATATGTCTCCAAACTTTTCGGCCCTTTGCAATCTGTTCAAGGCTTTCCTTCTTTATAGTCACTCTGGCAATGGAAAATCTTTCCCATTTATGTGGCTCGGGGGATATCTTTTCTAGCTCTGTTACGACAGCTTCTCACAGCTTGCCTCTAAGCCCTTTGTCTGATTGTTCAAAGTAAACTTTAATTGCTTGGCCTGCTGGAGTCTCATCAGATAACACATCGTTGAATAAATTAATCACCATTGCATTTTATGCTAATCTTTGAAGAATACGGAGTTAGAATCGTTCTGCTCATTATGAGATGCTAGCAGATTCTAGCTGATTCTAGCATGTTGCAATCACAGTTCCCAGATTAACTGATACCTAAAGCATATGTAGTAGAACAGGGGAATGAAAAGAACATTATGGTAGCTTAAAAAATCTACAAAGTTGCAGCACACGAAAATTCCAATGCAACATAAACCACGCAGTCAAAAACTATATGGAGTGTATCTTGAGAAGCAAACACTTGTAGCATAACACTGTTCATTTTGACATAGAGATTTTGGCATTTTAGTCCTAACATTCCCATTTATTAGGTTGGAACGTTCATCGTACGATAGTGGCTTGAAGAAGCAATTGTATCTCTTAGATACGTTGTTGCCCTATGTTGCTAGAACTTTGGACTTTCAGTGCCTGAGGGAAACTGAGGACTGTCACTTTGTTTACACGGATGTTTTGGTTCGACTTTCATAACAGCACATTTCTGCCAAATCTGCCACTTAAAAACCATATATGTATACATTATTGTTTCGATATGCATTTGCATGATAAGCTCTTACAATATCCACGAATAAATCACATATCCACGAATCAATAAATCACATAGCCACGAAAGCATAATTGCTAGCAACTGGATGGTGTGCTATAAGGCTACTGTACTATGCTTAGAAATAAATGTTCTTATTTTGTGTAAAAGCATAAAATGTTATGAATACTTGATAAATCCTTGAGTTTCACTATCTTAGTAAAAGGTAAGATAAAGTGGCACATAAGAACCTATGTGCATTTGGGTCAAGTGGTCAAGTGGCCCTAACGCTTGCAAATGTTGAAAAAGTGCAATCGAAAACTTCCAAATAATTCCTTAATCTGAAGACCCTAAGAATGAGCGAGACCTATGAGAAAGAATTAAGCAAATTCAAAGCAGCAAGTACTGGTATACGCCCCCTGAGCTGAAAGGCGTGCTTATCCTTGCAAACCTACCGTACCACCTAACTATTTTAACATCAAAATGTGAAACATGCACAGTAACAAAGGAATCGTTGGCAGTTTATCCCTAAGTGTAAATGCATCACAAGAAGGTCATTTGCTGCCTCTTTCCGTAGCCCAAAAGTAACCAGCTGGATATTGTTAAATTAATAGTGCTTAACATCTGTCAAATTTTAACCTGTAAACCTTAAAGACTATAAGTCTACCTTCTTTTAATTAAAAAAATGAAATAAATCCTAGTTTGTTTTGAAATAAAACAATTAATTGAGAAATGATCGTTGCTTTCTATGCGGGAATTTTAAGCAAAAAGTGTGCCATGACACTCTGCACACCATAGCAATCTACCACATGCCTGTCAATGTCTAGGGATGCGAAATAACAAATGTGTGATAATTTCTTCCCAAGAAGGCCCGAAAGTTCTTGCTTACAATTCAGCGTGTATTAGAAGATTGTGCTCATTTGAGCTTAGGCGTATATTAGAGGAGAAACCGTATATCGAGAATAAGTAATTTTCACTAATTATAAATCTTATATATCTACCTAGGCATATAAAAATAATTTCATAACTTTGTATGTGTTATCATTACAATATGATGGAATACGGAAAAAATCTTTGTAACTCTGTTAATGGTCTCACAATCGAGACAATCAAAATATATGCAAATTACCTCGTGTAGTCTTAAAGAGGGCTATCTATTACGATAAAGAAATCTTTCTAAGATACAAGTTAATTACATGATAAAACGATTGTCATTAGCTCTGGAATGGTTCTCTGCAAGTTCTAAGGAGCTATTGATACCTCTACAATAGGAGGTGGATATGGGCGAAGGCTAACTGCAAGCTCTGCATTAAATTCTTGTGGTTGGCTCTTTCCAAGCTGGAAGTGAAGTATTTTAAGAAGCTTAGCTAACACAATTTTAACTTCTACTTCCGCAAATCTGTATCCGATGCACATACGTGGTCCACGCGAAAAGGGCATAAATCGAAACTGCAATTCGGAGTTGGACATCGCCGTTTCTACGAAATAAATATGGTGTCAGTCAAGACAACGATTTTATTTTAACTAATTTTGAAAGAGAAAGAATAATGCAGTACAGATTTTACAGCATACAGTGCTCTTAAATAATTCTAAATATCTCCGAGAGGAATGCAATCTCTTAAACAAATTTATCTTAAAGTACCTGTTTCTACATCATAACGATCAGGATCAAAACTAGTTGCGTCTTTCCAGTAGCTCTCATTTCTGTGGATACTAGCAATATCAATCTTAATTTTTGTATTCTTTGGGATCACGTATGAACCAAACTGTACATCTGCTATTGTTTCCCGATTTGCCGTTATGATTGCTGGATATAACCTCATAGACTCTTTGATGCAATTGTCAAGGAATGTCATTTCTCTCACATCTTGTAGTGTAACATCATCTTTGTTTCCTAGCACTCGTCGAATCTCTTGCCTTGCCCTCTCCTGGTAGTCTTGGTGTTTTGCTAACAGCAAAATTGTCCATGTCATTGTCATGCTTGTTGTTTCATGACCAGCTATCATGAATGACATAACATGGGACAGGATATCGTTATCCTTAAACACATGAACACCATTCTCTTGTGCATTTAACAATACTTGCAACAAATCCTTGCTTGCTTCCAAACTGTTTTCTGCAATTTTCTGTCGCCTTTTTCTGATAACCTTTGAAGAATTATGAACCAGAAAGGGATAAACATGGCAATAAAATAATGAACCATATTATTACAGCATAATGTAGGAATGAAAAGATTATCGCAACTGCCAATTAGTAAGAAAACACTGTCAAAATGTGTCTTAGAGATGGATTAAGGCATGAACTGGACGGATACCATAGTCATCCTTCCTGAACAACAAATACATACGGTTATGAACCATACTGTCCCAAAAGGCCTAGAGTGTAGGAGAGGTTGCTCAGATTCAACATGGCATGTGGGGTATAATGGTAATTTGACGTGTAAAATTAAATTCTATCCGATGCATCTTAAGTAACAACTATGTAGGACATTAACTATTTTGAATTTTGAAAAATATATTTGAAAAAATATTCAAAACAAAAGGTCTTACAGCTATATATCTATAAGTTATGGTAGATGCACTGATCCGATTCTTGGTACAACCAATCTATCTGATTCTTGGTACAACCAATCTATCTTTCAGTGCTTTGGTAACTAATTCATTTTCGGTTCTATGATAGAGATGTTCGATTCTCATCGTTGCCTGTAGCTAGGTCACCGTGATCGGGGACTATGAGACGCTATAGTAAGACTATGGTAGTGCTTGCCTACACCTGAAGGCATTGTTAGAAAGGGTGCACAGCAGATCTGTTGTCAGATAGTATAGAGGCCAGAACCCATTGCTAGAGCTTTAGAAAACTTACGCTTTCTAATCCATAGGCTGTAGTCCTACAATCTTGGATATAAATTACTGGACTTTTGCTCATCTTTCCGTGACCCCCCCCCCCCCCTCCTTCCAAGATCAATGTTGTTCTCGACGAAGAATTTTATGCTTGATGCAAGAAGCACTTTTCACTAAAATCTTACAAAAGAACAACACTGATAGGGGGGGAGGGGGAAAACTGGTGTCAAAATCTTGAGCAGACAGTCCGGATATATTTTGTCCATGATTGTAGGTATATGTGCATAGATGTTGTTAATAACTCTGAAGTATCTCTTTCTACCAAAATTTGCTTAACAAAGGAGGGATTCAGAATCGTCCCTGTTTGATAAACTTTGGTCACAAACAACTGTAGGTTTCGTTGATGAAAAGAGACTGACATATCTGTAATTAGCAGTTCTTCAGAACTTGAGGTGCAATCTTGATATGCTAGTCCTAATGCTCTTTCGTGAATGTGGTTAATTTTTGCGTTAACATTCCTATCATGAAACATCCATATCAATGGACAATAGCTTTACTGAGACATTACTAAGGCTTTCATGATGATCTTAGTTTCTTCTGTGGGCATATACATTGAGACCCTTGCAAGCATGTAGCTTCAGGCTTGCCTTCCTACAAACTATATTCAAATGGTGTTTGAACTTTAGCTTTCGATCAATAATAACGTCCAATAATTTTTCTTCGTTGCTCTCTTTAATCACAGACGGAACAACATTTATTGAGATTCCCGTATCTTTTTCACCAAATATTAAGAGATGGCATTTTTCTTTGGTCAATGTCACAAAATTTTCTACAAACCAATTGCGTAGTTCAACTGTATCATTATCTAGCCTTAAGGTGACCTCCCTTAATTCTTGATAAAAACAGTAAATTTTTGTATCGTCCACGCAATTACAGATTTCAGTTCCATTCAACAAAAGGAAACGTTCAATGATACAATAAGCAAGAGAGGCCTTAGAACTGATCCTAGAGGGACGTCCAAATTAACTTCATTCCAAGAGCTGAATGAGCCATTAACTTTGCCTCGCAGCCTTCTACCTGTTAGACAGCTATATACCATTCGTATGGCACTTGTACTAAAGCCATGAGCAATCAATTTAGCAAGCAAAGGTTTATGATTGAGACTATCAAATGCCTTGGATAAGTCCAGTAAGAGAGCTCCAAAACAACTCTTGTCTGACGCTTTCTACGTGCATCCACCAATTTTATCAAAGTATGCTGGGCATTGTGTCTTCTTTCATGTACTTGTACAATTGTAACCTAATGTTTTTTTATTGATTTAACAGAATGGCATAATACATAAACAGAAGTAACATATCAATAATGAAGCTAGAGATCTACAAAGCCGCAGAGTAGAAAGCAATGGGGGGATATCAGACGGTTCGTAATGACTTTTTCCATGGGCATCTGGAATCCTTTTTGTCTTATAGGCCTGCAAGATTATTGCTAAAAATGCTTTTAAGCACGGTGATCATTTACGAGCGACTACCGAGATTTAAAAAAAGTCATCGAGACCCTGATGCTTTCATTTTCCGCAAGATGTTTGAGAGTTACAAGATGTTTAACGAACAACTACAGAACAAGGAATTGCAGGAACCTACAAATCCCAAGAAATAACCTTGAATATGTGAAGAAAGGCTTTCAATACTCGGCTCTGAAAGCTTGGAACGACATTCCCATCAATATCAGAGAGCTCCCTACACTTGGTAAATTCAAAAAGCAATTGAAAAGTTATTATAGCTGCTAAGCACAAGACTAAAACACGACTCCCTGGAAGATCAGCTACTATGATAGGCTACTGTACTTAATTCAGATTTAACTGTTTTTATATAGTATTGATGTAATTAGGGTAGTTAATTTCTTGTCTTTAATTTATTATCTGATATTTACTTATAAGCTGGAGGGATTTTGTGTAAAAAGAATTTTAAATAAAATAAAGTTCATAATACGTTGAAAGCAGAGGCGCCATGGAGGGAGGGCTCGGTGAGCTATGCCCCCTTTGGTAAAATGTAGAGAGTTTTCTTTTGGGAAGATCATCAAGGAGCTCTTGGGTAATCAAAGTTCATTCTAACTTTTTACGGTAAACAGCAAGTAGCCTTAAGTATACTTGAGAAGATATGCACGCTTCTTTTATAAGAAAGTCCCTTTTCGCCTGAGCTTCAATTTTCTTAACTTTTCCTAAAAATTGAGGCTGAGATTTTCTTAATATTTTCTTAACTTTACTAGAGCAAACTGGCTAAAAGAGTTACCATTCTTTGCTTTAAAAAACGTTGATCTTTTTATGCAAGATTACCAAAGAAAAGTTTCGATCTTTGTATAGAAGCTTGCAGAGAATGAAATAATATCGATTTCTGGCACGTAAAAAGGTGAACTTTAGAAATTGAGCTTTGTGATTTTCTTAACATTTTCTTAAGATCTTGGCCTTTTGAGCCTCACTTTCTTATAAACTTTTTTCTTATCAAAAAAGTGCAAAGCATCTGGATTGTGCGAAGTATACCATGAGCCAAAGGACATTCGACTTTCCAGGAGAGAGACCCCACTTGAAACCATATTAAAAGCAATAAGAGTAGAAGAAAGATTAATCTACCAAAACTTATCGTGTCAACAGATAACGACATAAAAGCAGGAGAATGCACAAAAACACAGATGAATCGTTCAACATGATCTAGATCATAATTCAGGAGCTCACAGTTCCCATTCAAGGAATTGCATTAAAACAGATGTGGACTTGAAACTGTGTTATCATATATTCACAACATAATACTTATGAATTTACATTCCGCAAAGTTTTGATATGCCTAAGCAGAACAGTGATGAATGTGATATAATTTACAGACTTCGCTAATTTACAGACTTCGTGTTTTCATTCCTTAGCTAGTGTTTTACTATTCCACTCTACAAACCGAGCTTAACTTTCAAACAAATGATACAATAAATAAATAGCGCTCTTAAACAACAGGATCCGAATTCTTTTGCATATATGGTAGCATGCAGTATAACTGTAGACCATTAGAGGCTTCACAATGGAACATAAAAAGTAATGACTTTCTAGTGTGGTTCTACAGACTTTGGTTTTACATGAATTCACCTAACATAATACTGGTTCAAGGTACTGTCTTCAACTACTTACAGGAAAAACAGTTTTAAATGTTCTATAAAAAGGTCTACAGTATACATTAAAGAGTCAAAGATTGGTACTTTTATAACATATTAAAGGAAACATAACTTTATTACAACTGATTCATGATAAATATGATTTCCATTCTTATTATGGAACTCAACTAATTCAGAGTAAAAATTGAAAATGAGATTACCTTGAAAACCATGTTTGTAACAATATCTTTAGCTTCCTCCACCCGTCGCCTTTCTTTTGAAGGAAACAACTTCAAAAATGGGACATAATATTCCAGTGCTCTTCTTGCAAAATTAAACTGGCCACGAAATATTGTGTCCGTTGCACTGCTTTCTGCAGTATGGCCTTGAATTAAACTATTGAATCTGTAACCAAATGCTGCTTCTCCAATTACATCCAATGTCAAGCGAGTAAACTTTTCTTGGATCTCATCTTCACATTTGCCATCTTCGTCTTTTATTTTGTTTTGCAAGATCTAGTAATGAAATAAACCCACCTACTTGCTAACAATAATAGATGTCTATAAATGTACGTTTATTTGTATCTGGCTTTGCACCATATCCTACAGCTAGCACGATAACAAAAATTAATTTGAGAAATCTTAGATGGATTTACAAATGAGTAAAAATACCAAATGTTAACAAAGCTATTCCGAACTGGGTGTCAAAATCTGACGCATGATCATTCACTTCTCCAGTTCAAACAGAGGAGGTACCTCAGGTAGCATCGTTTGAGTAAAAAAGAGCAGCAATGGGTCATCAATTCAATAAAATCAATTAGATCCATTGTCGTCACAAAAAACGAAACGATCAAATATCCAGAAAAAATAGAAAATAATTTACGTATTTTCTACTTATATATTACTCCATATAACATTATTCACAAAACAACACTTGTATTTAACTATTACCAGTAGAAGTTTAAGGGATCATTCAGTGAGTACGTACACACCGAGGGGAATTGAGGGGGATTCCTTACTTACACACTATAATATACGTACTACGTAGTAATAAATGTGTACATGACATATAGTCAACCTTTCATCCACCACTACTTCCCTCTTGTATCTTTAACAGAGAGATACTATAGAAGACTGGATGGCAACGAGTCTCATTGCCGTCCACTAAAGGAAATTAGACATTTAAACTAAAAACGTAGCTAACCGGTATACGAATAGATCCGTACAGTAATTTTGGCTTGATTCCTGGGTAGTTAAATCGGATGATCTGGTTCACAAAAGTCTAGTGAGTACGCAGTACGGGAGGGCAGAGGGCTAACTGCTACAGAATGATACAGAATCTTAATGGTACAGAAATATAATGTATTGCAAAGTCAGAATCACTTGGCGTTACAGTGAATTAATGGCTCAACTGGAGTGATCAATTCATTATGGCTAGTGGAGGCCTTAGCTTTGCAACTGAAAAATCCTTTTTCAAAATCCCAGCTTGGCCTGCCCCTTGGATGAAAGAAATCTACGATATTGTCAGGGGCCATTTAATAACCATGTAACGTTGCAGGGGTGGAGTCTGGATAAATTTCTGCACGAAACGTTGCATTGAGCTTAAAGGTGGGGGCTTAAAAATAAATTTCATACTAAACCCGTAATGACCATTTGCACAAATTTGCTGATACAAAAAAGTCACAAACAAGTGAAACAACCAAGACACAGCAAACAAACTACATAAAATATTAAGCTTCAGTTACGGAGAGTATAATACAGTTTCAACATTACCTCAGACCTGTCTCGGCCTGTCAAGGTTGTTAACATAGGGGGTACAACGATAGACTCCTTCCATTACACTGCATAATCGAAGGGGTCTACTGCTGTATCGTTACGCGATGCTACGAGGGGATAGGAGGTCCAAATTAGTAGTATTAGCTCTCCGTTGTTATTGAACACTATCGGGGGAGCATCTTCCTAAAACCAACTTCAATACTCTCCAATGTCTTCAGGATAAAGCTTCTTCTATTAGTGCATTGGTAAGGTCAGATTTAAATACGGTTAGTCTCAACCGGTTTAATATTGAAAAACTAATCAATCCAAAGTTTACTCGACAGGTACTGCCTCGACAGCTTTTGGGAAAAATATCAAAGAGCAGCCAATATGTAGAAGGTAACTGTATACACTACCAGGGAGCATAAGCTAACGAATACAATGTAAATGGAACCAACCTTAATTAATGCATCTGCAGCTTTACTGAAAATCGGAATGTAGGCTTGAATACTGCCATATGAAAAAGATGGATTCAATAGTCGTCTATGCACAGCGTGCTCCTTGCCGGAGACATTAAACAGCGTTTTTCCTTTGATTTTGAAGTCAATGACTTTACCCACAAAATCTGGCTTGCTGAACTTTGTGCATTGGTTTATCAGCAAGATTTTTAAATGTTCTGGGTTTTGCAAATGAATTCGATAGCCACCTGGAATCATATGAGACATTTGATAAAATCAGCTCATACGTAAATACAAAGCAGCAGTGTAGAAATGAGCTGATTTCATGAGAAACTGGCTTCGGTGTACGTACCTATATAAGAAATTAAGAATTTGGTCAAGTAAAGAATAGGCTTAATACTTTAATTTTTGTGAACACTAATTAATACACTAGAATGATTCTATTGAAAACATAAAGTATACTATTTTCTACTGATATTTGTAAGACTTAATACAGTCTCACTTCCAAGATATCATATGAGGGCGAGATGAGAGCCCCAATCAATTTCTACAATTTCTACGCCCCAACCAATCAGCAACTAAGGGGTTGAGCACTCCGGGTCCTCCTCTTCTATACCACTGCTGTAAATAACCTTCGATTCTAGCAGGGTGGGTGGTGAAACTGCAGATAATCATAATTGCTTTAAGAACAAAATGAATACAACAAATTTGTTTGTGATATATATGTTTTTTATAAGAAACAAGTAAATAAGAATCATGAACCCCAAATCTGGCAAAAAATTTTGAAAAATTAAAGAAACACAGACAGGCCAAACTTCAAAAATTACTTAAGTAAAAACCTTCAATGATAAGACACCTTTCCATAAAGCTGGAGATAAACCTCACTATTTACTAAAATTCACTTTGCACGCATTGTAACAATCATAGATAAATTGAATTGATGAAACCAACTGAAATATTCAATTCTCCTTCAGGTATTTTGAAAAATATTTACGAATTGTTTAAGGCTGGGTTTGATAAAATATTAAGAAACACCTGAGCTGAAGGCAGGGGGACGTCTACATGAGAGTATGCCTACCTTGGTTTGTCGACTAGAGTCAAAAATGCAAATACGTGTGTAAGAAGGGGTGATGCGACAAATTTATAACTAACGGAAAGGGCTGATAACTATGTTTAGTGGCGTAGGGAGGCTCCATCATAACCGAGTCCGACACGGGCAAACATTTGTCAAATTTTGCTCTCTAGATTTTGCTATAAAGCACCTCCCACGCAAAAATTTGACTGAGTAGTTTAGTGCTTCGATGGGTACAATGAACATTTAAATAGAGCGCGAAAATACATTTATAGCAAGGCAGCTTGGATTGAAGGAACAAAGGAGTTTGGTAAATCACGCAAAGATTTCGCAGATTGATACAACACTTCGTATCGATTTTCGACTGGACATTTCTTAAAAGGGCGCAGACCCCCATTACTCTCAATTTAGGGTTAACCCTGGCTAAAGGCAAACAGATTTTGTACTGTAAAAGTGTGTAATTCCTGTCGATAATTGCTACCAGAAAGTTGACCGCCATTCCGATCAATATCACGCAAAATAGCTTTTTCAGAGATGAGATGCACGTTTAGGTAGCCTATTTGTTTAGATTCTCGATTTGATATTTCCAAATTATCCATTAGAATATCTAAAGGAGTAAAATGCCAAACATAATACTTCAGACATTCCAAAATCGATCGTAGAATATTAACATGGGTGTGTATCAACGCTTTTGAAATACAATCACACTGATCTGATTTTATTCAAAATACACATTTTCTGTAAGAAAGCAGTTAATAATATATCAGTGCTCAATTGCTCAAACAGTTAGGACAGTTCAGTACTGCATTTCAGAGACCTAAGAAAGTCTATAAGTTTATAAAACATTTAAAAATCCAATTCTAACCCAAGCCCACCATCTGATTGGCTTACTTTGTATAAGTTCTCATTGTTTATCTATGCATTCCAGTGTTATGCTTATGTAGTGCCTGTCTGTCTTTCTAACACGGTAGTGGTCTGATAGTCTGATAACATGGTAGTAATACTGGTGATAATGAATTCAGAAACTCTTTTGTTTACCCATAGTCAATGTTACCACACCATTCAAATTCTCAAAAACGGAAATGCCCGTATTGAGATATTTTATTCTAATATTTCATTTACATTAGCTATGGTAACCATTATGGTATCTTACTTACTTTTCCTTGATTATTTTTGCAAGGATTCTGGAAAAATCTCATGGAAAATGTTTTAGGCAGATGGGGCAATCCAGGCCCACCATTCCCACCCTTGGGTTTGCCACTGCACAGCCCCCTAATTCAGCTTTTAAGGATCGCACCATTTTCCCAACCTAACAAAGGCCAGTTTGAATAACTCTAGAGTCCCTGAATAAATATGTTCCCGATTTATTAACTTTTGAAAAGATCCTCCGAGGACATTCTTATTTCAGACCCCATGTTTATTATTCTACTGTCTGTGATTCAATTGACTGAAGCAGTATGAGATAATCATGTTTTGCATTCTACTTACAGTTCAAACAACTTGTGAAACTCGTCCATAGCTATTATAATTAAATCAGTTTCTTTAGGTGCCACACCTCATAAACTTTTATCAATCAGTCTTACTCTTAGGCCCCAAACAGACAGGGGTTGGGGGGGCAAGGTTTCCACTGAGGACACATCATGGAAGTATTCTACTAAAGTGTACATTAGTTCTGGGGCTATGTAACATTTTGCTTGCAGAGTTTAGCCTTCTGATTCTTGTAACAGGGAAAATTTGACTAAACATATGTAAGTAATAGTATTTTAAAAAGTACTTCTTGCTCCTCCTAGATGAGGGCAGAGGGGAGGGGGCAGATGTCCCTCCTACCCCCAGGGTTGGCACCCCTGACAAATTATGCAATTTGCAACATCATCATTATTTAAGTTGGTTACAACTGTAGTTACTAACAACTAATTCACACCAACTGTTTAAAACAAAGTAAAGAAACAAAGATTAGACTATAGTACAAATGAAATAAAAATAAAACTGCTTATTTGCAAATTTAACAATGGAATGTTTTGCTATCCCACTTTGCAATCAATTTTTTTAATTTTGTCAAGGTACCAGCTATCTTTATTTTATCCTTTAGAGTATTCCATAGGAGACTACCTCTAAATGAGAGAGAGGTTAGTCCATATCTATTTGTTTGTGCTTGTGGAAGCCTGCATAGTACTTTAGTACAGAGATTGTAAGGCATATATTTTTCTACAAACAATTCCCAAATATATGAAGGATTTACTAAGTTAGTTGTTTTGCAAATTTCAGTCATGAGATTTTGTAAATGCAGGCCTGAGATATTTTAGGAAACTAGGACTGCACACTTGATGAAAATGGTATTTCTAAACCTGTGAGGGCATGGTATGGATGAGGTCACTTTAAGATGCTAAGAGTAGATTGGTGTTCACATGAGTCAGCTCAGTCAAAGGTGGCACCACAGGGGAGGGAGGGAACTGGGGACATACTGACAGTATTCCCAGGATCATTTCTGTAATTCTTCCAAATTTGAGCAGAAGAGGTTTGAGGAAGTGGGAGCTTCCTAACAAGGAATAATTCATTTTGTCATTGTCATGTGCATAGGTGTTAATCATCCTTTATTTGCATATGTAGGTGCAGGCTGTAATAAAGGGTGTGGTCAAAAAGGCATGGTATGTCAAAGTCCTCCCCAGTATGTGGTTGCTTGCACCATCCCCTGAGGTCACTAAGTGCACAGTGCACACCAAAGTGCACATTCTATGATCTTGCACACTATACGCCAGGAACCATGTTGTGTACATATTTCAAATACTTTACAAAAATTCCATAAAAATGCACTAAATCATTCTAACTATAGCCTGTTTCAATGAACTCACCTTGCTAGTAAACTAGGTAATATGTGTTGCACTGGCGGTTCCTCGTTAAGTGACGTCCCTCCGTTACAGTAGCGTTGCGTTACCTCTTTGCCCGGAACATGACAGGGTGCACAACAATAATCTACAGACAGGAACCCTACCAAAATTCGTAATTTATCGACAGGAACCCTACTTATCTACATCCTTACACCTCATCATAGCTGTGAACCATGAATAAAATTATACTCAAAAGCATTTAGTATTGGATGTCTATGTATTGCTGCAAAATACCCTGAAGGTACCTGCCGTGCCAACGGGTAGGCTACGTCGTGCATATTCAAGTATGCCACATACTAACGAACGCTGATAAACCTAGAATTATCGAACAGAATGTAACGCAGATAGTAAGCCCAGCCCCCCACCGCACCACTCCCGGTCCCCTGCATTGCTTCTCCCATATTATGCGTGCCCTGCTAATGTTTCCTGTTGTGAACGTAATGTTACCAACCATAACAATTAATTGGTATAAAAGGAATAGCAATTCTTGACTATGGAGCAAGACGTGGGTCTTACCAATAATATCCCATGTTTTGTATATGTCTCCATACTTTTTCCCCCAGTCAATCAATACTTTATGTCCATCGTTTGGTTTCGAAAGATCGCTGCTGTTCCCAAGTAACATAGAACCTTTAGGCCCAGGTATCTGTCTCAACGGGTTTCTTAGCCATGCAAGAAGCAAATATAGCAAAACTGCATTTGCCACAACGAACAATGCTTCCCAATTGAAGCAGTATGCAAAGATAAGGTCGCTGATCATCGTGTACGTGATTTACATACTTCAGCAACTGCTATTGTCGAGTTTTCTACTTATGTGCAGTTGTAGCGTGTGCTAATACCACTAGGCTTTAAGTGTCCCACTGTTCATTGTGCAATCGGATATGCCATGGAAATACAATACCCGTAATGCTAGGCGCACACTGGAGAAATTTGCTTAAGAAAAGTGCCATTCGTGCCATATTGCTTAAGCAAAATTCTCCAGTGTGCGGTGGTTAATCCCTAAGCAATATTGCTTTTCTAGCCAAAAGTAAAATATCTATCGTGTTTGATATTTTTTTCCTTTCGTGCCATTTTGCTTACAGTGTGCGGGGGTGAAAGCAATATTGCTTACAACTCTTGGAGTGCAGCGCATGCGCTTGTCTGCAGTTGAGATCACAGTATTCTTCGAACAATGGTGGCAAACAAGCCCTGCGGTGATAAATAAACATTCGCTACATCCCCATTTATCAAACTGAGGAGATCTCGTGAGAGAGAAAAAACTTTTGCATATATATCACTATATAATAAATGTTTTAATGGCCTCGATGAGACGGCAAAGTTCATTTTTCTGCTACAAAATGACCAAATTTGCGATCAACACATATTTCAGTCTATAACTAAGTGCCTAAAAAATAGCTATTCGCAGAATAAAACACGTGATCTTTAATACCTTAATAACTTAGATCGCAGTTAATCCTAGAAGAGTAGATCTAGAGCATTTTGTTTTATTTTTTTATTTATTTTGTTTTTGTTTTTTTGGTTGGTCAGTATTTATTTGTTATACTCATTCTTGTTTGTTAGACAATTTTAGCTCTAACCATGTTACGTTTACATTTTGTTATTCTTCAATAGCTGTTGTTACCTATCCGATGTAAATTGTATATGGGGGACCGATCAGTTCAAAAATATAGAGAATTAATAAAAATAGTTGCAATTAATAAAAGACTATATAATTAATTATTGCATATATAATGAATTAATAATTGCATGTGTGCGTGATTAATAACTGCAACAATAATTATTAAGCATACACAGAATTAATTATTGGACATACACAGAATTAATTATTGGACATACACATAATTAATTATTGGTCATGCTCTGAATTACAAGGCAAATCCCAAGATACAAGGCTTTTCATTTTGGCGCGAAATTCAAATCACATTTTTGCAACGGCCTAATGCAATAATTTTCTTGTACTCGAAAGTTATGCCAAGAAGGCAAAGACGCCGTATATTGAGAGAAAGAAATGAAAGGGGGCTTTCTTTGTTCCTTAGAACTCTCAATTCAGTTCTGAGGATATTTATTTCCGAAGATCCGTTTCAAAATATATGCAGAAATGACTTGATCGATGCCCAAGAAAGGCTTATCGATGCATCGTCAACTTTGGCTCTGCTAGTGGAAGATATGTCAATATCAAACCGTGCCGAGATTGATTGGCTTAATGTTAATTTGAGAGGAAGGCTCATCGATTTGAAAAAAAATGTTCAAGGAATGCTTGAAATTTTATCAACAATTGTTGAGAGAGATGAAGATGCAATTTCGGATACTGCATATTATACGCAAAACAGGCCAAGTGAAGAGAACATTATTGGTCGCCCTCTGTTGGCAATCACAAGAGAACAATTAGAGCATCTCCGATCATTGCATTTTTCATGGCAGAAAATTGCCAAATTGCTACATGTTAGCATTTCCACCATTCAACGTCGACGTATAGAATTTGAAATGGAAGAGCAAAGTTATAGTGACATTTCAAACGAAGAGCTAGACTCGATATACCTGGCTCTTTCAAACAGCAATTGAAATACTATTGTAACACCAAATCTGGGACGAAGAAGGTTTCTAGGGGGGTCCGTTCGATATTCCGACAGTTCGATATTCCGACAGTTCGATATTCCGACACTTCGATATTCCGACAGTTGATTTTGACTATGTTATAGTACATTCCTTAGGTAAGTACATTTATAAGACCAGGGACGCCTGCACATGAAAAGGGCAAGGGGGTAAAACTTGTTTCCAGGGCACCACACGTAATGAAATATTTTTATAAGAAACCCATTTTATTAGAAACCCATTTACCAGAGTGGAAAGTTTGCTTAAATCCGCGGACAATTTGAATAAGAGTTTATGGTGCGCGTTAGTTATGTAAATTATGGAATATTTTTGCACGGATTTAATATCAAAAATTCTGTGAATAGTGTCGCGAATATTGTCTCAAAACCGAAAAGAGAAAAGAATCAACAACTAGTTAGCTCGGTTAACTAAGAAAGAAAAAAAGCAAAGAAGCTTGAGGCAAAAACATTGTTTCAAATTAATAGACAGTAGCAGAAAAATATTTTCTAATCCTACTGTAAGAAATTTTCCTTGATGTTTGGTATATTAGGTAAATTAACGTTGTTTGTCCAACTTTCGGAATATCGAACTGTCGGAATATCGAACTGTCGGAGTATCGAACTGTCGGAAAAGCGACCTGGCCCCGTTTCTAGGTGCTCTAAGAAGCAGGGGCTTGAAAATTCAGCGGCGGAGAGTCAGCGAATCCATTCGCAGAGTTGACCCTGTGGGAACAGCATTACGCTGGAGGCTTGTTATTCATAGGAGGAAGTATTTCGTTCCAGCCCCAAACAGCTTATGGCATATCGATTCAACACATAAGCTAATTCGCTGGAAGTTTATTGTGCACGTGTGCATTGATGGGAAAACACGACTCCTGATATATTGTCATTGCGCCAATAATAATAAAGCTGAGACTGTTCTTAGTTTATTTGAAGATGGCGTTATTAAATGGGGGCTGCCATCTCGGGTCAGATCCGACTATGGCATGGAGAATTATTTGGTTGCCAGTTATATGATTGAAAACCGTGGTGCTGGCAGGGGAAGTATCATAACAGGCTCTTCAGTTCACAACTGCCGCGTTGAAAGGACCCACCGTGATGTGTACAGTGGGGTATTGGTTTTCTATGCTAAACTGTTTGAAAACATGGAGAGACGAGGAATTCTGGATCCATTGGATGACACTCATTTGTTTTGCCTACACTTTGTCTTCCTACCACGCATTAACAGCTCTTTACAGGAATTTGTCTCACAAATGAACAATCACCAGGTTTCTACAGAAGGAAACATGTCCCCCTTACAGCTTTGGGAAAAAGGCGCCCTTGAAAATATCAACTCTACACATTCAGCAATAGAGGAACCAGAAAGCTTTGGCATTGACCCTGAAGTTCCATTTTTAGATAATGATGCTTACCAGGTTAGCATAGACCCAATCTCTCCCCTAAATACAGAAATGTTCCCAGATCCTCTTCAAATGGATAACAACCAGGGAGTTGACACCTATTTGCAGTGCTTGGCTTCAATGGATTGATAAACACTTGATTATGACACTAATTTGTGTATATTATTTGCAACCAAAGTGAATTTCAACATTTAATAGCATAAATGAAGAAATCAAGGCTCCATCCAAGAGGACAAATATTGGGAACATAACATTCTCACGGTACCAGAATAACAAAACAAGTTAGCAATAGTTGAAACAGAACATAGTGTAGCAAAATTCGCTCTAACAGGGCATAATACCAGCAATAGCTAAAACAGAACATTTTTTGCATCTTTATTAAGCAAATAACATATAGAATAACATATATCATGAACATATAGAAAAAACAACATTTATGGTACTTAGCTGAAGGAAATTTTTCACAAAGGTAGAAAAGTGTTGTCTTTATAGCATTTAGTATGAGATTTCCTTGTTGATTGTAGCCATCAAGTAGTATCTTTTTCATAAAATATGGATCGCAGTTTGAACAGAATGAAAACAGGTATTTGAGGCTCTTAATGCCATACTGCAACAAAGAACTTCAGTGACTGTCAGTGTTTACTTTCAGACTTTCATACATCCAATGTACAAAATTGGAGGTGCCTTATTAAAAAGAGTTGCTTGTCTCAAATTTCCATCTGTAAAGGGGACATTAGGGAGTGAGGTTTTATAGAGCTCTTAAGGTAGTAACATATGGTTGTTTTTGGAACATAATGTCTGTAGCAATTCCATTTTTTTAGTTACCTTATGCTCCACTCCACTCATTCATTCATTGCGTGTTTTTCTACAGTTCATTGCCATCATTTCCTCTCGACTAACATCACACTAACATTCCATTGCGTCATAACACCTTGCTCTTTGTTCAGGTCTAATTTCACACAGTAGTTTTTCTTCAACACATTGCCAAACTTTACCTAGCCCTTCCTTTCCAACAGAGATTTTATTTACTTCATCTTTATACGTAATTCCGGGGAGCAAATAGATATACCAAATCATAATTTGTAAATAGTCAGTTGATTTCTATCGTGGTGAAGATTACATACACAAATACGATTTACTGTCTACCGGCCTGCAACGTGCATTTGTACAAAGTAAAGAGAAGTACAGTGGTGAGATCATTCTTTTAATTATAACAAGAACTTTAAGTCTCAGTTTTATAAAATTAAAAGCAATACAATCAAGGATTGCTAAATGTCTTCTTTACTCAACAGCAAAAGTCAAATCAGATCTTAGCCACATGTTAAGCCAAGTAATTATTGGATTCCAAAATAATCTTGACCAAAGCACAAATCATACACTGAGTATAGCAATTCAGCATCTGGCATAGCATATATAAGTGTATTGGTTGCCCTAGGTAAGTTCAACACATTGATGCAGGTATGTGCTGATGGCAGAAAGCTTGGAACAGTGATGTGTAACCTGCTCTGACCATCTTGATTTGCATGGATATCCTCAATCTCTTCCTCTTTTGGGATTACAAATTTAAGCTTTGGCTCTTGAGTAAAGCCAAGGATTGGTTCCTCAGATGCCCCTGTTGTGAACTGTAGGATATGGTTTAATGTAATTGCAACAGTTCCTGATTTTCTCCTATAAGCTGCCACTTCCCTTGCATATTTGACAAACATCTGGTATGCTTCTCTCTCAAAGTGCAAAGCATTTGATCCTTGTTCGGAAAAGCATGGCTTGATAAGCTGTAATAGCTTTTGAACAGTCAAGGATTGGTTTTGCCCTCCTGGCCTTAGAAGAAATGCTAATTGAGGGAATTTGCAAAGGGCTGAATGCATTCCGAGTGATTCCATTCCAAGTTGCATGTGAGCAACACAAGCATCATTTGCTTTAACTGTTATTAAATCTTGGAGCACAGCTTCACTGAGAAATGATGGTAGCTGTCCATTTTGGAGCATTGTGATAGAAAACATCAACCCTACATAGAAATACTCATTGGACAATAATGGTCTTAGCCCATTTTCAAAATATTTCTTCTTAATATGTTGGTTCATAAGTCTAATCCATTCTTTTCTTGGCACCCCAAGATCAATGCAATCCTCCCCCATAAAGTCAACTTGGAATGTATTCCTGGGATTGTGAATGTATGTCAGCTCATCAAAAGTACTTCTAAGGATGTCTTCTCTGTTAACTGTGATGTAATTGGTTTCACCTTCTGGTATGCTGTCTATAGAACTGACTTCCAGAGGGCGTCCAGTCACAACATTGTTTTGAAGAAATTTAAGAATTTCTACTGGGTCAGCCATGTCAGATGGAGCACTGTCCAAGATAGGTATGACAAATGAAGCAGCATCTTTTTGTCTGGAAGTTGCTGCTACAGTAGCTTCAATTTCATCAATAGTTTGCTCAACTGTTGGTGAAAGTGTAGTTATCTCTAGAATGTCGTCAGGAAGTGGGTCATCCATCAATTGAACATAGATGCATCCAGTTGGGGCAATGGACCTTAGCAGTAGGGCTGCATCAATTTTGCGACCATTTGGAATGTTTGGTGGTATTATACTGCCGTGACAGTTCTTCATTATTTGAAAAGGAACATTGTTAAAATCTATTGGTAAGACTAATTGAAGTTCATGTCTTAACATTTCTTCATTCCATCCTCTGTCAATGTCCATACCAGTCACAATCCGGCCATCTTTTTCAAGCTGTGCTTTCTCATGCCGCGACGGTATGGTGTTTTCGTTTGCGAGAAGTATGACTATATCTCGCATCACTGTTGCTGAAGCAAAAGGCCTACCTCCACCAACTCCACGTCCACGCACTCCTATCCTATTTTGACGAGCACGTCCTCTTCCAAATGACCCTGCAGTTGTTGGGAATCGCAGCCGTAATTCTGAAACGTGGTTTGGTCTTTCATATGGCCTAAAACGTCCATTTGAGGATCGTTGGTCAGCTCTAGAAGACATTGATGCTGTTGCAGGAGCTAAAAAGTTTGCCTCATTACCCGAGCTGCTTCCCGCACTTACTAGTTGCGAAAGTTCTGTGATATTTCTTATTGCTTCCTGTGCGATCCGCCTAACCTCCGAAGCGTTGTTATTTTCCATATCTGAGAAACTTTAACGCAGTGTCACGTTGTAAACTGTGATTTGAATTTCGTGCCAAAATGAAAGCATTGCAACTTGGGATGTGCCCTTTACTTCAGAGTATGTCCAATAATTAATTATGTGTATGTCCAATAATTAATTCTGTGTATGTCCAATAATTAATTCTGTGTATGCTTAATAATTAATATTGTAGTTATTAATTACGCACACATGCAATTATTAATTCAGTATATATGCAATAATTAATTATATAGTCTTTTATTAATTGCAACTATTTTTATTAATTCACTATATTTTTGAACTGATCGGGCCCCCATATATATATATATATGTATATATATATATATATATATATATATATATATATATATATATATATATATATATATATATATATATATATATATATATATATATATATATATATATATATATATATATATATATATATATATATATATATATATATATATATATATATATATATATATATATATATATATATATATATATGTATGTATATGTATGTATATATAGAGTTTGCAAAAGCATCTAAATCTAGTTCAAAGTCATCATCAACATCAACTTCCTCGATGATATTAAAAGGAGGAGCAGCTTCGGTTACATCTTCTTCCATTACTTAGAATGGGTTTTCATGTAAGCTTCCCTTGTTAAGATATTGTATCTGTGCTTGTGTTAAACAACACGAGTTACAAGATGAAGGGGACGAAAATAGCAAGAAATAACACAAGTTATATACAATGGAACAATTTATGAAAACAGACGATGTACAAAATGGCACTCAAATATAGTGTCTTTGAACGGCAATACGGCGACAGCGACAATAGCGGCAGCAGCGACAACAGCTACGAGTTTATAACGGCAATACCAACACGGCTCAGATAGCGACAATACGTAACAGCAGTAACTTCGAAACGACTGTACCTAACGGCAACTATATCACGACTTTCACTAACTACTACTCACGGCGACTTCACATAACGACTGTATTACAAACAAGAACAGGTACTGATATCACATTAACAACACGCCCATATTACACTGACATATTACGTACTTGAACAAGAGATGCTGACAGAAACTGTGGCGATGCAAAGGCATGAAATGTCGATGACTACAAACAAAACCGGAATGAACGGAAACTAATGATATCACACAGCATTACGTAATCACGAAACAAAAGACAGAACTAGTACTCTAACACTTGCAGCAAAGCTCTCCCATCAGAACACTTGTTGCCTTCTTAGCAGGGAATCGTCTCATCTTTGCTACTATCAACTGGTAATGATATGAGGGTGTCTATTCGAAGGGGGCGTTTATTGAAAAAGAAACTTAAAATAGGGGCCGTTTATTCGAGGGGGCGCTAAAAAGAAGGGGGCGTTTGATCGAAGCATTACGGTACTGTTCTCCACTTAGTTGGGCACCTCTGATACATGAGCCCTAGGGGATCCGGGGGGTGCAGCTCCCTTGTTAAATGCATGCGAGATTCTGGGGGGAGGCTCAGCCCCCCTGTATGAATCTCCAGTCGTTTGACAAATTGTACGTAGCTTTTCTATCAGGCTCCAGACTGTATTCTATCTCGTTCTGTTTTTGGCCCCTTTATTGAAATGTAGCTTGAAATGTAGAAATGTCTAAAGCTTTAAATGTAGACATATCTAAAAATTTAAAAGAAGGGGAACTCAAAACAGAATTTTGGAGACCACGCCTAGGCGTGGTCTTCAAAATTCTGTTTTGAGCTGCCTTTGTTAGAAAGATAGCACTACACAACAGCATGGGACTCTCTCTCATGCATTATAAGTTATGTAAATTCAGTAACATTCTTGAGTTAAAAAACATCAAGACTGGTAGTGTACTTCCAAGTTCAGGGAGACTTCTTCAGAAATTACCACGTAGCAACGAAGCCAGCTCTGAAAATGTAGGGGGGAGGGCAGCACTCAGGAAATAGGAAGGATGGGGCCCTGGAGCCTATGCTCGCAGGAAAATTCTGAAATCACGCCCTTAAGATTCCAGGAAAACGCTCATTCTAGAAAGAAAAAGAATGATGAAATCAGCGATGTGCTTGTGAGAAACGTCGATATTCTGGTTGTTTTGTGTCCAACTGTTTATTTTCTACCTTTTTAGGCAAAAGAATATCCCCAGCTTGAATGTTTGTGGGGGACAAAGAGGGGGAAACTCTAGCTGGGCGGGCAATACTCCCCGTGCCCATTCCTAGGTTCAGGCCTGTCACCTTTGCAGATTCTTTCAGAGTAAGATATAAGAAGAATGTAATGTAGGGCAAAGTACTTCTGACGGGTAGATGCTCATATTTGAAGTTTTAATGGTTATATCAAAAGAAGCGTTTACCTAAGAAATGGATCGTGACCATTTGTGTGGTTCATGTCTCATTTGAAGATGTCTCTGAATGCTTCAACGAATGTTTTAGCAACATAACAGAATCATTAGATATTGCACTAAGCTTTAAGGAGGCTCATGAGGATATGGCAGTTGATCTAACAGTCGACCAGATGGTAGAGAAAGCAGTTGAGAAATATAAAAACCACCCTTCTATTAGGAGAATTAGAGATAATTGTGACATGGCAACTTCCAAATTTGAGTTCTATCACGTTTTACCAAATGAAGTTGGGAAGCAAATAAACACACTAAAGAGCAATAAAGCAAATAGTGACAAAATACCTACCGACAAACTCAAGAAAGCAAAGGATCTAGCTTCCCCGTATCTTACTGACTGCATCAACTCTGCTATCTATGAATCTGAATTTCCAAAGGAACTGAAGGATGCTGATGTGTCGCCTGGATTTAAGAGAGGTATAACCACTAAAAAGGTTAATTATAAGCCTATTAGTGTCTTGCCATCGGTCTCAAAAATTTTTGAGAGAATACTAAAGGGGCAAATGGATAGTTTTTTCAAACCTATTCTATCAAGTCTACTCTCTGGCTTCAGGGAGGGATAAAGCACACAACATTCGCTAGTAAGAGTAATAGAAGCATGGCGAAGGTGCCTAGATTCATTTGGCATAGTTGGTACGATCCTTACGGACCTATCAAAAGCATATGACTGTATACCTCATGAGCTCCTTATTGCTAAATTGGAGGCCTATAGGTTTCACGGAAAAAAGCTTGCGACTGATGTATAGTTACCTAATGAATTGGAAATAAAGAGTAAAAATTGGTTGTAATAAAAGTTCTCAGAGCAAAGTCAAGATAGGGGTCCCCCAAGGTTCCGTTCTTGGACCTATACTATTTAACATCTTCATAAATGATTTGTTTTATATAGAATTACATTCAGAAATATGTAATTTTGCTGACGATAACAACGTGTATTCATGTGGCACCAGCATAAGCGAAATAACGACAAATTTAGAAAACGACATAAGTACACTCCTAAATTGGTTCTATACTAATGGTATGGTTGCAAACCCTGATAAGTTCCAATTAATGTTCCTGGGGCTAAACGAAAAACATAAGTTACGTTTGAATATTGAGGGTGTAAAAATATCATCGACTGAAAATGTTAAACTGCTGGAAATCGAAATTGACTACAAGCTTCGATTCAGTAAGCATGTAAAAACACTATGCGATAATACAAACAGAAAAGTCAATGCTTTTGGAAGACTAAATATGTATCTCTCAAGAGAACAGGCAATGAAACTGTGCAACAGAGTAATTATCTCAAGTTTTAACTATTGCCCATTAGTATGGATGTTTTGCGGCAAAGATGCCAACCATATAATAAACTGTACCCATAAGCGGGCCTTAAGAGTACTCCACAATGATTATGAGTCCTCCCTTAATACACTTTTGAAGAAAAGTAACACTGTAACGATCCATATAAAAAATCTCCAAAAATTGATGCTAGAAATCTATAAGTCAATGAATCATCTAAATCCATCATACATCTGGCACCTTCATGAAAAGAAGGAGATTCAGTATGATCTCAGAACTAAGCATCTGTGTAAATTGTCGATTACGAAGACGAAAAAATTCGGCATGGAGTTGCTCTCATTCCGAGGAAGTCTATTGTGGAATAATCTTGACGACGAAATAAAGGAACTAAAAACAGTTACAAGCATTAAAACAAAGATTAAAACATGGAACGGTGAAAAATGTAATTGCAAAATTTTTGAATAGCCTGGATATGTAGCCTGTACATTATTTTCTTAGGTTGTAATTGTAAAGTATATTGTAAATAGTTGGTATTGATTAGTTTCTTCTTTAAACTATGTAACACCAACTTTAAATAATGATGATGATTCAAATTGCCAAAACTCTCCTCAGAAGTGGGACTAGTTGACTTGCCTGAATTTTCCCTAAAATGCTTCCTTAATGCAATAGATTTTGCAACATTTTTTGATGAACAAATAGTTAAAGTTCTAAGAGATTCACTCAGTATATTTGGTCCCAAGTCTTTTACTACATTAGCATACCATGTTGTAGTGTAAATGGAACTCAGGAACAAAGTGGCTTAGAAATACTAAAAGTTCTTGTGCGAATTCCTACAAAACTGCATATCGTTGTAAATGTCTTTAAATTTCAAGCAGTCATACACAACAAGTCTTGAGGCTTCAGTGACGTGAAGTAAGTGAGATACACTTTTTTACAAAAAAGGTTTATAAGAAAATGAGGCTCAAAAGGCAGAAATCTTAAAAAATGTTACGAAAATCACAAGGCTCAAGTTCCAAAATTAATATTTCTATCTGCCAGAAATCGATATTAGCTAATTCTTTACAAGCTCCTTTACAAAGATCGAAACTTTTAATTGATAATCGTGGATCAAACTTTCGACAAAGATCAAACTTTTTATAAAAAATTATGGAGGCTCAAGTAGAAATGTGGCTTCTTGTAAAAAAGTGTGCATGAATTTCCAGTAATTTATCCTGGGAATAGTAATGAAATGAAACCTGCTCTGCATATCTGATCTCATGTTCTCGATTCTTCGGCACTCAAATGTTCCCTTTTTCTTAGCGGCATTTTCTGCCGGAAATTGTCCGCTTGTTAGTCTTTTCTTTCATTGGCATTACTTTAGTATTCACTATTTTATTCCAGTTTATTTCAAAAGTTCCAGGTTAATCTGTCGGTGTTTCTTCTTCATGATTTAAAATCTCATGTATTGGCCTCTTACTTCTGCATCATACTCTTATTTATAATCTCAAAAACGTAGCTTATTCCCTTAGCCACAGCGCTGTGTAAATTTTCTTTCAAATCCCGATAATGATAATACTACAAACCATCAATTGTCTCGTCGATTTCAAAGAATCTCGAGGACCAACAGTTGCTAAATGTGGGGTGGGGTAATTGCCCCATATACCCCTTTGGAAACTCCAATGAACATATAATCAGGTACAAAATCATCACAAATACATCAAGGACAAATGCAATAACAATAAAAGACACAACATGTAAAATGAAATGCGAAATGAGTTCGAATGAGTTACAATTCCTCCCACCCTGCGAGTAAACTAGGGACTTAAAAGGTCATTTCATATCGTTATTCACAATACTTCAATTATTTCATAACAGAATTTTCTACAATTGCTGAAGACACAGGTTATTACGCATTAGAAGGCTACAATACGGCCAAGAGGTCAACAAACACAGAACGCACCCGTATTCTAAAGATTAGTCATTGAAGTGAATGAATGACGTGCAATACTAAATGTATGTACGCTAAATCTGTTACAATTTACAAAAGAACTCAAAAAGAATGATTTATAGACCCTTGTTGAAATACAAAACTTCGCCACTAGCTCTTCCTTTTATCTCATCTTCGACGAGGTCTTTAGATATCTGAATGAAGCAAATTGAACAAATTTGAAAATATTTAACAAAACTACTCTATGTGCAGGGAACATGACTTAGAAAATAATGCAAATTAATGTGCGAGAAAATAATCGACTCAACGGTGATTCGAACTCGCGAACAAACAATAGACCAGAACAGGTGGAATTATAAAGCCACCAGGAGAAAAGTAGATCATTATGAATTTATGTGTTAAAAAGAACTAGTATAAATTATGTAGATTCGACGTTGTAACTTTGCTCTAATCAGTCCTGCATGACATGACTTATCTTGCAAAACTTATGGCATTAGATATCAAAGTTGCTTTCGAGATGGCAACGTCGACTCTGTCTGATTCAAAAGATTAGGAAGTAGTTTGCGCATTGATAGACGTGTTTCTGATCTATAACAGCTAAACGCAATGCATTCATATGGCAGTTAAGTCAATTGCATTGTAAGGATTAGTTAACTTGAGGTTGGTATCAAATTCTTTTGAGTCATTTAGTGCCTTTGGAAATTTCTGTGGGCACAGGCAAATCAAAGGACAATTTCCAAGGGGGAATTTCAAAGTCACATTTGCAGCTCGCCCAATCACAAATAAGTAAGTATGTTCTACAATTTAATAGAGCTGTAGAAAAGAGTTAACAAAATAGAAAAACCGGTATCAATGGCGGAGATTTTTTAACATGTCCGTTAATACTCAACACTGGCCCCTATCCTGATAAAATCTGTCTCTCCTCATTAGCTCTATCTTCTTCCTGGTCAACACTATAAACATGCTCCTCTTTGAAGGCACATACCCAGGTAGGTCTTATAGTTGCATTTTCTCATCATGTGATTAATGCGCCCTCACAGCCTGTCGCTTTCGATAGCTGCATACTAAGCGTCTGTATACAAGCGATTTCAATCTTCTCCCACCATGAAAATAGTCTTTAGCTGGAGGTCATAATGGTCGAGCTGAAGTGCCTGAGCAAATCTCTTCGATCATTGTTGCACTGAAGTGGTAAAACTTACGAGTATGATATATTATAGGATGTGTAAAAGAATTATCACTGTTATTCAATCACCAAATGATAATCTAGTTCACTGGAGACCCTTTCGTAAGTTGTGCTCCAGTGTTTGAGTATGTAGCTGTTCTGTTGATAACATAGGTGGTACATTGGTGACTTTATACTTAGATTACATGTTTCAACGTAATACTGTTTTAAACTTTTGCTCTTGTTCATTTGGAATAGGATGACATAACTAAATATCCCCTACTTGGACCTAATTGGACACGTTCTACCTGTTGTAGGTACACAATATATATATATATATATATATATATATATATATATATATATATATATATATATATATATATATATATATATATATATATATATATATATATATATTAGTATGTAATATCAGGGAAAGGCCAATAGAGCCTATAACAAAGCCCTGACAAATGAAGAAAGAGAAAGGAAAGTTAATTAGATAGGGAGATGAGATCCAGTTTGTTGATGTTAGATTTGAAGGAAGGTAGATTGTAGGATTCAGGAAAGGAAGTGGAGGGTAAGGTGTTCCAAAGTTTACAAGTTCTTGGAATGAAAGAAGATTTGTGGGAAAGAGTTCGTGGATTAGATAGTATGACTTGGAAAGGGTGTGATTGACTAGAGCTTCTTGTGGGTCGAACATGCTTCAAGCTATCAGGAATAATGCTCTTGATTTCCAGTGAGCAATGTCCATGAAAATATCGATAGAAAATGGACAGATCTGCAACCAGACGGCGATGAGAGAGAGATTGGAGATATACCCTTTCGTGGACCATTTAACTATCAAAACTTATAGATCATGAACCAAAGGATTGCAAGTAAGGGAGCCATCTTTTTTGCATATTCCTTAATTGCTTATCTCACGAACTCTAAGTGGAAAGACGACAATTGTCCAAAAAAGCAGGCCTAAGCCCCAGTTGGAGATCAAGGCGAAGGACAACTGATTTCTAGATGATTATATTATATAGAAAATTGGCTTTGTAACAATAAAAGTAAGAAGCGGATATTTTATTGGTCTTGGTTGCTCTTCCGCTCTGGTGTTCTATGACCACAGATAGAAACTCCCTAATTGCTTGCTTGCGATGCACTGTTCTCGTCTGAAGTTAAGTCTGCGTATGCTAACTGGTGAACAATAACTTCACACTAAGATTCCAGCAATGACTTCCTATTTGTATTTCAAGTGAATAGAATTTCAAGATATTAAGATTTAAAAATCTCAAGAATTAGGTTACTCACCGATGATCTCTGAGGAAACAATGCAATTGCAAATGGTAATGCCAAACCAAATGCCAGAGTGCATACAAGTGCATTGACGGGCATAATGAGTCTAGGACGCCTCTTCAGAAACTTTGTTCTAAAAAAGGAAACGCAAAACAATCGGGTAATGACGTCATCAAGTCAACGCCAATTTCATATCTCAAAGTAAAGAACAACAGCATGCCTACATACTTGATGATGTAAAATCATAGAAGTCTAAGGCCATGCAACATTGGATACAGTGAGTAAAAAAGTTGATCACCACTGACAATAAGATGTTTAACTCACTTCATACAATAAGTCATCAATTTTCCAGAAATCAGACAGTTCTGCCTCAAGTATTGTTGTATTATGGAAATTCTGGTATTTGTTTGTTAAGATAAGATCAATCCACCTTTGAGGTTCATCCTTAAACAAGTTGGTTACATAAATAAAGTTCTCAACAACTGCCTTCTCATAGAATTAAAGGCCTACGACTCTGCCTCTAAAGTATGGAAGTAACCAAAAATACAAAACTTATTGCATTTTCATTGTAGTTCTCAATCGCATTGATAATATTTTCGGAGAAAAGAACTCATGATTGCAGCAGTGGTTGATTAAACAGCCCACTTTCTACCTGATAAATGAGCATTTTTTACGCGGTACAACCAAGGCACTTCCAGATACGAACACCAACAATTTAGCATCAACGCTGGTTTGCTGAACCCGGTAATACGATTATATGTAAGGCCAAATATCTGCACATAAATGACTATAATGAAAATAATGTGAATACGAGTAATGAGATGATATGTTGTAACTTTCCACATTAGTTCATCTATCACGTTCACTATCCAAATAAGCAATTTTGTCTTTATCGTGCTCGCTATAAAAGTGATTACTTCGTCTGTTCTCTAACCACAAAAACAGATCCTAATCTTTCTTCATGAAAGGATGACCGAGCTTGCTCAATAATCTGAAAACTGTCATCTGTGTCTGTTTTCGTGCATTCTGGATTTTTAATGAGATTTTTCCTATGGTCAAATCACATTTCGTTAGAGCTTTTATACAAATATGGCGGCTGTTCTCTCATTGTACTGTTTTTTCTTCCTGATGCTCGCAGGTATATGTTGATTTATTCTGTCTGCTAGTCTCTCTATAATGCGAATCCAACTTTGACTGCGAGCACCATGGCATGCTAAAAAGGCCCTGCATGCAAGAAAACTGCACAACATGAAAGATTATAGTATGTTTGGAGCTTACCTTTCCAAAAATGTCATTACAACAGGTGGTATAATAAGAATAGGAGCCGGCAAGAAAATACGCGTCAGTGCAGTATCTCTAACAGCCTAGAAAATCATACAACGGAAAAAATGAAATATTAAAGATCAAATTTACAGCTACACATTTAAAAAAGACAGAGGCGTTCTATAGAGGGTGGCATTAACTACAAATGTTTGACTAGGTGTGCGGCGTTTATTAGATGGCGGCATGTATTTGAAGAAATACGGTACCTGCTTTTTTATAAAAAGATGTGAAAAGATGGCCATGTCGAAGTAAACTTACAATATAAGGAAACAAGTGAAAATTCATGATCCTATTTAAAGTATAGTGAATATGAAAATAAGACTAAAGGCAGAGCAGAAAACGGATAGAAAAGCAGATCTGTCCATGCTACAGAACCTCAAAAATATGTCTCCAATTCAACCAATGACAGGTGTTAATAATTTGATATGGAGTTAAGGCTACAACCAATATCAAGGTTAGTCCATTTGAAGATTCCATAGAGGGATATAACATACTAATGTATCAATCTATGAGTCGCTAGGAATTCGAGCATGGTAAGCAGGAAGTGCAGAAAAACACCAGTTGGGCTAATCGGGGATTGAATTGTTTGTGCGTCTAAAGGCTGCCGCAGAAGTTCCAAGATGGATGAGTTTCCAATTCAGGGCCATCCCAAATCTAGATTCAAAGGTGCTATAGAGGAATCAAAGGCACTGCTTTCTACTAATCTCACTATCTTACTTTACAAGGCTTCAAATTGATTCAACTTAAATGTCCCACATGAATCCTATACTGAGCACCAATAATCGAGGTGAAGTTCTGCCATATGCTCATACAAATTATTCAGTTGCAGTTGAAACTCTATCATACCATATATCACATATCACTAAGCATATTTCAACAAACCGAGGGCACGTAAGAAATTTCCTGTGAATGTTCTTAATTACATTAAGTATCCCGTTACATCAATTACATATTGCCATCAATAGTTATGCTGGGATATTCAATATCAATCTACAAAAGATATTTCAAAGCTCACAACATTAGACCTTGGAATAGCATGGGATAACGTTTACATAAGGCATAGTATATGTTTGAACCAACCATGGTCGTTTGAATTTCAGTATTTACTTTATTATCAAAAATTTACGATAGATGGGATTAACACCGCTAAATTTAACGAAGGAGAATATTAATGTGGTTTGAAAATGAGCTGAAAAAGTTGACAGTATTAACGTGGCAAGAAGCTCTCGTGAGTTGTGTTACAGTTTGTGGTCCAAAATACTCATGACTGGAATGGGCTGAAAGAATACCATGATAATATACAGAGCAACAACTATTTTCTCACTGTAATGTCTATAGAATTAGGTCCACAGAAATATCTTCACTTGTGTTTCAACCGCTAATATGATGTACACCTAGAAGGTACTGCGAGTTATCAGTAATCATGAAGAAGATGAAAACACAGGTCAAGCTATAATCAAATGAAAATACCTTCCAAGCAGCTATTTTCGAGGACCCAGCAATATTTCCATCTTTATCTTCGATGTTGATTCCTTCCATAAGTTCGTTCTGTCTCATCAGAAACACATTACACACATTGGCTGCACCTGGAAACAACCAAAACTGCTACACAATACAGAAATATTATAGATTTGCTTAAAAGGATAACATACTTGGCAATACGCAGATGTGACGTGCTATAGCAATGACAAATTCCAAAAGAATAATTCTAAAGGCCAATGTGGTACATTAGTAAAATAAAACAATGAAACAAAAACACCATATGCAATGTAATAGATCAGAATACGAAAATAGTACCATATATTATACGTACATTAAAAAAGATATTTTAATTGGCTACAACATGCATTCCCGTGGTTCTAGCATCTACAAAATGAGCTTTTTCACCCTTTGACATCTACTGAATGTAGCTACCGACCCACAATATAATCACAGAATAGAGTTACTCAGAAGGAGAATTCCTTCTCGACTTCTGTGAAGTTTATGATCACGGGAGAGAACAATAATTTGCACCTTAAACTCGTTTTCATGTGATGAGTATGCTCGAAATTTGAAATGGCGTAGAGAGGCAAAGTCAAGTCCCAAGGTTGCGAGTTGAAATGAAAAGGAATACGACGTTGTTCCGATATGCTACAGAAAACGTTATCGATTTATTTTTTGCATCGAGCATAGTGGACAAATCTTGATTGGCTGTTAGCGCGATCCCCAACTGGAGAATCTTCTGCCTTATTGACCAATCAGAAGGCCAGAATCTCCAATTTTACTACACCTCCTTCAAAAAACCCGGTGTAAAATCTGCTAAGACTTATCCGAAATGTTTTTAATAAATATCATCACAAGATGTTTCTCCAAAAATCTACCGCGAACTTTTTCGAGATCGCTCCCCGTTCAAGAAATATCACGCTTTGACCACGAAGCAACGTTTACGTACCTTCCAGTCGATATTTATTGATATGTTAATCCATACAATTCGTCTTCATGAATAAAATGTAAGTTAGATAGTATCGATCTAATGTGTATTCGTCCTCTCAACTCTAAATAAAGTCGGTAAATGGCGACAGCAGGTGAATTTTGATTGAAAAGTCGCGGGGACATGTCACGTGGAAAATGGCAGGAAACCTTTCATGCTTCCATTCATGCTTTACTACTGTACACGCTATTTATTCGGTAAAACATAGAAGTTGTCAAAAATATCTTTAAATCACTTACATAACAGATGGTATCGTATCCTATAATCTTACATCATACAAATCTTTGAAATAAATATAGTGTGTACTGACTTAATCATCATTATAAAAAGACGTCCTCAACATTGCCACTTGACTTTTGCAGGCTGATATTGGGAGTCTTCGCTAATGTAAAAAGACACCACACTCGCATTCTACCTTGGCATAAATCACTGGACTTCCACTAAGTCTTCCACACCCCCTCCACATCTCCTAACTAAAAGATCAATGTTCTTATCGAAGAGGAATTTTATGCTTATTACAAAGAGAAGCCTACGGCAAAGAAATTACTAGGTGGGGGGGAATGATAAGTAGAGGAGGAGAAATCAGTGGCAAAATTTTGAACAGACCGCCCAAATATATCTAGAAGATAATTGTAGGCTATCTAGGTTCTACCTTATCGTTTTGCACTTACCAGGCAACTTAACAAATTTTAAAGTTCTTCAAATCAGTCTTCCAAGCCAGATATAATTTCTTGGGAACTTATAGGAAATGGAGAGTCCCCCTTTTATCCTTGAATTTAATTCAGAGGTTTGGGTTCCTTTTGTAGCTATTATTGAAAATATGAGTTGAGCTTTATAATTAAGTATTAATTCTTTATGATGGGATTGATTATTATGAAAATGATCTTAACAGTTATATATTATTATTAGCATTTATCAAATGCCATTCCTATCAATGTGGTGGAGGCAGACAGTGAGTTCGTAGAGCATGAATGAAAGTAGCCTACATAAATCATCGAGACTTTCCTTGCCAACGTCTGGTAGAAAATGGCATTTTATGTTGCTTAGCATAAGCATAAGAACCTAGAATGCGAGTGTGGTGTCTTTTTATACTAGCGAAGACTCCCAATATCAGCCTGCAAAAGTCAAGTGGCAATGTTGAGGACGTCTTTTTATAATGATGATTAAGTCAGTACACACTATATTTATTTCAAAGATTTGTATGGTGGCCCACTGCACTCACCTTAAAAATGCAGTGTGAATTTTAGTTTCATTGTGAAAAATAAATAAATTTCAGTTTTGCATACAACTTCAATTGATTTTGAATTCTAATTTAACTATTAACTTTCACTTTTGAATTAACTTGCAATTCTGATTTAATTTGTAACCTTAAAAGTTGAAATTCAAATCATGATAGTAGCGGACCAGCGCACTCAAATTTCCAAAACGAGGCAAGAGAAAGGCGCGATGTAAACGTGTGTGAGATTGCTGATTGTAGTAGATCATGTCGAACAACAAGAAGCTAACATGGGAAGAATACGAAAAGAAAATTGCAGGCCAACGAACAAGAGGAAAGTCTAATGTCTAAAAGGTTAGTAAAGCCAGTGCTTCTCCATCTTGCATAATGGTGCAAAGAATGAGTTCGGAACCGACTGGACGAAGTAAAAAGTATGACCCACTGGAGACAAGAGAGTTTGTAGACTTCTCTAATTTTGAAGAACTGACAATAGGCAACATCAAGATGGCATGCGAGTCTCATTATAATGCTCCCCGTGGCTCTTGTGATGTGCTCTTGAGCGACCGTGGACCCTCCTGCTTCTTAACAGAACAGATACAGCAGAAGAAGTCGTACTTGGTTAGGTTCATCAATCCAGACGATGGCGTAATGAGGAAACAGCCAAAATTAATGCCTCAAATGGTAGGATCTTCATTAGGAAACAGAAGTGAATTCGAAAAGCCACAGAAAAGACGCCATACCTCCTCATTTTCTCTGAGCCAGTCACAAGTTCCTGAATCTACCTTTCCAAAGTCAGTATCTATAGGTGACATACTGAAAGCAAGAAAACTGGTGAAGCCTCCAGATACAAGGGAAGTAAAACTCACTCTTGAAACATTTGGTGTTTCTGAGTCGTCTTGGATAAAGAGTGGTACAAAGATTTACAGCATGGAGAAAAGCAAATTTTCTGAGGGTGGATTTAGAGAAGCATACATGGCAACATCTGAAGAAAATGAGAAATGGGTAATCAAAGTATATAAGGAGGGTACAGTAGAGGTGATAAAAGATTCCCTGGATATGTCTCCTGAAGATCATACCAGAAAACAGGTGCAGATGCATATGGTGGCAAAAGCAATTGCATTAAAACTCGCAAAGAAAGCTCCTTCTTCCTATGGTAAAGTGTTTGAATACCACTCTATTTACTTCTCAAAAATAGAAGAAACACCTGTCACTATTGAGAAATATGTACCTGGGAATTTTACAAAGTATATTAACAACACTGGTGAATGTGGTAGACCACATAACTCAGATGACAATGAAATTTACCAGAAAGCTGAGAGTCTTTCCCACTTTTCATACCATGAAAGTGTCAATGAGCTTATGCTATTGGACTTACAGGGATGCTGCTATCAACTATATGATCCAGAAATTGCTACAACTACTCTCACAGATGTTGATGATACAGATAATAAAGAGACATTTTTCTGTGCTGGAAATCTTACAACATATGCTATTGATAATTTTTTTGCAAAACATTTTTGTAATAAATTCTGTAAACTACTTGGCCTCCCTAAAAAGACTGAATAAGCTCTTCTGATTTGTAAAGCCCTGCTCAAACTTATCACAAATGTTAATTAACATGATAGGCTAGTTAGACTACTTTCCTAGGTCATAGAATACACTTATAAATGAAGTTCAATAGAAATGAAAAACTAATTCTTGTTATAGATTTGTTGTGCCAAATGTTTGATCTGTTTGACAACTCTATTGATTATTTCACCTAATATTAAATTTTTCCTCATTGTTCTCTGTGCCTCCTCCATAGCATCTCAAATACTGCTCTTATGATTGGAAGATTCAACAGATGTTTGATATAATATTATGTGATTCTTATGAGTAGGCAGTCAAAAATAATGAACATTTGACTAACTATTTGTAAAATTTTTGATGAAATATTACATAATTTTGAAAATGGCTCAAGTCTATACCTATTTCATTGTTAGCATTAATGATGTCATCACAAAACTTTCATCCTATTCATTCTTTCAGTGTCCTAGAGGGGGTAGTTAACGTTCTTTGAGTGAGGTCTTTAGAAACTCAAATGCATGAGCAACATTTTCACTCTCAATTTCACTTGCATTACAAATGATAGACTCCAAGTCTTCTCTAAGTTCTGCATCAAGATAATCCACTGGTGCTTCAAGGACACCAGACAACTCAGCAACTTCACGGATATCTTCTCGTTTCAATGAAAATCCCCCTTTGATTGCACTGTAGTTTTCTGGGAAGCTGTACATATGATTGGGAATTCCAGTTGGAAGAGCAAATCCTTTTTGCTGCCTTATCCTATGTGTATTCCATAACCTCATAAATATCTCACATTCCCTTTGTATAACAGGAATAAATACAAATGCCAGTAGCTTCCTGTCAACTAGATTATGGGGGTCATAAACTTTCCTGTTAAGGAGATCTAATAGCTGCAACTTGAAGAACTTTTCCATTTGTTCATGCAACTCCCTCCACCACCTTTCAATTTTATTTGTAGTAGAGGGGCCATACAACACAAAGTCTGTTCCATCAGCTTCTGGTCTCTGCTTATTTATCAGAAAAGCATGCACTGTTGCAAGTTTGCCTGTCTCTGTTCCTCTGTCTATGCGTATATAAACAGGCATTCTTTCTGACTCATAAAGGTGCTTTATATATCTCTGACCAACAATGTTTGGGTCTGAGTTTGACTCCCAAACAAAAATATAAAGGATTTTTCTTGAAAATGTATCTAGTGCACCATAAATAGCAACAGGAAAAGTCCAATTTTGAAAGCCCATGAGGTTGTCATGGCCATCTAAAGACAGCACACAGTCAGCACCGTCTGATACAAAGGGCTTCTTTTTTTTTCTGGCCTTAAACTTAAGTGCTTTCTCTTCGATCCCTTCAGGGTCAACATCATGAAGTACACTTAAGACAAGATGCCTAGGAACTTTTATGTCATATTCAGTTCTCAATTTTTGATTAAGAGCTCTATATCCAAGCAGTCGTCCAGGTCCTGCAACTTCCCTCTTGACTGCGACAACAACTGGTTCGATATCTAAAGCTCTGTCAATATACTTTATACCAAAGTGGTCTAGTCGCCTTGCAAGAGTTGAAATGCTCCATTTATACATTGGAAAATCACGGCGAACGAAATCCAAAATTTCCCTGCGTCTGAGATTTTGCTGCACATACTTCAGCAAATCATCTCTCATCTTCAAATCATACTTCCACCCATCAGAGCTCATTTTCCAAAGTAAACGTCTTTCTTCTGCTTGATAACATAAAAATCGCTCACAACATCAAATGTTAAGCTGGCTACACAAAGAACATCGTTCGCTTGCCTCGTTTTGGAAATTTGAGTGCGCTGGTCCGCTACTCTCATGATCTGAATTTCAACTTTTAAAGTTACAAATTAAATCAGAATTGCAAGTTAATTCAAAAGTGAAAGTTAATAGTTAAATTAGAATTCAAAATCAATGGAAGTTGTATGCAAAACTGAAATTTATTTATTTTTCACAATGAAACTAAAATTCACACTGCATTTTTAAGGTGAGTGCAGTGGGCCACCATAGATTTGTATGATGTAAGATTATAGGATACGATACCATCTGTTATGTAAGTGATTTAAAGATATTTTTGACAACTTCTATGTTTTACCGAATAAATAGCGTGTACAGTAGTAAAGCATGAATGGAAGCATGAAAGGTTTCCTGCCATTTTCCACGTGACATGTCCCCGCGACTTTTCAATCAAAATTCACCTGCTGTCGCCATTTACCGACTTTATTTAGAGTTGAGAGGACGAATACACATTAGATCGATACTATCTAACTTACATTTTATTCATGAAGACGAATTGTATGGATTAACATATCAATAAATATCGACTGGAAGGTACGTAAACGTTGCTTCGTGGTCAAAGCGTGATATTTCTTGAACGGGGAGCGATCTCGAAAAAGTTCGCGGTAGATTTTTGGAGAAACATCTTGTGATGATATTTATTAAAAACATTTCGGATAAGTCTTAGCAGATTTTACACCGGGTTTTTTGAAGGAGGTGTAGTAAAATTGGAGATTCTGGCCTTCTGATTGGTCAATAAGGCAGAAGATTCTCCAGTTGGGGATCGCGCTAACAGCCAATCAAGATTTGTCCACTATGCTTTTGAATCAAGTAATGTGCATCGTGGGGTTGATGTTAAGAATTTTGCTAGATACGCTTGGGGCTTAAATTGGCCCATAATGTTTCACCAGTATTTCATATTCTGTCCTATCAAATGTAACTACTTTGCTACCTTAAGCAGATGTGAGAACTTCCTCACTTCAAGGAATTGCTGAGATGTCTGTGCTGGAAAGTCAACCGTTTCCTAACTTCAAGCAACATATCTCCCTCGAAATATAGATACGGATATAAATCAGCAAAAATCCAACTACCGTAAGGGAATTAATTTTAGCAGGAACTCATTCTCGCAGATTTCTTTTTTCAAAATTTCGCGAATAAAATGGGAATTAATTTTTGCGGATTTTCGCAGTTTTATCTTAAATGAAAATTTTGCGGGAACTTATTTTTGCAGACACCAAAAAAGCTCCCAATTAGAAACCACACCTCCGAAAAGCAGAGATATTCGAGCGATGTTCTATGCACAAAATAAGAAGAACTTAGCTGATACTGTAGTTATCGACTAGGAAACATGTGCCTTTCAGGCGGCAAAGACCTGCTCTAAGTCCGCAAATTTAACTTGAAAAAGATCGTGAGCGGAGTGCTGTAATGTCATTTTAGAGCATTAGCACACAGCTTCTACAATTGGTTTTAAGGTAGTTTTGCCATCTCTAGACAGGTTTTTGCCCATTGGGATAGATGTTTTATAGTGTCATCAAAGATATTCGATAAAGAAATTTATCTTCACTGATTATCACTAGAAATTTCCCCAGAGTAACGATAATTTCATTTTCCAAAAAACGAGAAAATTTCACGAGAATTCATTTTTGCGGATCTAAATTTTCACCAATTTCGCGGGAACTAATTATCGCGGTTTGGGACTAAACAAATTTTTCGAAGGAATTAATTTTCGCTGTTTTGGCACAAAACCGCGAAAACCGCGAAAACCGCGAAAATGGATGCCCGTGAAAATCAATTCCCTTACGGTAGGATTGAAGGAGTAAAAAAATGAATTCAATCGAACAACCCATTCCTCCACGAGATATAAGGATGGTAGGAAGCGAATCAAAATTGAATTCATTGATTGAAAGCTGGAAACATGAACCTACTACAGCTAGAAGACACTATCCTGGCCATTGCTGAATCATCAGCATGAATCTGTTATCTCTAACACGCTCTGATTGGTTTTGATAAAATAAAAGCGGACAAAAGACTAGAATGTAATGAAAAAATGGTATGGAATATTGGAAGGGACTTATACGAGAAGGGTAATGATTCAGAAATTGAAAAAGTAACTCACATGTTGCTGGGTATGCCACAAACCTCTGCACAAGTGCTTTTGATTTCATACTCAAATTTGATCGCTTGATTCCGATGCTCAACCCCACCTAATGGATGATATATATCTACGTAAGATACTAGGGCAAGGAGAAAGAAAACTCAGGAGTCTAATTAACGATTCAAATGAATTACTATTGACAGCCAATGTTGATATTTCATGATAGCACACGTCCAATTTAAATGTCTCACTAGTATTTTTCCATCATTCATCAATCAATACCAACCAGATGAAGGTGTAAAACATAGGATCATAAATAGACGGTTCATCGTCTGGTAAAATCAAAAAAACTTTTTGTGCATGTAACCAAAAGACAAGAGGAAGTTCCAGCTTCAAAAAGAGATTTAATTTGCTCCAATAGTACGAAAACAATAATATATCCGTTGTTTTCAATTACCAAAGTAATGTTCATTAAGATCAACAGGCATAGCTACGGTCCGATAGAGATTCAAACCAAGGAGAGGCATGACTCAACCACTAGCAGTCAAAAATATAGCAGCTCATTCTGTCTAGGACAGCAAGTAGGGACAAGTTTTCATCTGGAAGTTCCACCCAGATTTCCAACCTTTCACCGTAACAACAAAAAATAAGCAGACAGCATTAAACTACACGATATAAAGTCTGGTCATCAGAATGATGTGATTTTTCTATGGTGTAAAAGGTAAAGGGTAGTCCCATATACGATTTCGTAAGTTGGGAAGAGCCTGAGAGAGAGGACACTTATCCTGAGCCGTCGACATAATGAGGTAGGGTGGCCAGTTCCTTTCCTCGCTGCCTTTAACTTCCCCAGTCTTGCCATCAGGTACCCATTTGCCGCTGGGTGGACAATGAGCAAACATCACAGCTTTGGTCTGAGGGTTCGGCTTGAACCATTGATGTTCGGCTCAGCAGTCAAGAGTTCTAACAATTTGGTCATTTGCCCTTATATGGTATCCTTTGGTATAAGTTAAACATCCAGAGCTTTCTGCTAGGGGTTTTAAACTTCTAGTGCACTTGTTGGATAATCCAAAAACAAAAAGGGTCAACCATAAAGGTCTCGGGGCCACATCCCACCGGGCGTAGATTTACATTCAACACGTTAGAGAATTACCAATAAATATTTTTGAAGGGCCTACTAGTGCAAAATGCAAATCATAAATTCTCTAAAATATCAGCCATAGTAATGAAAAAATATTCATAATGTGCTCCCATGTCAATTAATAGAGGCAGTAAGGGATTTTTGTGGAGTGTGACAGTTCGACTAGATGCGGGTTTTCTGTGTTCAAAATATTCGCATGGATTATGATTCCTTTGCTACATAAGACTATCCCATTCGGTCCGTAAATCAGTAACTATTTTAACGACAATTTCCAACATCACACTATGGCATGATAAACTTTGGCCACGCCGTGCACGAATTCTCCTGGTAACCTCTCCCTGTGACTCTTCAGAGTTGAAGGTATTACCCTCAGTTGTTGACGTGGTGTCAAATGCTCCTTTCGGTATATCATGACGTTATAAACAAGGCTATTAAAGAAATGAATGTCAAACAGGATAAATGAGATTCCAGAGTATTAACACTATCAAAAGTTGATCACACTTTTAAATTTCCTAAAGCACACTATTGCTTTACAAGACCACAAAGTATGATCAAGACCATACCAATAACAGTACCGCAAATTTAAGTTTCACATAAGACATGTCCACTGCATAATTGAATTTGATTCTCCTGTACTGGAAAAAATAATTACTAAGCAGCTTACAGCGATTCCAACTGCACTGGTTACTGCACCAATATAGCTCTTGACAAACCGTAAAGTTGGAGTTTCCTTTAAATCAAAGTAACAGTAATTTAAAAAAGGCTCTCGAAATATGCTCAGATGTAATTTGCGAACAAACTTTCTAAGGATATAATTGCAAGCTCGTGTCAACAAACACCAGTCATTGATATCGATGATAAACAAAACTTCGACACAAAATATAAACTTCACTACAGCGTGAAAAAACGGCACCATGTTTTAGTCATACTGAAAAGCTTTTTTCCGTCCGACAATCGTCAGAGAATGAAACTTCGGATAGCACCTCGATACTAGGTGACCTCGATCAAGGTGACCTTGACTGCCCTCCATTTCTCGAGGACACCTTTAAAGAATTGATGCTAATTGCTACGCGAGGAGTGGAATCTAGTTTTAACAACCAGATATATAAACAATTAGACGGAGTGGCCATGGGTAGCCCATTGAGGGCCAGCTTTGGCAAATATTTTCCTGGGATTTCATGAAAGTAGACTTTTTGATAACACCGTAAAACCAGGCATCTACTTTAGATATGTGGATGATACTTTTGTAATCTCTGGTTCCGAGCTGGATTGTGACTGTTTTTATGAAAAACTTAATTTGCTGCATCCAGCTTTAAAATTCACAGTAGAGAAGGAGCAAACAACTCCTTGAATTTTCTAGACGTTTTGGTGAAAAAAGAGGACACTGGACTTCTTACCAGCGTTTACAGGAAATCAACGTTTACAGGCCAATACATCCGTTGTACTAGAGTACATAAGTGATGACATCACAAAAATCTATTTTTAGAATTTTGATATTCTGACCATATGAATTCAAACAGCACTACAACATAGGCCTGTGTGTTAGATTTTAATTAAATAGCTTGAAGAAGTAGTGAAATATGATCATTTGATGGCAGGAGATTTGCCATAGAAGCTACTGTACTTCTGCTCTGGCTCATAACGTTGTGAACCCTGCAGGAAATACAATGTTTTAATAGGAACAAGAGCGACATTAAATTGCCTGTACCTCTATCACAATTTGAAAACAACATCAGAAGCTCGACAATAGTGACCCTTTCACAATGCTTTTTCAGAATACAAAGCCAAAATTGTAATATTCTAAACCTAGATATTCTGCGACGTCACACTTATATACTCTATTCCTTCAGCTCAAAAGCACGAAAAATCAGCTTTAATAAAACCTTAGTTCACAGGGCACTTAAGATTCGCTCCAAAACTAATCTAGGCTCAGAGCTTGACAGAGTAAACAACTGCTCATTGAAAATTGATATACAGATGATGTCCTTCTTACTTGTATTAAGCAAAAAGTTGAAAACTTTGCAGCGGAAAAACCGTGTGGTCCTGAGAAGTGCCCGGTTTACCTACAATTGCCCTGGGTTGGTAATGTTTCATCAAAATTTGAAAACTAAATTAACAAAGCCATTACACCTTGTTTCTATGCAATGAAGCCTCAAGTAGTCTACAATACTAAGGTCATGCTACCATCTGCTAAAAAAGATAGCGTTCCCACCACTCAAAAAAGTTGCGTAGTTTATGAATTTTCGTGCCGATGTGAAGCTCGGTACGTAGGGCTCACTACGCAGAGACTAGCAGACAGAACAAAACAACATATACCCACGAGCATCATGACGAAAAACACTATAATAAGAGAACAGCCACCTCGTATGTGCAAAAACTCTAATTCCAAAATGAAAAGTGATTCGGCCATAGGACAACATCTCATCAAAAATCTAGAATGCGCCAAAACGTACTCAGACGATAATTTTCGGATCATAGGGCAAGCAAGATGGTCCTTTCATTTATGTGTTTTGGAATCAGTTTACATAAAGACTCAAAGCCCAGCCTTGTGTAAACAAAAAGAGTTCATTTTCTCAAGTAAACAATGATGAATAGGCGCCAAGTGGCCAATCATATGGCTAATTGGACACATTATTCATCATATGACGTGTATTTTAAAATAAAATGAACTGAACTGAACTGAACTATCTGCACCTGGCTATATATTTCGTTTCACCTTTCGGTCGCTATCTGACGTTTCATACTCTGCCGAGAGTCGGACGAAAAAAACTTTTCAGTATGCCTAAAATATAGTGCCGCTGTTTTGTGCTGTAGCAAAATAGCTTCTTTGACTGCAATTCAGCTAACACTCTTGGATAAGAACTGCTTGTAACACTTTTGCGTTAATCCATATGTCCAAAAGCATGCCCAAAAGTGGATATTTGCTAAGGAAACTATTAGTAAGCACTGGAAACTAACAAATTTAAAAAATGATTCCTTTGCATTCGTTACCATGTAATTCAAAGGGTGCGATGAAGGATGCTATGAAGTATGATATGAAGGATGCAATGCAGGATGCTACGAAGGATGAGATGAAGGATGATATGAAGGATGCAATGAAGGATGCTATGAAAGATGATATGAAGGATGCTATGAAGTATGATATGAAGGATGCAATGCAGGATGCTACGAAGGATGAGATGAAGGATGATATGAAGGATGCAATGAAGGATGCTATGAAAGATGATACGAAGTATGATGTGAAGGATGACATGAAGGATGCAATGAAGGGTGCAGTAAAGGATGCAGTGAAGGATGCTTTGAAGGGATGGTATGAAGAATGCAATGAAGGATGACATGAATGATGCTATGAAGGATGAAGGGTGCAATGAAAGATGCAATGAAGGATGCTATGAAGGATGATATGAAGCATGGCATAAAGGACGCTATGAAGGATCCAATGTAGGCTGCATAGAAGGACGCGATGAAGGATGTTATGAAGGATCCAATGTAGACTGCATTGAAGGATGCTATGAAGGATGCTATGAAGGATGCAATGAAGAATGATACGAAGGATGCTATAAAGTAAACATAACGCATTAGTACCACTATTCACACAAACCTTTGTGGCATTTCGGTTGGAATAATTCACACAAGCATTGTGACTTTGATTCATCCACTAGACGAACAAAAAATAAGACAAGATTAAGTACAATACTAAATTTTGGTACAAAAATTTTGAAATTTTGGTGCATTCCTCACTCTAAAAAAACTCGTAACAACATCTTCAAACCAGTCATGCTAAAGCTTTTATATACACGAATAAATGAAAAATATAGAACGTACCGATTTATGAGTTTGAATTAGTAGGAACATAATTCGAAGACTGCACTAATGACAATATCGAGCACAAAGCAATCATGAAGATAGCCATGATTACAGGAGAGAACAATAATACCACAGGATTGCTTACAGTTAGAGCCTACCTAAATCCAAATAACATCAATGATAGGCTAAAAAATATTGTAGCTAGAGTCCAAGAAAACCTCAATATACCAGGAAGGAGAAAAAACCAAGCCACAAAAGGGAAGGATCACAGGTGATCATTGAATAATCGCAAATAATCTTCTTCAAAAATCTACACCAAGGGTTTATGTATCTTTGTGACAGGCAGCCGGATTTGGAGTAATGCAGGTGATACTACCATATACGAGAGCGATCGCAGGCACCCAGATATAATAAGAAGGCTAGAACATGATACCTCTATTATGGTTAATTGCTTCAGAAGCAATCTAATGAAATTCAACGGGAATATATTCCATCTAATGATAAACTACCCTAGATAAAACTTTGTCAATTAAGCCCAATCTATAAAACATTATACAACCAGGTACGCCAGGCAATTCATGCTCCATCATGTATATCAACCTTTTTAGATCCTACCAACCAAAACAACTATGCAGGTATATATATTACCCCAATTCAATTATTGCCTTTATTCTGGGTGTTCTGCGATAAGAGTCTTGTGCTGTTGCTCTTAACATAGTGTTCTATGAACACGTGCTTGCTTATTATACTCATAATAAAAAAGTAGCGCAGAAGTAATAATCACGTTTATTGAGAATGAGGCAAATTTCAGATAATACAAGTTAATAATTATATTGGGTCTGAATCAAGAAACAAATTAATCATCATATGTACCTATTTGCTGATTAGTTATGCTATGGGATGTAGATTAAGTATATGACATTACGATAGTACAATAGAGCTGTTGTTCAATGGCACGATTTTGGCATCAGTGCACACTGTACACCTGTAGTTCACCCCTACTTGCTCTGATACTATCAGTTTAAGTATTCTACTGTCCAGTCATAAACGATCAAAATTTGTCTAATTTTACGCGACCCACTGGGCTTGTTAGCACATCTGCTATATCATGATCTGTGGGAACACATTCTACATTGTCACAGATTTCTGATCTCTGATGATTATATGAATTTTCCGCTAAATTAATTCCTCTTTGATTGCATACATTCAATACATATATACCAAGCTTCCGACAATTGCTCTGTATACACAGGGCACTTCTAGTACTCTTGACTCACTACCGACTCTCCTTCTCTATCCCCAGGTCATAAAGGTGGACTTAGATGTACAAACTGCAATGTCGAACCTTGAGGGGAATTTATCAACATATTGCTCTTGGTTCATTTCAACGCATTCTTCACTACATTCAAAAGTTTGCCAAAATCTTTCATCATGAACTTGGGTGAAAGTATTGTCTTGACATTGTCCAAAACAATCCACTGTCTTCTCATGCAACTCGGAGCTCAATACTATACTTAACAGATTGGAAATAGACATTTCAATACTTGCGAAATGGTTCTCCGAAAATTACATGAAGCTTAAAGAAGAAAAATGCAACTATATGATATTTGGAAACAATGACAAAGATTCAGTTGTTACCATTGGTAAATCTACCATTAAAGAAAATGATTACGAAAAAATTTTGGATGTCACTTTTGACAAAAATCTAGCTTTACAAAACATGTTGAAGATCTAGGCAAAAAGACAAACCAGAAATTGCATGCACTTGCCCGACTCTACATTTATATAGAACCTGTGAAATTAAGACTGCTAATGGATGCATTCATAAAATCACAATTCAGTCACTGCCCACTTGTATGGGTGCTCCACGACAGAAGAGCCAATGCCATATTAAATAAGGTCTGTGAAAGAGTATCGCGAATTGCATGCAAAGGTAATGGAAATAGGTAATTCTGTTAATAGTTTAAATAAATCCCTGACAATCCATCAACGTAATTTGCAGTTGTTTATGATTGAAGTATTCAAGACAAAGAACAACCTCAATCCAGCTTTTATGGAGGATATATTTTCAGAAAAAAAGTAGCTATTATAGCCTGCGAAATGCAAGTTTTCTGCAACTGCCGAAAGTAAGAATAGCAACTTATGGTACAGAAAATATCCAATATAGAGGCTTCTCTTTATAGTCCTCACTGCCCAAAATTTTGAAAGACAATAACACGTAGCAACAATTTAAAAGGAGAATAAAACAGTGGGATGGCATTTGTTGTGACTACAAATTGTGCAAAATTTTTACTAAGCACTTAGGCTTTTTAAATTAGTTTGTTGTATTTGTTAATTACCTATATTTATATCTCTTCCGCATTTTAGCAGAGTTGGATTAATTAGCTTATTTTCCTAGCTATTTAAAAGCCAACTTTAAATAAACTATGGAGCACTATATTTCAGTTACGCTCATTATGTTTTAGCCAATACAAAATTTTTTTAATTTACAAATTAGCTTTTGGTTGCTTCCCCTGGTTTTTCAAACCTTGTAGAATTAAGTTAACGGTCTATCGGTGAACTAAGATAGGCAACTAGTGAAATGACTACTTCTTTACCCAACATTAAATAAATGTACATTGCTAACGTCCATTTGATGAGTGATCATGTTGTTTTGGACAGCTTGCTGTATTAGAATCCCTACTGAATTCATTTGTACTGTCGATGTAAATATTTCCCAATAATCAATCTTGGCTAGCTACGAATAACCTATGGCAACACATTGCGCCTATAATATTTTGCTCATTGTTCGTTTTCTTACCCCAAATAACCATATTCGCTTTGCTGTCAACTTCATCTACTCTAATCTTGTTAACTTGCTGCTTGATGAAGGCTATACCCTTTGCTCAATCAATAACCTTATATTTTGATCGTAAACATCATACCCTGGGATTGCTTTACCATAACTGTAGGTCTCAGCTTCAGCAGTAGTAGCAGTAGCAGAAGCAGCTGGATGAGGAGCAGAGGCAGCTGGATGAGGAGCAGAGGCAGCTGGATGAGGAGCAGAGGCAGGTGGATGAGGAGCAGAGGCAGCTGGATGAGGAGCAGAAGCAGCTGGACAAGGAGCGGGTAGGGGTAGCGTGGGTGAGAACGAACAACCATAAACTATGGGAGACTTTCTGCATGGAGACGTTAATGATGGTGATTAGGTGATCATGGTCGAGTGTCATGGTATAGACTGTTAATCTAGAAGACACGCATAACCAGACAATTATGCCAATAAAATTAAACGTCTAAACACCCAGTTTTAAAACTCGAGCAGATAACGTCTAATAAGCATAACACAACAATATAAAAAAGCTGTCAATCAATGTAGGAAGCCGTCAATCAAGGTGACAAACTCCAGTTTTTCAATATTTAGAACATCCCCCCCCCCAAATCACCAGCTAGTGCTCTTGATTTAAAAAGTTTGTCTGGTTTCTTGTTACAAGTCTCTCCTCAACTTCACTTTAATCTTGTTAAATATCCCCTGTATCTTCTCTTTTGGCCTTTCTATGCTACTTGAGCATGACGCTCTATTGAAAGTATACATGTAAACTGCAAAGGGCATCCGACTTCAAAGTGCTTTCCAAAAGATATTACTTGTACCTTCGTAGATGTTGTGTTCAACAGTGTTGTAAGTACCCTGTATGTATTCTAGGACGCTTCCAATTTGCCAGGAATTTTCGGATAGAGTTGTCCACAAGGAGTACCAACTGGCTCATCCTTGTAGGCTGTAATGGAACTTTATCTATTTCTATAGTGCTTTCTGAGGTATCAAGAATATACTCTTTGAACTATCTTTTCCATATATGTTCCTTGTTTGCTCCGAGAATTCTCAAACTCCTATTATGGTCTACATCTTCATCTGGTCCATAGTCTTATGTACCAATCAATGGTAGAAATCCCTATATAGAAGATGGTGTGAAGTAACCATTTAATTCTCTAAACCGTTGGATCAATACACCAGCGGTCTATTGCTCAGGATACCCTCAACTAGAATCAACAGGGTGAAACTTTCGGAATTTCAATTTTGAATTTTTCATAACCTTGTAGAGTGCACTCTTTGCTACTCCAATGAGTCTATCCTACAAACCCCTTTGCATTGGTGACTTAGCTATAATGAAGTTGCACTGAATGCAATGCTTCGACAAGAATAACTTTAAAGGTGCTTCAAATATCACTTATCATAAATGTCTAGATCAATAGTATGTTGGTACTACAGAATCAAACTATGGCATGAATAGGTGTAATCACCCTATAGCACATTTGTGGATCTTCTTGTATCCAAAATTGTTTGTTTCCTGTGTCAAACCTGAGTGGTCTGTCTCAATTTCTGTTGGTTGTGAGCTCGCTGTACAAGAGGCTCTGAGCGTGGTGGGAGCATGTAGCTATATTCCTCTTAGAAATATATTCAAATCCTGCCGGGTCATGTACAGATGCTCTGTTTCATGAGCAGCTGAGGTGGCATCTTGGGAAGAATTCCAATTGTGCCTTGATATAGAATGTTATTACACTGGGAGCAAAGTATCATCCCAAATCAGAGTAACTGTCATTGTATTTGTCTTTATCATCTGTGACCCATTCGCCCTTAGGAGCTTCTCCTCTCTATATGGGCTGCTAGTCTTATCCCTGTCAGCCTGCACTAGCCATCAAGGATGTTGACACCTCCTCCACCTTGGCTGACAAACTGTACTCCCCCCCCCTCCCCCATCAGTAGCTATCCAATATTATTGCTTCTGCTGTTGGTCAACGCAAATCCTCAGTGTACCAGTGGCATTCAGTACTTGTGTTGGCGGTACCCAAAATCCCAGAGCCTTGAACAGTCGGACCCTGCAACCTCATGTTTGCCATGTGCATGGCCAATTTATGCCATTAATAGGAAAGATGATCATTAAGAACATCTAAGCCTCATTTTGAGGATAATTCAAGAAAATTGAGGCTCAGACAAAGTGGTGTTATTATGAAGTGTGTATTGATATATATTCGATTTATTTCTACTTGTGGTGCATTCAGTAATAGGAAACTCTCTGTTTCTCCCAAATGGTTATGTACTTAACAATATAAAAGGATAAAATTGAGACGTAAATCTGTTGGAGTATAGATATATGAGCCAGAAAATGGTCTCTACTTATGCCGATTCAGCATCCCCAAACATAATCTTGTACTGTGCGTTTTTGGCTATTGTGGGAGTAGCAAAACGTACAGGCGTCTGATGAGCATCTCTTCTCTGAACACAGAAGCATCTTTATCATTCTTACACACTTTGCTAATGAGATCAAACACAATGATACGACTCTCCATTCTCTCCATCAGTTTCACAATGGTCACACCACAGAAAACCAACCAAATGGACAGAAATACAATTTAACATCCAATCCACCTTCACTCAATATGAGTTGAAATTTGTTGGATATCTGTTTACTCAATTGAACTGTTGGTCAGACACTATTTTGTAGTACCAAAGTATCTTTTTTCATGTTCATGCCATCATGATCAGTTGTCACATATCTCCATTGTCTCAGAACAGTCGATAACTCTTTCTTAACACAATGCAACTTTCCTGCTTTCAAACAGGAGGCAACTCTCATCTACAAATCCCTTACATTTGTATCAACGTTCAGTAAGTATGTCAATACGTCAATCTGTCTCTTCCAACTAGGATAGGAGAAAGTCCCATTTATTCTCTCAAATGTTCATTAAGCTAGTCTGCCGATCACATCTTTCAAATACGTTCATCATAAATACGCATATTTGTGTAAATTATAATGGTCTCCACCCCTACATTACACCATACAGGTAGAATAGAACAGAAAAATAAGACACTGCATTAATGATGACTAAAAACAAATTACGTAATATGCTTACAAAAAGAATATTTAAATAATATAATATAATAATAACGTAATATGTCAATACCCTCAGGTCCCAAATAAACGTCCCCCCCCCTTATTAATTATTTTCCGACCCCCAGATCTCACAAGAACCCCCCGTTTATTAATTTTAAAGAAAATGAACCCGTTTACAAACCCCTTATTTTATTTACTTCCTTTGTTAGTAACATTCACACTTAAACGATCGAATGTTTTGTTTAAAAATCGAATCATTAAATGTATCAAAGTTTCAATTAATATTAATTGATATCAAAACATAGTCAATTGAATTTGGTCAAAACGACTTTTATTATTATATTTTCTGGCATACTACTTCTAAGAAGTTTCTGCTGCAATGACAACCTGCGAAAATGACAACCTGCGAAAATGACAACCTGCGAAAATGACAACCTGCTTTTGCTTTTCCCGCGCTTTGTAATAATTGTAAGCTCTTTCAAATTCCGATCCCCTCCGTATATTCTGATCCCCCCCCGGGTTGCTAAAATTCAGAATTTTTTCCGACTCCCCTGTTTATTAGGACCCCACTGTTTATTTGGCACGTGAGAGTAATAACGTAATATAATACAAAAACATAATATGCTTACAAAAAGAATAACAAAAATATTTTTGGTTCCTGTAAAAGTTGCGTCTGTTCTCTCAATTGTTTCCGGAATAATGAATGAAATCAGAAGATACGACCCTCGTAATATCACAAAGTGCTGTCTCTAAATCAAGATAATCGATAGGCTCACCGGATCCACTCCAGACCTCAACAATGCCACATGGATCTTTAGTAATTCTCTTCCTACTGTTAGAACAACTAACATAAGGCTTTAGGTACATTACGTGCACGATCTCAGAGTTGTATTTCTCTTTTCTTCCACTGATGTTGTGGATTTTTGAGACAGTAAAATCTTTCAAACTGTATTTTTTTTATCTGTTCTTTGCCAAGATAGAAATCAATTAACTATTCTACAAGTTTAGCGTGATATAAAAATCTGCTCTCCAGAATTAAGTAAAAGATGAAATAAGCACAACTGTGCTGGAAAGAAAGGGCTACGTAAAGCATGGTAAAGTGTTGCAGGAGAACTGAGATGAAACTAAGCCTAGACAAAGGGCAAGGTGCTACGACGTAATAGAATGCTTGCGTGATGTTAGTATAGTCTTGGCGTAAAGGAAGTGATGGCAATGAGCTGGAGAAAAACACGCAATGAATGAATGAATGAATGAATGAATGAATGAATGAATGAATGAATGAATGAATGAATGAATGAATGAATGAATGAATGAATGAATGAATGAATGGAGTGCAAAGAGAAGTAACCGAAAATGAATTGCTATAGATCCAAATAAACTTCACTACAGGGTATACATAACCAAAGTGATATGTGGTGAATTCGCTTAACGAAACCAAAAAATATTCACTAAACTGATACCAGAAAATCTAATATTCCCTGACAGTTGACATCAATGATAAACCACTGTATGATATCACATGTATATTTAACGAGGAAAAACTAATAACAACAAACATGCATAAACCTACATCATTGAGTTTAAGTGTTCCTTCACAGAGTCTCCCAAATATCACTTATTCGCTTCTTTGAGGTTGCTTTCGCACTCTCTCTCTCTCTCTCTCTCTCTCTCTCTCTCTCTCTCTCTCTCTCTCTCTCTCTCTCTCTCTCTCTCTCTCTCTCTCTCTCAACTCCCAAAACCTCCCTCTATTGAAAAGGACTGCTATCTATATGCAAGCTAATTAGCATCACAAAAAATCCACAAGTATTGCCATACATTGAGTATGATACTAAGCTCAGTCTACTTGTCTCAGCAAGCTGGTAATCTCACTGCTTTCCACTAGATATACTGCTTTCATTCTGAGACCTAGATCTCACTGTGCGAGAGCTGAATCCTCCACAATACAACCGCCATCAGCACTTATCTTCTACCTCACTTTGCATAAAAGAGGCTTCTGCAGATGGCTGCATATCTGTAGGATCCTATCTAGCGTGGACTGATAAGGAATAGTAGAATGCATGCCAAGATGAACGAGTTGTAGAAATGCGGAAAAGACCCAATCCGCTCTCCTCACTCTCATGCAAGAATACTGATAAGATCCTGACAGCAACTACAACTGCGGTCTTTCTCCTCCTCTTCTTGCTCAGCAACATTCTAAAACAATCAGGAATCCGTTAGACACGTCAGAGCACCAGCCACAACCAACCAAAAATAGGCAAGAGAGATTCCGTTGAAGTACGCATACGCACAATATGGCATGGTGATTAGAAGAGGAGATAATGCATCAAACAAGAGAATTATAAAAGGAAGCAAAGAATTACAATGAAATGATAGGGTCTGCAATGAGCTAGGCCTATTATTTACATTTTTCCTTACATCTGTTCGAGCTACTACATTAATGTCTATTATTTATTCCAGTACATTAATTTTTGATCTACTACCACCATTATCAGGCCTATTCACCACATACAATATGTTCAATGTACTACTCAATTAGTCTACTCAGTAATATATGTTGGCAATAGTCTATGCGTTGGTTCTCTACCAAAATACCATTTAAAGCAATGACAAGGAGTTGTCAGAAAAACCTACTCACAATCATAGCAGCATATAAATGGACCAACAGACACTCAGGGGGATGATATGAACAGCAGGAAAGTAGTCAACAACAAAGTCAAGGACAGATCGTCCACATATACAAGTACGATGGTGATGTCACCAAAGCCTACTAGGTCCACAAAAAAATCTTATTGAAAGAAGATAGAAATGAAATTAGAATGCAATTAGATCAATTTGAGACGATTATGAAAAAGGCAACATGACAATCCTACACCGCTGAGAAAAGAGGCAACTAAAAATCTGACAGCAGTGCTCCTACATTTCACATTACCTCTCACTGTAGTACCAGACATAAACAAAACATGTTCAAGAACATATCAAAGCTGAGGAATAGGATGGCTCAAAATATGCAAAGATACATATCAGCTCAACAGACACTTACATATAAATGAGGAAAATTCTTCACCTCACCATGTGGATTAGGGTTAAAAGGGAGACAGGTATCAAAGAATTGTAAAGGAGACAGTTACAGAGAGACAACAATTACTCATCAGTACATATGAGGAACTATTAAAAACAAAAACGATGTATTAAGTATATAAGAAGAAAAGGAATGGCATCGATACAATACCAGAAACAGAAAAACACATAGCATCCTCCTATTGTTCCAAATAGAGGGTAGGGGAAATTGCAACATTCTAAAGAGCTTGTACACCATAACAACTATAGCAGAGAAAAAGACAGCTTCGACGGACAAAGCAGCAAACAAATAGTAAACACGCACAGGTAACTGACATGTGCTAGGACAAAACAGCACCTTCAAAGTTGAACAATATCTTGCAATCCATCGAGTTGAGACATCAATCATAAACTAAGCTGATGGAAACAGCCCGGTTTGCACAACTGGTCAGGTAAAGGTCTAACCAAGGAAATGTCAAAGAATAGACAGAAACAAACAGACAATGGCAAGCAAGCACACCTAAATCATCACATAATACAAAGCCAAAAGCATAAAATAAGCTTCGCACATTAACACAGACTAAGCTCTCATCCCTCTGAGGTCTGTCCGTGTGTGGCATGTAGATATAAATAACGCTAAAACATGCAAAAGACGAGAAGCATGGCAGTGAACATCGAGGATGGTATACACCCTACAGGTGGTAATGGTGGATGTCTTTCAGTTGGGCCTCAAAGTACTGTTTATACACAAGGTAAAAGATGAGAAGCACAAAACCTGACAAGATGGAGGGGGGAGAGAGATCACAAATCTTGCTGATTGGAAATAGTGTCTTAACTCCTGCTTGCTGTCAGTTCAATTGGGTGCTCCCCAGGGATTGGATACCCCAGCTCGCAGAAGATCCCAAAAGTACAAGTGCAAGCAAACACGCACAAATGACAGTGAGTCACATTCATACGTGACAGGCAGACACAAGCAAATATAAAGGCACATCACGTAATCCAAAAACAGAAATCTTAAAGAAGAAAAAACTGGGTGCTAGACAAATACATTGATCAGCAAGAAGACAGCTCGCATTATCATGTCATAGAGAACCACCGTTAATCCATGCAAAGAAATGCGTCCAAAAAGGGGGATATGGATGGGGGATATGGATATTGAACATCGACTATCAACTGTACGAGAGAAAAACTGATGCTGCAGAACGAAACTATGACATCACAAACCCCAAGTTATTATAACAATATGGCTGACGGCATTTGACTCTCCAGTAAAGTGAACACTGCAATGGTTGTCTGGAAGTACTGCAACATTTTATCGATGTTGCTTCCACTTACAGTACCTCAACTCTTAAGATTCCATCACAACTGCACAGCTAATACATATATACCACCGTTGCCAGGAAGCACAGCAATATTTGGAGATGTGGGCTCCAATTTCATGCCTTCAACTCTCAATATTCCATCAAAAGCCTCAGGCTACTACAACAAAATGCCTCAATGTAACTGACTTCACAAGTACAATTGAACATAAATCATACTGCTTTTGTTCGGGAGCACAGCTATATTTGGAAATGTGGGTTCCATTTACATGTCTTCACATCTTACTATTACATCACAGGTCCCAGGCTACTACAACAACATGTCTCAATGTAACTGACTTCACAAGTACAATTGAACATAAATCATACTGCTGTTGTTCGGGAGTACAGCAATATTTGGAGATGTTGTTTCCAATTTCATGCCTTGAACTCTGAATATTCAGTCACAAGCCCCAGGTATCGATGAAGGCAAACCACATCATCAAGTGAATTTGCAATGAAACTGAGAACAAGATCTGAACTACAACATGATGTGCACCTGTCTGAGTAACATCAGGAAAAATCCAAAGAAATTGAATAAAAGATACACTTGCCATGTGACAAGAACAACAGAGTAGCAAAAGACTTCGCACAAGGACAGAGCAAAGCAAGGCAATCCAATAAAGCAGTTCAGATAAAGATCCAAAAAATGAGATCCACGTGACAATGACAAAAATAACTTACACGTACCAAATCTACGCTATGTTAACACATAGAGAGAAGAGACTCTGCCATAAAACGAGAAGAAACCAACCTAACACTAAGTGGCGAAAGTAATGATACAACAAGATAATGAATTAAGAAAATAAAACAACAACAATGAAGGGTAGAAAACCATGAAAAACAGTGTTGTACACTTACCCTGAGAAACGTTCAGTCAGAAATTTAAATACTGCTCAGTCAGAAGGTGAGTACTTAATGAAGGAAAAAGAACCAAAACAATACAACGTGAATATGGTATACCCCAATGGTAATAATAGAAGACAAAAGAGACAAACTGCTTGAGTTGTGGGAATGCCAGAATTTGCAGGAAAATTGATGTGACAACGAATAACTCTATAACTAAACAAACAAGTAAATGATATATATATATATATATATATATATATATATATATATATATATATATATATATATACATCACTGAATCAGAGCCGCATTCGCATAGTATATACATATATAAATATATATATGAGAGAAAATCAAAATATACTTCACTTAAATGTAGACGCTGTAAGATTAGTACAGATGAAGATATCTATCAAAACGTCTACATTTAAGTGAAGTATATTTTAGATTTTCTCTCTAATACATATAATTTTTTGAACGGAAAGGTCTTGCACAAAGCATCAAGTCCCAGTTTACACTGCCGTGTTCTCACAACTGAGCTATGACACAGCACCAATCATTCTTCAAACAACTTATGATCAAAAACCACATGTGATGAAAAACAACAAGATTGAGAACTTATGAGGACAGAAAATAGATACAAACTGGTGTCACATATACAAAACCACATTCCTACAGAAGAGAAAAACAATATTCATACGGAAGGAGGACAGAAGGAAACTCACTCTATCACCCAAAGGTTGATATATGACAAGGTAGTACTGAACTACTAACGGATTCCTACCTGGTTATGATCCTCTTCCTGTGTAAATTGTGGCTCCTGTTGCTACTGTTCAACAATTTCATCCATGTGCAGGGCCTCAGTAAGTGTGGCAGCCCTCCTACATCTTCCCAATTGCTGTTGGTGGTGTTGTTGTTGTTGCCCGATGATGACAACAGATGCTCTTGTAGCTCTGCGTATTCCACATGAAAGTATATAAACTCCACTCAAACATTGGCCAGTTTCTTGCATGCTAGAAAAATCTGGAAAATATAGAGACAGGTGATACTTGTGGTCCAATCTCTATCATGCATCATTGCTTCAGTTTGCTGAAGTTTGTGCCTTTCTTTATCTCATTCAATCAAAATGTGTAATAAGCCAACAAAATATCCTCAGATCGTGCACATCTATCAACACGCCTCCTTCAGATGATGCATTCCACACCACCGATCTGCTCTAGCCTGTCTCCCCACATTGTCTCCCTTCTATCACTGTAAAGATACTTCTCCATTTGTGTATACAAATATCCAACTTCACCTCCATGGCAACAACAACTATCATCTTCAAAATTCTCTCGAAAAAGGCCGAAGGATGCAAAGCAATGCAAGAAGCAAACATCTCATCGTTTTAATCAGCAATCTTTAATACTGACATCTGAAGAGCAACCTCTTTGTACCCAAGAGGATGTGCTGTGTACGTGAGCGAGTATCCCACTTGACAACAAAAAGCAATCACCAGGTGACAGAAAACATCGTAGAGATATCGAAAGGGCTTGTTCCGGTATTGGGAAAATCTAATATGGTATCTGAACGTAACAATGACGAACATCAACTATCAATGAATCACCAACAATAGCCATATACAAAACAAAAGTCGACTCAAGAGAAAAATCACAAACTCGAGATCCATTGCTGTCTTCAGAAGAGCTCCTAAAATCATAATATTTCAAGGTTTAGATGAACAGCTGGCACACCATTGATAACTCTCTTTTCTTACAGCAAAACAAATTGTTCAAGACCTTTTCCACTTCAATCAGTCTCATCCTTTTGTGTAATCAACTAAATTCACTTTCAAAACAAAAAGAAGCAATACAGTCTCATCATCATGAAAACAGTTCTTGTATAACCAGTGAACTGTGTCACTCCCATACAGGCATGCAGTATGAGAAAGATGGCTTTTGAACACCCCTTTCCAGGAAAACTTGACAGATTATCCAATCATAAACACAGCATGACTTTGAACATAGAGCCATCACCATGTTTCCATCACATTCTACATTATAACAGTTGGGTTGTCTTACAGAAATCTGTCATGCTGAGAAGCAAGATATTTCTTTCAGTTCCTTTAACAAATCAATCCACAAAATTATCGTCAAACCACGCCAATCATGGAGATATCGCAATACTGTGTATGTCCGCCTCCTGTAACTGGTAACTCTCAGGAGCAAGCTAATGTTGGTGTGACCGCTGATGTTCCATCAGCAACAATGAGAGGAAAGAGCAACAAAACCTATTCAGGTTCAGTTTTGTCCGTGATACAAGAGCCAAATGAACTGTTACCAATCAACTTTGATGTGAAAACTTGGTCCGAATTAGATCCTTGCAATGTGGTTCAAATACCCAGAGAAACAAATGATAGCAACAAAAATAAAGCTAGAATAAACAATACAAAGAACAGAAAAATCCATTCATAGACGATCTTAGTGAAAATGAAATGGGGTATATTAATGACTCTAGCCATGAATCTAATCTAATATATGGCCTACTAAAAGTGCAATACAGTAGAAATCTGAATGAAAAAGTTAAACATCTCAACAAATTGCACAACTTCCGCTGAGATGAACAGAAGTATTCTGTCAAAATTTCACACTCAAAATCATGATCATGTAGCAACTGAAAAAGATCATTGCGTACCAGATGCTGGTTGATGGTGCTAACTAAAATTTCTGTAATGTTCCCGCTCGATGCTTTGTATCAATGCGACTGAAAGCAACTCGAAGTACTTTCTCTCATGTATGAACAATATCCAAAACATCATTTGAGGGAAGAAATAGGTCACCACGGTTCTTTACACTTATCAGTGAAAGGTAGGAAAGTCCAGAAAATTTGGAATACTGGTGATCATACTTATTGGCATCTACAGACAAAGCACTTGCACAAATAGGAAAGCTGGTGTCTTTCAAAATTTTGCAGACAACAAAGCCAGCAATGTATCCCAGAATTGCTTTCTTATAAGATGATGAAGAATATGAATCAAGCTTTGAAAAAAGGTCACACAAATGCCTATCATCATCTGTTAGCTGAGGTTGTTCAACTGGAGGAGAGCTTCTCTTGTTCCACTGCAGGGAAAAGATTGAACCCGTGGCATGTTCATCAAATATGAAACAGTCTGCATTCTTTGAACCTATGATGGAATTCCTTAGTGAAATTCTCCGGAGGCTAGACGTGAACTGCAACAACATGTGAATTGTTACTAAATCCATTTTTGCCACGGATACAAGCAAAAAGAAGTTCAAAACGGTCTTCAGACATTTTATATTTTAAAGATATATTTGTATGGATCTTGTACTTGTGTCAGAAGTAGCCCTAACAACTGTAATATACTTTCTAAAGTGACATTCAAACCTTGCCTTTGTGCTTTATAACATGCTGACCAGCAGAAATTTTAAGATTGATCAGATAATGTACTGGAGTTTTTGTGTCACTTCCTGCCACATTTTCATGTTGTGAAGAGAGAGGTTTCTTGCAACCCTACCAAAAGGATTTCTGGAACTGAGAAGGTCGAAATGCCTATCAATAATTCTAATGCAACACGTGGTGCCATTTGCATCTATGACATCTGGATGTCCTGAAAGCATCAGGTATTCTGAAGCATTGGGAACAGAGGAGCTCAAAGTCTGAGAAGCAACTTTGACATTCATCTTATGCCTTTGAAAATCCATGTCACTTCCAAATAACCGATTTCCAACTTCCAGGCCCTCCTCTTCTTGCAACTTCTGTAGACAATACGGCCCCATTTACTGACTTTCATTTCATTATCTAAGAAGACTTTCAAATCTGCCAAAGCATTTCTAGCCAGCTTAATCCTGTGGCATGCATCAGCAACAAAAACCAACTTGAAGTCATAGAAACTGCAATTTAAGGAACCTACAAAGTCATGAAGTTCTGTCCCAAACTCACACCCAAAAAACCTTGCTCTGACACCAGCACAAGTTACAGAAAAATTATGATACCATGTGCAGAAGATATTTCTAGCACTTTCTGAATAAAGGAGCTTATAATTGATGATGTAACACTCTGGTGCAAAACACATCCAACTGGACACTTCCAGTGGCCTCTCAGTCACAGCAGTCTGAAAACTAGAGCCTTGTTTGTAATGATATCAATATCAAAAAGTTAAGCACAATCACGGTATGATTTATCTTCCTTGGCCATCTTTGTAAATATGCAAAGACATCCTTAAAAAAATCTGGTTCATAATTTACACTACAAGTCCATGACATGGAAGAGTGAAAAATTTTGCAATGTATTCCTAGGCACACGAGGAATAAAAGTGAAGTGTAAAAACAAATTATTCTTTTTCATCTGAAAATCGATGGGCATGGGCTGAAAAAATCTTGGTTCTTCAACTCTGATTGAAGTAACTCCCCCTTCAGGCCACACAAATGTTCCTTAATAACAGTTCCTGCATCGGGAGCAAGATTTTTCATCTCTAATTTTTCTACCAGGGTTTCTCGAGAAGATATATTTATACTTTTCGTCTCACTTTCAGTTTGATAGTTTTGATCTTCCACAATAGCTTTCTCTCCCTTAGGGAAATTTCTTGTGGTGTACCAGCTATGGGTCTCGTTGAAGCCTAATTTGTTGTTTCAATGTCATCAGTTACACGATTAGTTGATAACCTCCCATTCTTCTTGCACTGAATAAAATGCGGAGGGAAATTAAACACAGAAGGTACTGCAGTGTCCCTGAGCTTTGGTTTCTTGCATTATTATTGTTCACTGCAGATTAATCTCTCCGAAGTTGGTTTGTAGCCATCTTGATGTACTGCGACAATCCATTGCTTGCAGTGCTCTTTGCTGTAGATGGGAAAGTGACGAAATGATACACCTGAATCTTTAGATGCTCGATTTGAGCAACCATACGCAGAACAAGCATGGCCCATGGCCTATAATGTATCAATAAAATTACCGCTATTCATTATTTCTATTTCACATAGCTCAAGACTTACCTTGTTCAATAACTGTATCATCATAAGATATTTCACCAAACATCTACTGCAACCTTTTTTGAGATCGCGCCCCATTCAAGAAACATCACGCATTGATCAAAAAACAATGTTTACTTGCCTTCAAGTTGATATATACTGATATATATACCCATATAATTCATCTTCCTAAATAAAGTGTACGTTAGATCATCTTGATCTAATGCTTATTCGCTTTCTCAACTCTAAAAAGAGTTGGCAAATGGCAACAGCAGGTGAATATGGATTGAAGGGAGGGAATATCACTTGTAAAATGCCCGGAAACCTTCCATTCATGTTCTACTACTGCACAAGCTATTTAGTCCATAAAATATAGAAATGCCTGCAAAACACCTACATAATAAATGGGAATCTAGGATCCTAGATGATATAAATCTTTGAGACAAATATAGTGTGTAATGTCTTTCTCAGTATTGTAAAAAGACATCCTCAAATATCTTGTGATGATATTTATGGAAAAAAATTTCAGATAAGTCTCAACGAAGTTTCAACAGATTTCACACCAGGTTTATAAACGAAGGGTAGTAAAATTGGGGGTCCTGGCCCTCTGATTGGTCAATAAGGTAGAAGACTCCCCAAATAGGGATCGCGCTAACAGTTAATCAAGGTTTGTCTACTATTCTCTTCATGTACAGTATATATCATAATTGTATCAAAGGGTAAAATATTATAACATCGATAAAGACATACCGCACCATAGCATTATATTACACTAACGGTCCATACAGAGCCATTTTTAACCACATATTAAAAGTGCATATATAATGAAAGGTATTTACGATAAACGTACTGTTCTAAATTACCGTTCCTGGTCATGATAGCGGTTGTAATCAAGGCAACTATAGGTTCCAGTACTATGCACGATTACAAATCGAGCTTGGATGCACTCTTACCAGCTACAACTGATTTGGTCTCAGTGGAGAACAACAGAGATACAAATCTAGCGGCTTCGGCGTTGGTACTACCTCAAACGTCAACCTCGCTCTGCAGATTCGCTTAGGCCACTCAACCAGGTTGACCCCTCAAGCTTTTGTATACACCTTAGCCACACCCTACCATGTCGCCTAATTAGCCCATCCCTGCCTATAAACTACTGTTATGAAAGCAGAAAAGCAAAGTTGAACACGGGAGAAAAATTTCAATGTCTTTAACGTGCAAAATGTACTTTATTGGAAATATCAAATCATTTGAAGTATCAAAATGACTAATTACGAATTAGAAACATAAAAAATTGGCGAAGAACATCTTACCTGCCAAAATATCACCTGCGTTATAGAAGGACTTGGTAAAAGCATACCAATTACCTGCAAAAAGGGAAATACTTTAAGATACCACATGGCATACTAAATCTACAGAGTTCTTGACTACATAGTAATACATGGAAACAGACCCCAAAGTTTGCCTACCAACATTCTATTCAGTTTGCCAAAGAAATGGCGGAATGTCCTGTTAATGGAAATATAATGTAGACTCAAAAATATTGTATAAACTTCTATGGATATTTCTAAGACCAAATATAGAGATGACTAAATGGATTTCAACTATTCTGTAAACGTATTCCTTTATGAAGGAGCGTGAAGCAAATGAAGACATAATTTAAGACGGGCTCAAAATAGTGATTAAAATTGATTACGAGGGAAGGAAGTGCATACAGTTGCCTAACAGATGATGAAATAATATGTAAACAGTTCCTATTTTCAGGTCATGATGCCATTTTTGGCTCAGTCTATGCTATCTCTTTAGTCAGTTTATGATTTTCCACTGTCACATTATAACTCTAACCAAAGTACATGCATCTTTCTTTTGAATGGCTAGGGGTTTCTACCGCCTCCTCTATCCTGTTGTATTGTGTGCTATATACAATTTCAGCTTTCTTCTCTTCTTCCTTGCTTGAAGTCTTGCTAATGGATTCTTATACCCTAATATTTGACACCTGTGTTTTCTTGGTAAACTTAGCTTTCCTTTCTTTTTCTCAAGGGATATCCCAATTACTTACTTCATCATAACTCATGCACTAGTGAACGCTCGCCTTCATAGACTCGCTGTTTTTTGTTATTATTTAAGATCAGACTAAGGATTGACTTTAACAACAATATCATTGCAGTCTAATTGAGCTAGTCAAAAAAATACAAGCTCCCTAGCCATACTAAAGTAGGCATTCATTACTTGTGCTTTAGAAGCATCCTCTTGGTGCATTTGACCATTTCATCTTCAATAAGCAGTAGTCTTCTTACAACCATCTTTTTTTCTCCTTTTCTGACTGTTCACAAGAAATCCTTTCTGCTTCCAGCTTTTTCATATCTTTGTCCAAATATTGCGATTTGTAGTTCTTTCTTTACTAAGTCTAATCAGTCCTTTGTATTTTTGTAATGTTGATGTGATTATTGGTTTTTGTTCACTTCTTCAAGAATCTGCACCTTCTATTCACCACCTTCGCGGTAACAGTTGTTTGCCATGGCAATGGGTCAGTTTTCACTTTTGCCTCCCTTATATTAATATATTCATTAACTAAATTATTGCACAATGTTTCCAACTTATTAAACACACCATCAATCTCTTCAACAACTAAACTGACCCATAAACTGACTGACACCGTGGCAGTTTCCAATGCATCCATGAACCCCTTAAATCCCATCCGTATTTTGTGATTCCTTTATAATTGCAACTGTGATCTCTTTCACCTTTATTGCAGGATGTTGACACAGTATATCAGTCCCTGGCTTCAAATGTAGTGCTTCATACTTCCAGCTTTCAAAACTTTAGAGACAATCGATTCTATTGCTAAATGTTTATGCTTCAGTTAATCTAAAAAATACATATAAGTTCACCAATCAGAATCTTAATTCCTAATGAATGCAGCAATCTCTGAACTTTTGCCATGCTGTCTCAAATTTATACTAACAGCGAGAGAGGTCAATATAGGAAGGAAAATCTGCAGGGAAGCAATGACTGGATATTACGAAAGGATCTGACTTTCAGCTTCAAATAGTACGAAGGTACTGATAGAGAGTAATAGAGACAGCAATAATTGTAACTACGTGAAAGGGTTAAGCCATTTATAGGTTCAATTATTACTGTATTCCTGTACTCTTTGCTACCTAAAAGAGGTCCACTCGCTAATCAAATTTTTAAAACTTTTCTTCCCAAGACATTCTTCAGCCATCCCCCGGATGACTACTTCAGCCATCCCCCGGCTTGAGTGAAATACCCTCATATCTGTATTATTTTGAAAAAATGCTACAGATGTAGGTTATATGTTTCAATACATTTGAGAACTTGTGTTGCAATAGAGCACAACACAAGTTCTCAAATCTATTGAAACCCATCAATCCTATTGTAGTATTTTTGAAAACATGCAGAATTTCTTGATTTACAACACAATATTTCAAATCTACTGAAACCTATCACCCAAATCTGCAGGATTCTGGAAAACATGTAAAAGTCTAGCTCTTAAAATAATAGCTCATAAAAAAGTATTGATCTATCAAATGTTAAATCCTCCCGTTCTTATGGCGTAATGAAACATTTTAAAGCAGTGAATTTGGCTCAAATTTAATGACCGTTGCAACCGACAATACAGCTCGTATAAATTGGTTCAAAAAGAATTCCCGTAACAACTTTAAAGAATTTTCCAATCCCTCATTTGTTAGGTTCTGGAGAATTTCCAGCTTCCCTGACTATGAAATCCCCCTTCTATTAAGAAACAAAGGGTACTTATCTTCCTTCTAGAGCTTTAATAATACGAATGAGCAAAACATCGAAAGATATCTCCTCCGTGAACTTACAGGCAAATTTGGACGCAAGGTAAAACCGGATGAGTTTTGCTCCGTTTTCGATTGAAAATGGAGCAGTGTGAACGGGGCCTGAGTATTTAAAATTGCATCAAATAAAAGTCATCATAACCTTATTCCGGGAGTACTCTAATATTATGATATCCCAATAAATACATCCACACATTCATTGGCAATATTTCTTCTAATTCTGGCGTTTGAAAAAGTAAGGCATTTGACCACCCAGAAACCATGTCGTATGAAAAAACATAAAGGCTATTCCCACATACGATCCCGTATATTAGGGAGTGTCTGCTAGAAAAGACACTTATCATGGGCCTTAGGTAAAGTGAGGTAGTATTTATCCTCCAAGCCTTTATTTCCCCAGTGTTATCACCGGGTACTCGTCTGCTGCTGGTTCCACAGCAAGCATCCCAACTTTGGTCCGAATGTTCACTTCAACTCATCGATGTTCTGCACCGCAGTCAAGCACTGTAACCACTCCGCCACTTGCCAATCAATTCCTATACAATTATCAATAATAATATCGACATAGTTCAACTTACTGTAATTGTGCCAAATGGAACGTAGCCTACAAAATAAATTAACACTACTGAAGAAACTCAATTTAAAAATAATAGCCAAAGTTCAAGAATTTAACATGACATGGGAGATCAGTCATAACAAAACGCATTAACTGATCTGAAAACAAAACATTCCCCTAAACAGTAACAACTCTATTGGGAATTACTAGAAAGGAAATTTCACAATCTCTTTTCAAATATTATTCTTAGCTCAATACCTGACATTCTGAATGGCATGAATATCTTCTCTCCAGTATCGGGGTGAATTATCGCCTGAGATGAAAAATATTACATATAAAAACATCATGGAATACGGAATTATTTAAATGCACAAAATATGAATGTACAAAAAATGAATCAATGGATTAAAAACAATAAAGTATGGAATACTCAAGGGACTGCAGAGCATCTAAAAAATAAAATTGGACTAAAATGAGGGAAATCTAGGCTACTATTTAATATTTGGAATTGCCGTATACATAGATTACGCCTTCGTCACATGACTTGACTCTTGACATACAGTTACACCACAATAACTTGTATTTGAAATTTTAAGATGTTAAGACGTTAAGATCCTAAGATCTTAAGATGCAAAACTCTATAATTGATACAAACACTTTGGCGATTTCTAGATAATTTACATTCTTTTGCTTTCTTTTCTAACAACATCCCTTTGAAGATAACATATGGCAGTCACAGAAGATTAATTTATGTATATAGTTCATTTAATTTTTGTAATGAAAAAAGATAACTTTGACCATACTAAAATGACCATACATAATCCTACCTCTGCAATTAGACAACAATATACAAAATCACACTAGTCATTACCATCCCTATTAAAATAATTGAGTGCAAAACTGCGTAAAGGCTAAATCTCACAACATGTATCCGGTTAGCATAAAGATATACGATAATCCATTATGCATATATATTCTAAAATTGCATTACTATCATTCGACCTCTACTCTGCAAAACTTGTAGTTATATATTGGTCCCATTTTGGCCAATGGCTTCCAAAACTAGTACAAACCTTGGAATAGCCAATAATTGCTACTAAGAACACTACAAGATGGGCTATATTGTACAAGGACAAACCTTTCAAAAACATCCTAGATATGCAGTGCAGGCATATGGCGAACACGTTTACATAGATATGATGGAATAAAAAACGGGCTGATTATCCCTTAATGACTGTTTGTCCACTAGTATTTACAAGTATTTGAGCAAATTATTTACAAGACTTGGAGAACAAACGAAGTTGGATTATATACTTAACTGTCTTAATTTACATTTCGAAACTAATGACTCGTACAAAGAACCAGCTGGAAAAGTTACAAACTTTTGGGAATATTTTTGAATCATTTCAACTCTATGAGCTGTTTGAGCCATTTCACACAAACATTAAAATGAATAAGTTTCTCAATGAGCAAACGCCTACATGTTAATGAAAACTAAGGTGAACAAGGCAGATTACAGTCAAAAAATTGACGTGATCGGAGAAAGATGCTTTAATGGTTGGCAATGGTAGCTAAATACATCGACCTCAACCAGTGGGCCAAACTGATTCAAATGTACGAGCTAAGGCATCTAGCCAATGCATTTAGCTCCTAGGAAGAAGATAAGAGTTGCTGTTGAAACAGATTTAAGGAAATATCTGCACTTCCACAAGACAATCTCTCTCCAAATCTAAAATCATATATAAATCTAAAATCATATATATAATTACAAACCTCTTTTAGCTTCCGTGCTTGCCATAACTAAAACAAACAGAATATGAAGTGTGAACATACTTTATGGCATAAATCCTAGGAAAAATATTTATCTTCAGAACTAGCTTCCTCAAAACTGCAACAATGTTCACATAGTCCTATATTACTCTTGGCTTCAAAAGGCCTGAATTATAGTTAGAGTGGAAAAATTACATTTACTTATAATGGAACAATACCAAATATAAATTAAAAGCAGGTCAATTTATTACAAATTCAAACAGTGCAAAAGATGAAACACCTGCCTCATGCTAGCAAGCAATTGAACAAATCATTACATTCAATTCTGATAAAACTGCAAGAACTAAATACTGATGATCTGTAGTGAACGTAAACATTGTACGCATAGGCCATTCTTTACTCCATGCATAATTTTCTTCTTTAACTCATTCGCTTTCCTGCATTGCATACCTTGGACATCACCATATGTCACTCCTGTTATCACACAACTGGTCATTCCTCTTCTGTTGTTCTACACGTAATCATCGCTCTGTGGTGTCGTTGAGTGAACTACTAACAACCACCTAACCTGCCCTGTACGTAATTCATGTTTATTGCTGGTTGTTCAATGTTTAAGTATATATTAACAGGCCTCTCTGTGAAAAATATCCAGGAGAGCAATACCCTGAGCGCCTAAAATCCTTTAGGGGCTTGATCAACCCACTAGGGGTGTGCTCTGAAACTGTGCAGCTTTTTGTGAAGGTTGATAAATATATGCACAAAAATTTTGTGGGCTTTGAAGTCAATTGATATGATGTTTTACAATACTCATTGTGTTTCTGCTGCATTGCTTTGTGCTTTTACAGAAGGTATACATGAAAGAACACATGCACTATTGCAAATTTCATCAACACAACAAAAATAGAGTCAGTTTTTAAGTCTTGGAATGTTAATCTGCTAGTTCTTCCTCAGTATAGGCATCTAGGTCATCTGCTTCACTGCTTTGTTCATCTGATTCAGAGCAGTTATTTGAATCTAACTTTTGAATCTTTGGCGGTGGCTCCTCAAAAAGCCCAGTGGTCTTCACTCTTCTCTTTTCAAGAAAGGGATATTCATTTCTGCGTGAAGAGATTACACTTCTCCATAAGGAAAATGGAGAAATATTACTCTGGAACATTTCGAATGCAAATATTTTGAAACTCTTCCATTCTACCAACGCTTTTTTCAAATCAAAACTTTTTCTTGCAAGCACTTCCTCAAAGTGAGAACTGAGGCTAGTGATTTGAATATTTCCATAAAGCCTGTCATCAGCATCCCAGTACTGTGGGTCAAGCCACTTCATGTGCTGATAAATGTCATCTTTAAAATAGTTAAACCTGTATTCTAGGAGATCAATCAATTTTGAGGCTACATCTGCAGCAGGCTGTGACACCTCAAACTTACCATTATTCATCTTCATGCCACCAATTTGAACAGTTCTGAATCCTTTATTCTTTTCTTTCCTGAGCTCATGGCCTGCCTTTTGGTACTCCCTGGTTAGCATGAATTGGCCTTCTTCCTTTTCATCAGTAACCATATAGAAAAACCTCATATTACTATCTGGCTCTATCGCTTCATTCTCTCTTGAATCCTTAATTTCTGCAAGTTCTTCAATAGCCAGCCTAAGATTTGGACGGATTTCACAAGGTAATAGGTTTTCACCCTCAAAGACCAGGGACAAAGGGCTAACTTTTTCCAAAATATCTAGATATAAGCAAACTCTATACAAATATTCTACATTTTGGGACTTAGAGAGAAGGCCAGCTATCTTCGCAAGATTTACTTTATTTTGGTTTTTAGCTGATACAGCATTTTGATATGTCATTATAAACACTGGCCACAAGTGCAAGAACCTTTGAAAGCCACGCTTCCTATGACTAACAAATCTTGTGCCAGTGATTTTTGGTAGCACATAATATGCTATATCCAAATACTGTGGCAAGTTGCTTGAGGGACTCCTTCAAGGCTCCAGAATTTCTTAGAAGACAAAAGTTTGCTTGATAGAATGTATCAACATCTTGGAAATATGGGGCTTTCATAGCCTCTTTCACAGCTAGTTCAATTCTGTGGTTAACACAATGAACTTTGAGCAACCACAGGCGTGTTTCTTGTATTGCGTAAGCACCCCTGCATACTTTCCAAAGTTCACACTTGCACCATCAGCTGTGCTTGAAATACATGAGAACTGGTACTGATCATCCTCCAAGCTCAACTTATTCAAAAATGTGTCATCAATGCCTTTTTTAATGCTGTTTGCACCTGTGCCACCATACTCTGATATTTCCAACAAGGAAGCAACAAGATAGACTGGAATGCCACTCCTCTCAGTCCTTACCATGACCAGTTCTTTTTCACTCTTCATTTTTCTTGCCTGTGAACCATCGGAAAGCATGCTAGAAACAGTTGATCCTATGACTGCCGCAACTTTTCCCCTGATTGCATTTGCTGTATAGTGCACAAATTCTTTGCATGCTCGACCATCATCTTTGCCTTTAACTAGACGGATTCCATTCTGACGCTGACACTTAATTAAAACTCTGAAATGCGAAAGGGGCATCAATGGATTGCGGGCCAGTTCATAGGCTGTTGTAAACATTTTATAATAGGCTTCTTGTGCAGCAGTCTCCATTGACACCATTATCCTTGTCTGCTTTGGACCACTTGAAACAACAGCAGAATTTTTTAGTATCCGTTGCTCAAGAGGACATGATTGATCTGCCTCTATAGCAACCTGATGCGCTTTTCCAGTAAGGTGTCTTGTGACATTACATTTCGAGACATAGGAGGTTCCGTGCACGTACGACAACATTGCTTTTCTTGCCGGCCCTCGACATGCTGGACTGATTTTGATGGCTTGTTCATGTTTGCGACATAACAAACACCATACTTCAACAACATATAATCGATTTTTGATCTCTGCCGTTTTATACCCAATTATATTTCTTTTCCCCAAGACTTGAAAGTTGACAGTTCAACTTTGGCCATATTGAAAACAACACGATACTTTGTGCAACTATGTAAATTAAACGAGGCTGGTAAAAAATAATGGTGGCTCAACAAGTGAAAGCACACTAGTGTGACCCTTTAAATTTAATAACTTTGAATTGAATAGCTCTGAAAGGGGTAATTTGATTAAGATATAGTAGGGTTTTGTTTATGACTTATTTTTATGAAATCAGGAAAGGAAAAACATCCTTCGTCATTTTACGATCAATAGTCAGGGAAGGTGCTCCATGTGTAGAGCCAGTCAGATGTTCCAGGAGAGTGTGGAGGCGCTCGTGCTCGATCGAGCGCCTTTCATTAAAAGCCCTGTATTTATGTAATCTGTGTTGTATACAGGTTTCACACATATCCTGCCCAATATTTTTTCCTGACTTTTCTCGGCCTTTTTCTTGAAAAGGAAGGTGTTTTTCCTGACTACATATCAGAAATACATGTTTCTCCTAATGAACTGGTGTTACAAATGATGTGAGCGACTGACCCATCTTTTAAAACTAAGTACTTGAGCATATTTTTCCAACTGGGGTAAGAAAATGAGGCTCTCTGCTCAACTGGAACAAAAAATATCACAAACTGTGCAATGTATAGAGTTGTCTATTGGGTACCAAAGAATTCCTGGCTTCTTCCTGACTGTCTTCACGTTTTAACAAAATTTCCTGACTTTTCCTGACTGTCGTTAAAAACACAGTTTTTCCTGATTTTTTCTGACTGTATGAACGCTGTGTATAATCAGTCAGAGTAGTCAGAATTCTGTCAACAACATCATCTCCTCTCTGTGCCTCGGTGTTCTCTGCACGTTAAATAAGACTGCACCGTAATGAACATCAACAAACCAACGAGGGGTAGTCACAGGAGAAGCAATAATGATGGGAAAACCATCATTCCTACAAATTTATGAAGCGCTAAACAATTCACCTGCTTATTACTGACATCATCTGAAAGAGTCCCTTTTTCAAATGATTCAAGAAGCTGCAGGGATTCTTGCAGTCGTTTCTGCAAAGGGACATAACAACTACAATAACAAAGAGGAGCAATATCAAACCTGCAGCAATTCTTTTAACCTACAAGACATGAATGACTAAACTATTTTTCTAGTCGCCAGATATTGTACCAAAGAACGTGAAAACTTACAAAGTTGTATCACCAGATAATTATACAATAAGTAGATAACGATGTAATACCATAAGTCATATTCCACCTAAATCTGAATGAATACCAGCAACAATGATGTGGAGAGGTTTTCAAACAACCTTTCATTACTATTTTGTAACAAACTGCAATACTACACAGCTCACACTCTGAGAAATGATGACTTTGAATGGAAAAACTAGCCACGGCAAGTAATACTTACATTGCTTACAAATAATGTTCTTGGGTCCACAACATCAAAGCATCGCAAAAGCCTTCCAATGTATGTTCCCTACGAAAAAAAAACTCGTTAAATCAGAGCAGGAAGGATGCAAAGCACTTAGAATTGTATCTTACTTACGTGCATTTAGTTATTCATAAAAGTTATAAAGCCACAGATAAATCAATGCATCCAAAAATATCATGAAAGCAGCTGCCAAAACAGAAGAGAATTGTTTTTATCATACTCAATATCATTTAATGCTACCCTCCTATGATCTGCTGAATTGAGAAAACTATTAGCAATAAACTCTCGGTGCCTGCAGACTCTCAATATTTCCCAAACAACTGGAAACACTTAACATCATACTGAAAGTACTTTCCTCGTCTCAGACATTATTGTTTGGTCTGAAACGAAATCAGAAATGAAATCAGGTTCCGAGCAAGACAAAATAAGACAATTCCCCAATGCATAAGGATGTCAAGGCAATTTGTTTTTCGCATGATTCCAGAAAAAATTTTCCAACCTTTATCAGGAAAATTGGTCCTGGATAGTTTCCGACCTATTAAAGTACAATGAATTTGAAATATTCCATCCAAATTTGAAAAAACGGTAAAACGGGAATTAAAAACTTGCTCTTTGCACAGTATGTCTAATGTCGTCTGCAATACTCAAGCCATGTAATGCAGTCTATTTAGAGAAAAACTATATTCATACCATTCCATAAAAATAGTGTAGTCTATGAAGTTTTGTGCAGATGTAAAGCTTGTTACGGAGGTAGCAATACAAAACAATACAATATGATGTCCCCACGAAAATAGGGAAGAAAGAATTGATAAGAGAAACCAGTTAGCCCATATATAAAGGGGTTTCGATGATAAAATAAAAATGAGACTCCGCCATATCTTAATGGAATCCCAGAATGCGACAAAACATATACAGCAATGAACCTTTGGATTTTCAAGCATGAGCATGAGGTTCCTTTCATTTAAGGCTTCTAACTTTTCTAAACAGAAAGATTTATCTTTTTTGCCCTTGGATTCTTTTACCAAACAAGGAGGGATTGGGTGTCTACTATTCATCCTAACACGTAACATACTTTGCTCAAAGACGAGCTGCAAATAGTGGAGGCCAAGACTAACCTCACTATCTCTAAGTTTAAACTACGCAATCGGGTGTAGCCTAAAGTCAATGTCTAAGAAACATTTTTACAAATAGTGTTGCTACTATCATTCTACTTCATGCCGTTATTGTCAGCTTCCATTCTTGAAGGTCCAGAGGCAACAGTTGTCCTTATAAGGCTTTCCATATGACCCTGGTTATTTTAAGAAATGTTCTCATTCGTATGGCGTAAATCTCTGTCTAACTTCCTATTTGGTCTAGCCCTTGCTGGTATCTTTCAATTCTTGACGTTTCTCTCTTTTCTTTCTTTCTCTAACTTCAACTCTGTAATCTGTAGATGCTATGAAATGCACAGACTGAAAAGTGTATCAATTTCCTTCCAAAAATTATCATGATAAACCTTTGAATTGATGAAGTTATCACAGCTATTGATGGAATTGCCAGGTGGAGCTACTAAATATCAAACTATATTCCACAGCCCATATTCAGATATCCACGATTTTCCAATAACTTTTGCTCAACAATACAACACTATTTCTATAGTGCACAAAAGCTACATTAGTGTCCAACCTTTTGCAACCTATTATCTCAATGATGATAGCAGTTGTTGTTGCTGTTGTTGTTGTTGTTCACTTTATTTTGAGTAGGCTGTTGTGCCCTTGTACCTAGCGTTTTCAGCTAATTTAGGCCTACTGTGCATGCCGCATCCAGGCATGGGACCCCTAGTTTAACGTCCCTTCCGAAGGACGGTAGAGTGAGTTGCTTTGGTCGTTTAACTGGATAGTCACCCATCCAGTTGCTGACCTAACACAGCCAAGCTTAACTTCAGCTAGCTAATGGAAGCCAGCTGAACCGCTTGGCCACTCACCCCACAAAGAAATGTAAGCAGACAGCAGAGATATGCAAAGTCTCATTCAATTTCATTTTAAATCTTAGTACTTTCCAGCTTTTCCCTTTCTTTATCTTCTAATCGTGTATACAGGTCTGGCATTTGGAAAATTGTAGAGTGTATGGTCCACTAGAAATACTAAACCTATAAATCTATTTGGATAAACAACTGCAGCTTCTCTATTTTAATGATTGGTCCACTGAATTGCTCATATAATTTCTTAATGAGCAGAAATTAGAGCTAAAAGGTTTTTAAATAATAGACAATATGAGCATGGGTACTAAGCAAAGGATAGGGATGGGTCATTAATTACTTCTGGAGAGGGGGTGGAAAACACTCTCATATGTTTGGTGGAATTTTTGTCCCCCAATCACAGATTTATGTAAAAATGTTAGTCCCCACTCCAGGACTTAGAAGAAATTCCATACTCCTTCTTATAAAATGCTCTTTATTTTTCATCCGACTCTCTGAGTGTGTGGAATTCTGGTCCCCCCCCTTCTAGATGTCTTCCACCCCCTCCCCTGCGGGAATTAATGACTGGTCCCTTAGGCCTTTGATTATCGTATTGAGAAAAGGGGTCATTCATTTAGTACGTACGCATGAAGGGGAGAGGGGGGTCAAGCAAATGCATACAAATGTGTACAAGGGGGAGGGAGGGACACATTAAGTACGTATGCAAAGCAAAAAATTATCAGCTTTCTGCAGACATCCTGCAATATTTTCATTTGCAAAGGACCCTTCACAGCCATTTAATTAGTGAAGTACGAATTCAGTTGAAATCACTTCTAGTAAAGTGGTGTCAAACACAGCCCGCAGGACGAATCTGTCAATGTGGCCTTCTAGGAATTTTGAATAAACTGAAACCTAGCAATATTTTCCCATTGTAATAGAGGCATTTACTAGTGGCATTTACAAGGCTGAATACACAGTTTTTCGAAGTTATCTAGCATGCCAGGTAGGACACATGTGATGAGTTATGTATATTTGAAAGCCCCTACTACCTAGCCCTATTGGGTTCCATCAACCTACCCAGCCATTGTGGCGTCACATTATGCCCTATGTGGCCCTTGGGCCAAATGGATTTGACACGCCCTGTTCTAGTATAATGCTGTTTTGTTTGAACAATATTATAGATTTTTCATGAAATATATTTGTTGTGATCATTTTCATGTCTCGTGAATGCATAAAGAGTCCTTCTCTGTGGTTCTGGATGTCTAGAAAGTTTCTTTTAGAGATGGGGGGTCAAACAACCAAGAGTATGTACGCAAAAGGGGGGTGCGTATCAAGCGTATATGTGCGTACAAGGAGGGAGGGGGGTCAATTTTTAGCCATTTTGGAGCGTACGTACTAATTGAATGACCCCAAAGGGGGAATGAGACCTGGTGTTGTCCCACAGTTCCATTGATTTTTTCATTCTTTTGGTATAGAATTGCATCAATACTCAATCATTCCTAGGATGTACTTTACAATAGATGTATTGCTAAGTAGACCAAAAAATAAATACATTATACTATAATGATGAATGCAAATGAACAGCTTTAAAATCACTACATGCAGGTATGGGTTGCAGTTCTGCTTAAGATAACTTTCTAGTTGATAACTTTGCTTTCCAATTAGTACCTGGCTTCAAATCAAGGTGTTGTGGGTGGCTATGTACAATATTTATCAAGTAAAGATTTACTTAGACAGGTCCAATTCTGAAAGCTTATAAGAGTGAAGTTTCCTACATGCACTACTAAACATTATCCCATAAGCAACTTAGAGGCTCTACAACATATGATCACCCTAATTCAGAACCATAGCAATTCTGAATGAAAACTTTGAACTTATCAACATTTCTAGTGTTGTTGGTAACTGCCTATACAACGTTTGCTCTTTGTTCTTCAAGAAAACCTTGCACACAGCTAAGAGCTATTACTGCAGCAGAGTTTTTTCTGCAGTCAGATTCCTGTGCTTCTCATCCCCATCTTGCTACCCATAGTTCTCAACTGAGAACTTTCAGGCTATACATAATTTTAAATACTTGAACCATGCTGATGGTAACAGCCTATACAACTCTCACTCTTTGTACCTACCATGAGAAAAGGTTGTAACACTGCTAGGGACTCTTACAACAAACAGTAAGATTTCTATGCTTCTAATTCCCACCTTATTACCCATAAATTTCAATTGAGAATGGTAAGTCTAGACTGAAAAATGTTTGAGCTATCCTCATCTTACCCTCTAAGTGATCAGCTACAAGAAATAGGCAGTATACCTTAAAATATTGAGGAGGATTTTGTAATTGTGAAGACAAGTGTTGGAGTCCATTCATTTGCATGAAAGTAATGGTAAGTGCAGTGTGCTTGATGCTCTAATCAGATCATAATTTCCTCAAACCAATGGATAAGGGACTGGCAAGAATTATTCCAGTCTTGATACTGTGCTCCTGGAACCAAGGGAGAATCCAAGTCAGTGACACCAACCATATGCCCTCTCTGGCCCCCTTACGGTGGTACCATAAAGGATCTCAGCCCATTATTCAAAGCAAATCATATAGCTCCTCTTTCCAAAGTTGAAGATTTTCCTGATCTGGGGAAATGTTTTTCAAACACTAGCTATGGTCAAGAAATGATATCACTTTTGAGGCAAAGCCTGTAAAGAAAAGCAGGTTGGAAATACTTCTGATTGTAGTAAGCTATCAGAAACTCTGTTTACTGATGAGAGTGACCAATGAAGAATTTATTTTCCACTCAAAGTCCAAAATCCTACTAAGATGGATTATTCCTGACATTGGATCAATTGTTGACCATGTCAAAAGTTATCATATGATGAAAAATTTAGATTTGAAGAATATTTGGAGGCCAGGTACAATAGTCAAGGACATTCAATTTGAACATAGCTACCAATGTGTAGTCGGGCACTTTTGTATGGCACAAATCTGCTCCAAGTGTTCAAACTATTCATGCCAGTATACTCATTACACACTAAATTCCATACAGAAAATCTTCGAGATTGGCCTAGCCACGCCAATTACAATGAACTAGAGAGCTTATAAAGAAACGAAATTTAGTGGCTTCAGCTGTGTCTAACAATACACAAAATAGGTTTCTTCTTCATCCATCATCTAAAATCAACAATATTGAAGACTTACTTGGTCATATAACGTACCGTCCACTGAGAACGGTGGAACTTCACTGTCCATTATCCTTTCTCGGCTGCATTCTTTCACTTTCTGGAGTCTTCAAGCTTTTGTCCTCAAAACGAGGCCAGAATTTGAAAGTTACTTTAAACTATGGAAAACAGAAGACTTCTTTCCAAACAGTAAAACAGTAAAGTACTTTATCGTTCAGTGCTACCTATCCCATCAACTAAGACCGTGCAAGTAGTAATCGTGATTCTTCCTGAAAGAAAAACTAGTGATTCTTCAAAGTTATGACCATATGAAGCCCTCGTGAACGAGTTTTACCAGTCATGTCCTAAGTGCGCCTCTGTCAACATTTGCTAACTGTGAAGGATTACTTAACATTTGCTAATTTTATCAACTATATCAAACAGTGTAAATTTGAATTTGCTAGAGCATTTTTGTGTTCATTGGACATCAGTAGGTTGTCTACCAACTTACCATTAGATGGTTCCATTGGACCCTGGTGAATTGAACTGCCCTCAATTCCCTGAGGACACTTTCAGGGAATTGTTAACCAAGGAGTGGAAATAAGTTTTATCAGCCGAGCTTTGGGAACTAGGTAGCCACATTATCACAGTTAACTTCTACTGCAAAAACATTGCCTCCAATTATATTTTGATATCTTGCTTTACCTGTTGGGTTCATCATCATTCGGCATCATTATATTATTATTCCCAATCAATTTAGCACGATTTGATGAGCATGATATTATTTTGTTGTGATCATCAATGCAGACAACTATATGCGTTTAATATGCCTCTATTTGCTTCAGATACATACGTATCTCTCTTCAGCACCACATTGTCTGTAATTTGAATCTTTTAAGAATCTATCCATTGTGTCATACAAGCATCAGAGGCTTTGCTTCGATCCGTAAATACTGTTAGGCCCCGTTCACAGGGAAACGGTTCGAAGTGGAGCCGTACCCATTAGCTACGTATAGGCTTTGCATTTACACGGGAACGGATGGAACCATTCCAAATAGAACCGCTAGCGGAACCCAGACGGGTCCTCTTAGAAAGTAGGTCCCAAAATGCATGGAAAAACTGGTATGCACAGAGCAATTCCAAAAAACTGGGGAAAGTCACTTTGCGATTAAGGCCAACTTTCTAGGTGGAGGCTTTTGGTAATAGGTGTGATTGTGCCTCTCTTTGGATCCGTCTGCGTAATAGTTCACTTTGAAAACCCAATCTATTATCTCGATCGTCTTTTGCCACTTAGATTTTTCAGACGATCCTGACGCTTCTTTCATCGTTGTAAAGACAATTTACCAGGAGAATATTGGCCCATATCATTTCGTTGAAGATGGGAACATCAACTTACAAGAAGAAAACCTGAAATTCTGACTAATGGCAGAGCAGAAGGCCTAACCAATGAGAAAGTTAATGCATTCTTTACCCTTTTTCAAGACACACTAGAGACCAACAACATGAGCCATGACTCAGACTTGGTAGAACTTCTTCATAATTGTGATGAAGCAGAGTTTTCAACAAATCCTATTCAAAGACAGTTTTTATACCAAAGGCTGAGAAAAATGCATGCATTCGTGCACTGTAAGAAATTGAATCTTATATACATATATGGACATCATTTTGCCATATTTGGTATGTACCATGTACAGGGGGGCATGCGACACGCCTCTAGTTTTAGTGTGTGATTATTGTGAAGCGAACCTGACGTACATGTAAGTTAACCTTAATTATATTCGAAGGAACTATTTGTTATATTGTTGACAGAGAAATACAGTCCTCAGAATTATAGAACCTAGAACCTGAAGATTATTCTAGAGTTTCATTTTTGCGTTTTCTCCCAAGAATCAGAGCCTACCAGTAGGTGTGCAAGGGTGTTTACCCGTAGGCACAAATATCTTTTATATGGTCCACCGAGCCGGATTGAATGTGAAATTATTGGGAAAATGCCGAAGAATACTGCACCAGCTACATCAAGTGATGCTGCTAGCAAAGCAGATTTATCTGTAAAGCTGCCAAAACTGCGTAAAGTTCGTGGTGGTCATAAGGCGTACTCGATGAAAGCGCTAGAACAGACTAGGACACTTTTGGGTGCTCCCCAGTTGAGTGATTCATTGAAATTGAGGCAAAACAAGAAAGTTCTTGAAGAAAAACTGGAAAAAATTAGTGATTTGGATGACCAGATATTGGGATTATTAGATAATGAAGATGCTATCGCTGCTGAGATAAATGAATCGGGAGAATTTAGGGAAACTGTTTATGAAATTTTGCTCAAAATTGATGACAAGTTGCGTAAGATCGAAGTTACTCCAGGCGGAAGTGGAGCACAGAATCAAACCCCAGTAGTTCAGGGGGGAGGAACAAGCTTTACAAAACTCCCCAAATTGCAATTAAGGAAATTTAATGGGAAGCCTCACAAATTTTATGAATTTTGGGATTCATTTCAAGCTTCAGTGGATTCTAACCCAAATCTAAGCGATGCCCTAAAATTGGAATATTTGAAAGCACAATGTGAAGGGACTGCATATCAGGCTGTGGCTGGATTCGAACTATCCGATGCTAATTACAAAACTGTAGTGGATATTTTGAAAGGGAGATTTGGACAGAGGCAAACTATTTTAGACTCTCATATTGATGCCTTATTGACAATAAATACCCTTGGAAAGCATGCAGATATTGCGGATATTCGGAAATTTTATGATACAGTGGAAGCTCACTGTAGAGGGTTACAAGCAATCGGAGTGGATCCGAAATCTTACAGCATTATCTTGGTTAATATGGTTCAGAAAAAATTGCCTGAGGAGATTAGATTGATTTTGAGCCGAAAGATGAACGAAACATGTGGCGATAGTGACTGGGAGCTATCAGAGTTATTGAATTGCTTGAGAATAGAAATTGAAGCAAGAGAAAAATGCGCACCTGAAAGGAAAGACGTTAAAAGGGCCAATATAGGATATCCAACTGCTGCTGCATTGACAACTGGAACATCAAAGGCTACATGTACATTCTGCAAAGGGGCACACACTACATCTGAGTGTCATATCGTGACTGATATACGTGAAAGGAGAAATATTCTCAAAAGAGAAGGACGCTGTTACTTATGTTTACGTAAAGGCGGGCATTTAGCGCGCGAGTGTCAATCATCCATCAAGTGCTTCACTTGCAAAGGACGTCATCATGTTGCACTTTGTGAACATAGAAATAGACCTGGTCAAGTTGTTTATCGCCAAAGTAAAAATGAAGGAGATAGGTCTTCAAGTTTTCCAAGAAGAAAAGCAGATCAAGCTTCTCAAACGAACATTGCTGAACCAGCAACATCATTTTGTGGCATGAATGTGAAAGGAAATTCTGAAGGGAAAGGTTATTTGCTCCAAACGGCCTTTGTAATTGCTGCAAACCCAGAAGACCCTTCAAAGGAAGTGAAGTTACGGTTATTGATTGATTCTGGTTCGCAAAGATCTTATGTAACCCAAAGAGCAAGAGCATTATTAGAACTACCCACTGCAAATCAAGAAGAAATTATGATAAAAGCCTTTGGAACAAATGAAGCAGTCATTCAGCATTGTGATGTTGTACCAATTTGCTTGAAAAGCAGGCTCTCAAACTTCGAAACAGGTATTAAAGCCTTAGAAGTGCCATCAATATGTTCACCCCTACAAGGACAAGCTATTCGGCAAGCAAAGAGTCAGTATGTTCATTTGAATGGATTGAAATTAGCAGATTATCCGCCAGACATTATGCAAGATTTATCTGTTGACATCCTATTGGGTTGTGATGTTATGTGGAAAATTATGACAGGGGAAATCATTAAAGGCAATTGCGAAGAAAGTCCTGTGGCTATAGGAACCCATTTTGGTTGGGTTTTATCTGGACCGGTTGAACATATTCAAGACAGTTTGCAGACAAGTGTGAATCTGGTGATTACAAGTGCATTAAGAACAGACACAAAGCCAGTTGTCATTGATTATTATGATTCAGTATTACATGCAGATAGCATTATGGAAAAGAAAGTTGACGATTTGTTCAATCTGGAAGCTATAGGAATTTCAGAAATAGATTCCGTACACGAAGCATTTACAAAGGACATCAAATTTGTGGATGGCCATTATGTTGTTAGGTTGCCATGGAGACAACACCATGATATTCTTCCAGATAATTATGAACTCAGTGGCAATAGATTAAGTTCTACTTTGAAACGCCTGCGAAAGGACCCACCACTTTTAAGGGAGTACGACAGAGTGATACAAGAACAATCTCGGATGGGTATTATTGAAGCAGTACAACCAACGTTGATAAATCATATGAAAGACAGAGTACATTATCTCAGTCACCATGCTGTTGTTCGTAAGGAAGCCCTCACAACGAAAGTCAGAGTTGTAATGGATGGTTCAGCCAAAGTACAGGCAAATGCTCCCAGTTTGAATGAATGCTTACATACAGGACCAAGCCTAACACCAAACATTTTGGACATTTTGATACGATTTAGATGGTTTAAAGTAGCCTTGGTATCGGATATCGAGAAAGCCTTTCATATGATTACAGTTGATGAACAAGACAGGAATGCTCTCCGATTCCTGTGGATAGATGATATATATGCAAATGATCCCAAACTTGTTTGCTATCGCTTTTCAAAGGTGGTCTTTGGCCTAAATTGTTCTCCATTCTTGTTAGGAGCAACATTGGACTATCATATTCAGAACTGCAAGCTAGATGATGCTAAATTGAAAGAAATTTTGACACAGTCAACATATGTGGATGATGTGGTTATGGGTGCAGATACTGTTGAAAGAGCCTATGGGATTTATGAGAAAGCCAAATCATTTCTATTGAAAGGAGGATTTAACTTGCGCAAATGGAGAACCTCTGATAAAGCATTGCAAAGCGTCATTGATAGCAAGGAAATTTCCCAGCCAGAACATGCAATGAAGGTTGAGAGTGATGAATCGTCATATGTGCAAGCCACAGTTGGAGATGCGAGCCAATTAAAGCCAAATGAATGCAAGGTGTTAGGAATAAAATGGAACAGTTCTGCTGATAATCTTATCCTCACCTTTGAAAGATTAGTGTTAATGGGCAAAGAACTGCCACCTACAAAACGAAATCTGTTGAAAGTTGCTGCATCATTGTTTGACCCAGTTGGATTTATATCGCCTGTGGCAGTACAACTAAAGATTCTGTTACAAGAAGCTTGTTTACTGAATTTAGAATGGGACATGTCTCTTCCAGAATCGTTGACAAATGTGTATCTAGCTTTCCTAAAAGATTTGGAGAATGCTCTTAGTATAACCTTGCCAAGATGTTATTTTGATGTAGCTCAAGGAGACATGGAACAGTACAGCCTACATGGATTTTGTGATGCCTCAAATAAGGCTTATTGTGCTGTTATTTATCTTGTACAGAAAACAGATGTTGGCTATAAAAGCACTTTTGTTGCAAGCAAATCTAGAGTTGTGCCTTTGAAGAAGCTAACCATTCCACGGTTGGAATTGATTGCTGCCTTGATACTAGCAAGATTGTTGATTACAGTAAAAAATGCATTGGAGAATCAAGTGAAATTTGAATCAGTGAATTGCTGGAGTGACAGTACCATCGTTTTATCTTGGTTAAAGAATGATAGGAGTTACAAGCAGTTTGTCAGTCATCGCGCAAAGGAAATATTAAAGTTGACAAGTCCTGATATGTGGAATCATTGCCCAACTGAGTATAATCCGGCAGATGTTGGATCTAGGGGACAATCTGTGAGAGACCTGAGGGCAAACCAGTTGTGGTGGCATGGACCAGAATGGCTTGAGAGCTCCAAGGAAAATTACCCAGTGCAACCATCAAAGACCCAATTAGAAACAGAAGAGTGTTATCAAGAGATACGACAAGAGCTAACAATACTGCTTGCAAAGAATGAATTGAAAGGAAATGTAAATTTAGATAAAATATTGGACGTCAATAAATTCAGTTCTTATAATCGCCTATTGAAATGTACAGCTTTGGTATTGAGGTTTATATCCAATATGAAATCACGGGTACAGAAAAGACATAATGAAATCAAGGTTGAAGAGTTAGAGCCAAGTGAGTTAGAGCAAGCAGAAAGGCTGTGGATCAAAACATTACAGATTCATATGCAGGAAGATCGCAACTTTAAGCAGTTAGAGCATCGACTTGGATTGTTTAATGATTCAGAGGAAATAGTGAGATGTCAAGGACGTATTGAGAATTCATCTTTGAAGTACGAAACTAAGTTTCCAGCTTTGCTGCCAAGTAACCATCAGGTGACAAACTTGATAATAAAAGAAGCACATGAAAAAGTTTTGCATAATGGATTAAAGTCTACGCTAAATGAAGTGCGTTCGAAATTCTGGGTAACAAGAGGTAGACAGAAAGTAAAGAAAGTAGTCAAAGATTGTAGCACCTGTATGAGATACGAATCAAAACACTACCAGTACCCAGCACCTCCTCAGCTGCCAGATTTTAGAGTCCAAGGATCGGAAGCATTTGAAAGTGTAGGGACAGATTTGGCCGGTCCACTGTTTACAAAGTACACTCCAGGAGAGAAGGAAACTCATAAGGTTTGGATAGTTATTTTTACATGTTCATTGAGTAGAGCAGTTCACCTGGAAATCATGCAGAACATGAGTGCTGAGCAATTCATAATGGCACTCAGAAGATTTATTAGCAGACGTGGAAAACCTAACCTAATACTAAGTGATAATGCCAAGACCTTCCAGAAATCTAAGGAAATACTGCAAGAGCTATTTGAAAACAAAGAAGTTAAGAAGTACCTTACCGTATCCAGAATTAAGTGGACCAACATCTTATCAAAGGCACCGTGGCATGGATCGATATATGAAAGGTTAATCAAATCAGTTAAGAGAAGTTTGAAGAAGATCCTCAGAAATGCATCAGTAACACAAGATGAGCTTTATACTTTAATTGTTGAAATAGAAGGAACGCTTAACAATCGTCCACTTACTTATCTCAGTGCAGAAGAGTTTGATAAAGCATTGACTCCTTCACACCTTATATGTGGAAGGCGATTAGAGTCATTGCCAGATAGAGAAATAAAGGATGTTACGGAAGAGAATTTGAATCGAAAATTGTTAGTAAAGAGACAGGAGTTTATTGCAAAGTTACTGAGCCACTGGTGGAATAGGTGGAAACATGAATACTTAGTCGATTTGCGTGAATCACATAATTTATCCACGAAAAGAGTCGGACAACCAAATATTGCTGTCGGGGATGTCGTAACAGTACACGAGGACAAGACACCAAGGGGATTTTGGCGTTTGGGGAAAATAGAGGAATTGATCATCAGTAAGGATAAAAGAGTAAGAGGAGCTGCTGTTAAGGTCAGTTCACCAACGGGAAGGAAGACATTAATTAATCGCCCTTTATCGAAATTATTCCCAGTAGAGGTAAAGGATAGACACATACCGACTTTACTAGGCACATCTATACAACAAGGAGTTGAATTTGTTAATGAAAAGCAATCATCTCGCCCTAAGCGAATTGCGGCATTGGACGCTAATGTTTTACGTCGTTTGAGGGACGCATTGTAAATATTGTATATATTGCTATCGGGAGCATGGACCCCATTGTGAGTCGCGATTATTGTTGTACAAAGGTTCATGAGAAACGGCTAATGGACTATGTGTAGCGAGCTATTTGACTTATTTCGATATCGCTGTTACGAGAAAAGGACTCGAATTTGTTGCTGTATTTGCTTAAAGGACAAAATAATGAAGAAAAGAAGAAAAAAATCATGGAACTGCGTATATTATTTCAATATATTTGAACTAGAACTTGAACCTCATCTCTTAGAAAGTTAGCATTCCTATTGCAAGCTCTTATGAGCTTGCAAGGGGGAGTGTAAGAAATTGAATCTTATATACATATATGGACATCATTTTGCCATATTTGGTATGTACCATGTACAGGGGGGCATGCGACACGCCTCTAGTTTTAGTGTGTGATTATTGTGAAGCGAACCTGACGTACATGTAAGTTAACCTTAATTATATTCGAAGGAACTATTTGTTATATTGTTGACAGAGAAATACAGTCCTCAGAATTATAGAACCTAGAACCTGAAGATTATTCTAGAGTTTCATTTTTGCGTTTTCTCCCAAGAATCAGAGCCTACCAGTAGGTGTGCAAGGGTGTTTACCCGTAGGCACAAATATCTTTTATATGCACCTAGTGCAGCTAGGACAAGTTATAGTGTGTTGCTCTGTATTTCTGTTAAAGGACACTTTTGCCCTCCCTTTATTGTCTATAAAGCAAAGAACTTGCGCCAAACTTGGACATCAGGAGGGCCTCACGGCGCAAGTTATGCAATAACCAACAGTAGCTGAATGGAAGACTATGTCTTTGAGGAATGGCTTTAGAAGCACTATCTTTCTTGGACTGCGCCCTTTAGAAAACCATGAGTGCTTTTTATGGATGGACGTTGGCAGTTCTCATTAATGCTATTGTCCACAAAGGGACATCGAGAAGAGATATGCAAAACCTAGAAAATTACCGATTTTACCCCAACAAACCCTACTACACGTACATTCTGTAATCCCATTTGTTCTGAGCAAACGAGTACCAATCTTTCATGCATAATGCCTTTTTTTGAGACATCCTTCAAGCTCATTTGATAAGCATTCTCAGCCACTTTAGCATCGTCAACCTTTTTCCAGTAGCAGTTTCAAGCTACTGCCTAAGATCTTTATAGTAATATTGATAATGATAATTTTAGGATAGCAGCCTATTCAGCAATGCTGCTTTACAAGGACCAGTGCACTTTTAATACGATTTAAAGCTTAATATGTTTAGATATAGATGCATGAAAACTTTATTTATAAATACTGCTTTCTAACATCCACTTTTGAGGATTATGGTAAAATACCTAAACAAAGCTAAAACCAGAACTATAAATTACAGATAAAGCTTGAAAAGGTTTAGAGATGTGGCCATTTTAGCATCAGATCAAAGACCATTCCATGCTTTTACTCCTCTAAAAGAAAATATTTTTAGCACACTAGTTGTTTTCTTCAGAAGCAGCTTCGGATCACTTTAATTATGTAGGTAATTAATTAATGTACCTGGGTGAACACTTAAACCTCATTGCTTCATGATATTATATAGTGTACGATACCAACACATGGGTGGCGGAGTCGGAGGGATGGGGGGACTGTAGCCACCCCAATCAATTTTTGCAGGAAATTTTCTTTATTATAGCCTTTTCAAAATCCAAGTAAAATCTCACGAAGCATACTCAATAAGCATGAATCAACAATTCAACATCTTTTTATACTAGTTCATGTGCCCTAGACTACCTTGGAGAAAATTCAAAATAGAAAATCTGTTAGATGCTTGCTAATATGTTGATCGATTTAAGAATAAGAACAGGACTGAAGTTTGAAAGAAGCCAGCTTTAATAGGTAAGTCTGTCAAACTGTTTGATGAAGGCAAGGGAAAAGGAAGTAAGGAAAGCTGATCGATATTCCAAGTCTAGTAGCAGTCGAAAGAGTTTGAGGGGAAAGCAAGAATCTTGTTTAAAGCAAAGAGTAAAGTAATCAGGAGACCATATCAGGGAAAGAAATGTTTATTCTCTTTAAAGCAGTGGGAAATGGAGAAATGTCTCTTTTAAAAATCATTGTTCGAAAACAACGACAGTGTATGTTGCTTCATCTAAAAAAAGTAAAAATGCTCAATGAAATCTAGCATCATCTTGTAATTTGGAGAGGCAGTTTATTTAAACTGGCTTCTCTGAATGGAAAAAACCACTAAGATTAAAAGATTATCAGAATCCTCAATGTCATAATTATAGTTTATTGCAAATTAGCTATCTCGAAATCCCATCCTGGTAAAGCTGGCTAGCCAGTTCTACTGAAAAGATGGCTAACACAAACGCCTGACAACGCTTTGCTGAAGTCATTAAGCCCCTACAATATCTTCCTAAACAAAAGCTAAGCAATGCAATGTAACTTACCGAAAGAAGAAACAGAGTTAGAGTTTTATCAGTTATTGGAGCTTAGGGCTTAACACCTTAGAAAGCGTTAAAAGGAAAGATTCACTCAATAAGTTTTATGAGCTTGCACTTCTCAAAATAATGAAGCACCTAGAAGTGTATGATCAAGTTCTTTGCATAAAGGTGACTTGCTCAATTATATGAGTTTCGAACTACAAGCAACCATTCTGCAGAAAGAAATCATAATATTTTGAAGCTATTAGCCTAATAATTTTGTCTGTACTGGAAAGTTTCAACCAGCCAACATTACTGTAAAAAGTGACAGAGGGGAAGACTTTTTTCCATTGAAAGAAGAATGAATACATGGCAGTGATCAACCATGGTTCAATTCCGATTCTGTTATTTTGCAAATTTGAAAACACTAGTAAAATTCAATTGCTTGAGAGGCTAGAGAAAATCCAGTAGCATGTAGCAACTTAGAAACTGTGTCAATAACTCAGCATGTTTTAATACTTATTCAGTAAATCAACTCGGTGAAGTTTTAGTCTGAGAGATTGTTTTAAATCTGTTCTAGAGGGTAAATTTCAAAATTTTTCTGTTCCAACCGGGTGGATCCTCCTATGTCACTATAAGAGAATATCTACCCCCCCCCCCCCCCACCTTCCCTAGGTACAATCAGTGACCACTGTAATTGAGTGTAAATTTGCTCATGATTCATAACTTTTACTTTCTAAAAAAGTTGTAACTTTACATGGGGGTCCTGTCGGTCGCTAAATCATCAATTTTGCTGAGGTTTCTGTCAGTAAATTATATCGTATTTGTCAATATAAAGCACAATCGGAAGCGTTCAGCAATCTTTACATACTACATATTTGGTCTTTCCGTTAGAGCCCCTCACCAAAAATATCACTCCGCCGCCCCTGCAACAGTTTGAATAGTGCTATTTCCAGTTGCTAAAGTCAGCACCGGAGATTCCAGTTGCTTATGGTCTGTAAAACAGTCTTTGCATGACATGGCATATGAGGAGACGCGCATGAATAAAACAAAGCTTCCTCTGGATTTGTACTAGAACTTGCGTTACTTGTCAGAGCAAAAAATAGTAACCTTAACGATTTGGCAGTTCCTTTCACATGCCAAGTTCTCCCATATTCGTAAAATATAATATTCGATTGAAGTACTGTTCCCTGAACTGCTCCTTAGCTACTACTTGTGATACTTTGATCACCCCAGCCACGCCCACGCCCGCGTCGAATACCACCGGTTCTTGCGTGACAATTGGTGTAGACTGATTCGGCAATACTTTTTGAGCTACCTAGTGATACATACTGACTTAACTAAGACAACTTTCCTAACATTTGTTTTGTTCGTTTCTTCGTTTGTTTTGTTTTAATGCGTTATGTTGAATTAGCCTGGACACAATTGTTAGGCAGCGTCTTGAAACATGTCACGAATGCCAAATTCATACAAGGAGCCCTTTCCAGACCCCTTTGTCCAGCTCGCCACCACCAGCCCACCCATGGGAATCACTTTCATTGGATTTGTATGGACCCCTACCAGATGCCTCTCATATCCTTGTTGCACGGTGCAATCTTTCTCGCTTCCCAGATGCTAAGCTTGTTAAATCAACCAGCACCAAAGATGTACTGCCAGCCCTTGCCACCATATACACCAACTATGGCAACCCAAAAATGCACAAAGCAGACAATGGGCCACCCTTTAATAGCAAGGAGTTCAGAGATTTTTCCACTGCACGAGGGATCCACATTAAGCACTCTTACCCTTATCACCCTCAAGGGAACGAGGCAGAATGCTTTATGAAACCTCTTGGAAAGGCAGTAAAAATTGCCCTAGATACAAACAGACCTCTACAACAAGCCATTGATGACCTCCTAAGTGACTATCGTTCAACACCTCACCCAGCAACAGGTGTAGCTCCAGGCTACATGCTTTTTCGTGGGGGGTATAATTCAATATTTCCACCAACCCCAAGCACCACTGAGCAAGTCATTGAGGAGGCCAAAAAACAAGACATCAAGCAAAAACAAGCTGCCAATGAGCGAATCAACAAATCAAAATGGCGCAAATATCCCAACATTATCCAAGGCAATGAAGTGCTAGCACTGCGGCTAGCAAAGCGAAAAAAGTTTCAATCCCTCTATGAACCAACACCCTATACGGTTTTTGACGTAAAAGGAGCACAGTACACTTTAGTGCCAAGTGATAACAGCCTCTCCAAACAACCAATATACCGCCATGCATCACAGATAAAGCTTTACTGCCGGCAAAAACCAAACAGACAATCCAATTCAGATGTCCACTCAAATTCACCATTCAGTAACAGTACTGACCAGCCAAAATCCATAGGATTTGACTTTCCAGACAAGAGATATACAAAGCAGCAGCTAACCAATTGTGCTAATCCAGCACCCATAGTAGAGGAGCCTGAGCATGCTACCCATCAAGCCACAGAACAACCCTCTGAACGTCCTGCTGATGCCATATGTCATGAAAAAAGTGAACCAGATATTATATTCTGTCACCCGCAACAACTCCTCCAAGATAAACCACTTACATATGGACGAGCTAAGAAAAGTAACAAAAACAGAAAATAATTATTTCGCCATATAGCAAAAACACCAAGAAAGAAGGAGAGATAGAGAGTGATGATACATACTGACTTAACTTAGACAACTTTCCTAACATTTGTTTTGTTCGTTTCTTCGTTTGTTTTGTTTTCATGCGTTATGTTGAATTAGCCTCGTTTAGGAACACTGGGGCAGATAGGAATAATGGCAGCTATAGAAACACGCTGGTAGGAGATATCGTACTCTGTTATACCTAGAACTCTGGTTTTATTCTTCCCGAAGTAGTCTAGATATTCGTTTAGTTCCATCAGAGACATGCCGTCAATTGTCATTAACAAGTAAGATTACTAGTGTTCCAGTTACTTGACTCTTTTCCTCTCTCGATCTGCTTTGTTTTCTTTCAAATTTAATGTCAGCAAACTTGACATAATCTCTCCCTCTACATAGCCCTTCACTTTCCTCCTTTTCTGTTGCTTCAACAAAGGCCTCAAAACTTTTCTCAACATTACTTGCTAACAAATCTTTATAAATCATCTTGATTTTTAACTCTATTCAGTTTTGATCCCTTGTGTGAATCAGTTTTAAATTTTTCATTAAAATATACTTAATTTGGTTGGCGTTAGTTTGCATTAGCATGATGAGAAACCCTAAATGAAAGAATCATTATATTTTACAATCCACTACGCAGACCATCCCTATAAAACATCAACTATATCTACTCCCACTCACTGAAATCAGCTCAAGTAGCATTTTGAACATTATAATACCACGGGTTATTTTAGCTGGATTGGCTGCCAGCATAGCCGCCAAATGTTTAAGAGTCTACCATTACTATGAGCCACCATTGAAAAATTTGTTAAATGCAATGTATGAGGCTTTCAGTTCTAGAAAGGAAGTTAAGTGAGACACTCTTCATCTAGCTCACAATACTTCCATCAGCCTACTTTGGCACCAAGGAAAGTGTGAGAACTTGCTTTTAGCTGCAGCAACTCTGAAAATATATGAAATTAAGCTAACAGACTCGTTTATCAATTTTGCGCATTGAATAGCTTACTCATCGGAGTGCTGGATACAATACGAGATAGCACACTTTAACGTGTCCAATATTCAATAATCTTTTAAACATATTCCTATCTCAGATTTTAGAAATATTTCTGGGGTCATAGTATCGCATCCCATAGAGTATTCCCACCTTACTATTGAATTCATATTTTTCGTGCAGTCGATTAGGAAATGAGAAGCTTATAGTGCAATTTCCTATAATTATTTATCTTTGTTTGCAAACAGCAAAATTCCTTCATTTACGACCATTATACCTGAATAATATAATCTCGAAATGATAATTCGTGCTGCACAATACTCGTTTTGCTTTCATTCTGTACGTCTAGGATGAATTGAATAAAATACAGCACTAGCAATGAAACAGACCATTTTGCATTTATGCCATCCTGTAGTACAGAAAGCTAGCAATATTAGCAGAAATACTGAGAACACAGGGTTGGGCATCTTGATGATACGCAACATTGCATGAGGACTTATGCTAATAAGCAATAGGTCAATCTCAGGTCAAATTCCAACTGATGTAAGAGCATTATCTAGTTAAAGAAGTCAGAAATCCCAATAATGAATAAAGAACTTCAAACTATAAATGCCTTTGAACTTAACTTATCTTTAATACTAACATCTGGGTAGCAAATTGGTCACGTAGGTGCGGTGAACCAGTTGTTAATGATGCTTCATTAATTACAGTCATACTCTTGAGTCCCGAATAGACGGGGGGCTGGAATAGTAGGAGGATGGAAGTTTCCTTAAAAAACCTAATAAATAGGGGATGGAATAATCGGAGTGTGTGGAAAATTTATCTAATTAACATAGCCATGGATGAGTTTCACAACTTATTTCCATTGCAGCCAAAATTAAAAGCAAAATTTCTCACATTACGTAATACTCGATCGATTTACAAACACAAAACAATAAACGGAGAGTCTGAAATAAGGATGTCTTGGGTGATTTTTTCAAAAAATTACTAAGCGGGGGGAGATGTTTATTTGTGACTCAAGAGTAGGCATCATGATGGCAGAGCCTATTTCCCACATAGTCATTTTACTTATTTCTTCCAAATCCTGTTGCCTTTACAAAAACATCATTTTCCTGCTATTGAGCCTCAAATCCTTAGCCGTCTCAATCAACGCTTCCATCATTTAACATCTTGCTGCTTCTATTAATTTTCCATATTCTCTATGTGGATTTTCAAACATAATCCAGCTATTTATATGATATTTGTTTTAGAAAGCAGCCATGTATAGTATAAAAGTTCCCAAATACTCTAGTTTATGACATCATATTTCCATTACCATTCATGCTAGAGGTCAGTCCTGAGCTTCAATCGGGGCTGTCGATCAGATTCCATTCTCAGGCAGGGCTATAAATTCGGACGATGTCAAAAACTGCAAAAGAGGTTGCCCAGTTGCTTCTATATGATTGGATATATTTCATCAGTATCTTCTGTCTACTTTGAAGTTATAGCAATGACCGTATCGTCTTGCCTATGTTTGCCATTGCGTACCTTCTTTCGGATTCAGAAAACCATGAAAAAGTCCCGTATATTTTTAGTCGACCCCAATCTCTTTTTGCTTCATTTGCTTTGGAACTTTTCCAAATACTAGCTCTAAAAGGCTCCAATGCTCTATGTTTAAATCTTTTTAAATGTCAGTTGAAATGGCTACTTCGTCAGATTATGTATACTGTTTTCATTTCATTGCAAATAAAGCTATTCTATTGCACACAATTGCTAGAAAGGTAAAAGCTAGTCTCGTCTTCTGCACAGGGGGTGAGTGCTCTAATCTGTACCATCAGTACTTCTAGGAATCACTTGAGTTGTATACATTCCTCGTATTTGTCAGCTATGCGAGTTTCGGCAAGTGGTATTCGAACTTTGAGTATTTTCTGCTGGCTTGATATTTTCTGAAGACTGCAGTTCAAGAAATCTCGGAGTAGTAAATGGGGCTCAAATGGGTTAAATGAGTTTCTAGAATTCAACAAATGGAGTTCTCAATTTTATGGAAAAATAAGCATGCTTTCAATGGACGTCAAATACTCTAGTGTTCAGTGCCAAAGACTTAAAGCTCGCTTGAACCCTACCCCCCCCCCTCCCCCCCAATTCCTCAAACGCTTTCTCCTCGAATTCAGAGGAATTGCAGAATTATTGAAGGGCCATATCCCAAAGTGGTTACAACTTAATGGTAATTTTACACATGCAGGATTCAACAGTTGCTATCACAGGTCAAAATATTTAGGACTAACTGCACGTACAATATTGACCTAAATAATAAGATTAGTGTTTCTATCCTACAAAAACCACTAATAAGGCTTGTGTGTTATTTGTGTCACGTAGTATTGCGTGTAGTTTCGTAAGGTCAAAAAGCATCAACATAATTCTATGCCAATATCTTGTTTACGTGTTTATGTACAGACTTGCATCTTTGTGTGTCATGATAAATTGACGTAATGCAAGCAATCTGGTTGACTATTAAGATACAATCTACGTATAGCTAGTTATATACGCTTGAGCGCTTTTGAATGGACATTTTTCCAGTATAACTTTCATAGATGCACTCCCCACATTTTCCCAGATCTTTTTTGTAAGAAACACGTTTATAAGAAATCTACAACTAGACAGTTAAAAATTCTAGGAATCTTTTAGAACTACATGTAAAGTTAATAATTGCCAGAGTTAAGAAACTAAAACTTATTGCGCCATTTTTCACAGTTTCCCCAACCCCTTTTTCCAGCACAGATTTAGCAAGTTTCCACTACAGTATATTTTAGTATGGTAAGCTTTTTGGGCACAATGGAAGACAATATTTTACGTTTTGTTTTCGTTTTCGTTGAGATTGTTTTCATTAAATTAAGAATCATTTAAGAAACGTTGATAAGTAAAATGTAGCTAAAACTTAAGTAACTTTTAGTACTATGCATTGAGTCAATAATCAACCTGTTATTCGTCGTAAAGGCTATTTGAGGGTTTTCTGGCTGTTTCTATTACAACTTGTGACAGCTTCCTTAATTTGTGTTTAAAACAATTATCCATACCGTATCATTAAAATTAGCTAAGGAGTGATAGCCTTTAGCTAATTTTACACAAACCCTTTACTTTATTTACATCCGTAGCATTCATTAAACATGGAAAGTAACTAAAACTACTTCAACACACTACTTGTTAGAGAAGTGATATATACTTAGTAGCTAGAAATAACGTTACTTAATATTTGTTTGCTTACACTCTATAAGGAAGGTCACTGGTTATCACCATTTATACCCCAAAGTTCAGTACAACGGTAGGAACAGCAGTTTTGCCTACCTAGATAACCCTAACCCTAACCCTAACCCTAACCCTAATACGTGCTCAGTGGCACTCTTAAAGTCTGTAGCCGAGTATCCTATTTTCATTCTGACATTATAGATATCTGACATTCTGCACGACCTCTGGCTTACTTCCGCGAATATTCATCGTAAATGTCAAAGCAGTGCAGTTGAGATTATTAAGCATATTAAACATTCAACTAAGAGATATCTTTAAACTCTAAGGAAAAAAGTGTGCCATCAGCGTTTATGGAAGGAAGGGAAGCCAGACTCATTTTGGAAAGTAATTAGTGTACAGAACAGGCTCTGAGCAAGATCCATGTGGCACACCAACCACAGTATCGTCTTCATCAATATCAAAGTTTTATACTATTAAATTCTCCTTTCCATATGAAAGATATGATATAAACCAGGACAGCTCCTTTCAATGGACTTTAGGGTGATTTAGGTTATTAAAAGGTATAGCATGATCTACTGTATCAAGTGCCTTTTTAAGTTCAATAAAAACTATGGCAGACATGTTCCCATTATCTATTCTTCTGTCCTCTTCGCTAGTCTTCTGTATTTTTTTATCAAACATATAACTATGGAAGGATGCATTCTATAGGGAGATTGAACCCGAGATGTAAGATGACAGCTGGTGAGGTACACACACAGCTGATGGAAAATTAGCTTCTCAACAGTCCGACAACAACTTATAGGGCTGTGCTTCGTTCTGCAACTTCTATTGCTCCCCTTAAGGATGAGCCTAATCATGGCAATATACCATGTGCCACAAATCTGAACTATTTCTATAATACCCGCCAAAAACTTTTGGGAGACTTAAAAAACAATGAGAAAAATCCACATTCCTCTCAACTTTTTCATCTTTGCAACCTACATGCATCCTCACCCCCCCCCCCCCAAAGAACAATGTTATTTCGTCGATGAGGCATTTGAAATTGTCGTGCAAGTTAAAGTGTTCAATTACTGCATCTACTTCTACCAAAAACAGCACTGTTTGAGGGGAGGAGATGAAAGTTAAATGCAGAATAGCAAAGGTGCAAAGTCTCCTGAGACTTTTAGTGACTATTGTAGACTGGTACGTAACATGAAAGCAACAGCATTTTCGCTGTAAAGCAAGACAGCTTTTAAGAAGTGGCTATAAATGCTGCCATCACCAAAATTCTTTGACAATTTGATTGTACTGATTGCTTCTTTAACTTGATGTAACTGGATTGATATGAAAACAAAGCTGCATTTTTCGTGTTAAAAGCACATTCATAGGATAACATTAGATATGGAGATTCCTTGAATTTAAGTATAGACTGACCGGATAGATTCAGTCATAATCACCCTAAAGCACGGGATTTGGAGATTCCTTGATTTTACTTGGAAAATGTTTATTGCAGGTATTTTTAGAAACTTCTTGCGGCTTACTTCTTCCAGACTTTCTTTTGTTTCAGAACTGAATGATCATCATCTTAGACTTTCTCATGTGGTCTTAATTTTGACAAGCTATTCCTAGAAAGCTTGTACTTTTCATATTACAATATTTCAGATATAAATGTATGTATACAAAATGCGAATATATCTGTAATGTCAGTAAACCTGGTTTAGTCCTATCTTGATCTCTTCTGCAAAAATATATTCAGTTTATGTGATAGTGAGGTGGATGGTTTTCTTAGGGTGTAATTCGGATATTGATAACTTTATGATTATCTTATGCTTTTTATTTGACTTACGGATAAAACGACCATATAATGATCATTCATAGAAACGTGAATCGCTCTTTATTCAGCAATTTTGGATGTATTTTAGCAATGTCATCAATACTTGATCATATCGTTATGGTAGCCCTTATAGGCTCTTCTTTTGTCTGTTGAAGGCAGAACAGCTCAAAGAGATCACAAATATGCCAAGGAAAGTTCACCATGGGGATGTCAGCTGTTTTTTGGCTAGATCGCACGGTATTTCCCACAACAGACTTACTTGTAGCTTTTCAAAGGTCACTACATGATCACTTGGAGGACTATACTCATAGACCAGAGGGGAAAGGGGGCCTATGGTGACCAAACGAGACTCTATGCGATATACTGTTCCTGGCTCAAAATTCAGCGTAGAATCAAAAAATGGATGTTGATCGAGCGGACGAAGCTGCCCTTTCGAGATATTTGATGGCCTAGGGCCTTTAGTACAAAAGCGAATCAGTTGTTTATACAATTATTTAGTCATTTAATTACAATACTCATGCATCTAAAGTGTTTGACTTCAATACAGATAAGTTCAAGATCACCTACAAGGGCACTCTTCCGTTGTAAATAGAGATTTCTCTCCCTCTCGTCGAGCGCTCCAGTTTCTCTTCTCGGTAACCAACTACAGTTGTTAATTCCATCAGATAATTAAGCTTGACCTTGTTCGCTTGTCTTATAGGAAATCCATTTGCATTACATAACAACTAGATATCACTAAGGCGACTGTATATCACGAAGGGCATTTTACTTAGAAAAATCTCCCACATTTTGTAAACAATCACAAAAAGTTACAACAAATCACAGAATAGTCACAGAAAATAGCAAAACATCAAATAATCTATGACAAAAATCACAAGAAATCGCAAAAAATTTGCAAAAGAATAGCGAAAATCATAGTTAAAATCACAGAGATTACAAAAATCACAAAAAATCGCAAAATAATGACAAAAAATTGCAGAAACCAATGACAAGTTGCAAGAAAGCACAAAAAATCCCAAAAGAATAATCACAAAGGAACAACGAAGATCATATTTAAAGTCGTAAAAATCACAAAAGATCGCAGAAAATCGAAAAAATCTCGTACACTCTTCTACGAGTGACACAGCCCTTGGTATATCATACATAATTATAAAGAAATTTTATCACTGTGGATGTGCTGGCTTAGATTTATAGTCAGGTCGCCACCGGGAAAATACGCGTGCACAACTGCAAAATTTGCGGGCAATTAATTTTTTGCATGAAGACATTCTTTAGACTTTAACGAACATAAATCTATCTGTTGGACATGCTGAATTTTCTTGAGAGGCCTTTCCATCAAGGTGTCAACTTGCAACGATCCTTTGTGCTTTCGGAACACCGTCGCCATTTTGAAATAGGAGTCGTTTTCACGAAACCGAGGCTACTACGATATGCCGGCTGGAATAGGTGACCACGTGGGTGACAGGACGAGTGTTTGATCACTGCGATTAACCGTTAGAAATCCATTCGCGTTTCAACAATATAGTGCTATACAGATATGATTGACTTCCGCTCACCAAGCAAGCAGATACGATTTGATTAGAATGACTTCAAGCTGGTCCTGTGCCGTTCATTGAGACAAAAAGTCATCGAGAATTATTCAAGCTAGAAGATGTTGGTACGTGCTTCCAGAGTACGGTGAGGGGTCTTTTCGACAGGGGGCAGCAGAAGCTGCAAACCCAAACCAAAATTTTCCAAAATCCCGAAGCAAAATTTCAAAGACCAAAACTTTACTTTGAAGAAAGCTCTTCAATTCTTTGTTTTATCTCAGTCTATTGTAGAAAATGCATGATATTGAATACAAGAGGCAATCCAGATTTTGAACATGAAACTGAAATCCAAGAGCTAAATATGGACAAGCCCCAACCTGTGGAAGCCCAAAGCCCCCTCTATAGTATTACATGGGATCCTTATCTTTCCTATGAATTTACTTGTCCTGAAGCCTGCCCAAAAAATTTCATTCTCAAAGCCCCTCATTCTCCCCATCTCCATAACATCATCATCACTAAAATCGCTGGCACTACTTTGGAGGTCATCATCATCAACTTCATTCTCACATTTGCTGCAGTTACACATATCCATGCATTTCAATCCATGCGCAAAGCAATTACAGCTTTCTGATTGACACTTCGTTCTGTTGCACCTGCATGGCACCATCTCAAGAATTGAGACAGGGGCGGGTTTTTGTGCCATCCATTTTATTTCTAAGTCACCACTGCCAGTGATTATCTAGTCATGTCCTGGAGGCGATGGAAACTTTACATTTAGCTCCAGGGCTTGCTTGAATATTACAGTGACATATGATACCCGTTTACAGTGGTACAATGGCTCATCTTTTGTTGGCGGGAGCTGTTATGGCTCTGGCACTCTTACTTTTCTTGAGCAAAGCTTTACATATCTTGCTTCGTTGTTTCATAGACGACATTTTTGGTGTTTGGACTCACCGTGTTGATTTACTACAGACTTTCTTTGAACATATGAACAGAACCCATCCCACTACACAATTTGAATTGTCATACTCAGTTAACGAGATATCATTCTTAAATGTACTGATTCTCAACCGAGAAAATGAACTTCATAGGACTTTGTACAAGAAAACAACTGATCTTCCGTCACTTCTACATTCACATTCTTTCTACCCCCCTACTTGCAAAGCAGGCATCATACACAGTCAAGCTCTGCAATACCGTCGCATTATTTCCAATGATGACGATTTGGATGTCCATTTACAACAACTATCTATCATACTTATCAAACGGGGCTATAATATTGGCCTTATTACTAAACTATTTTCCAAGGTGCACTCATTATCGCGAGATGATCTCTTACAACCCCATTCACAGGCCTCTTGTGACAAATTACCATTCACTATTCCATTTAATCTGGATACTGCACGGATCGGACAGATACTATATGTTTTGAGGCTTCCATGTCCTCATAATAATGCCGTGTACATGATGCCAGTATAGAACTCCAAGCAGTGTTATGAATGTAGCAAACAACTGATATAAATGCGAAATATTCAAATATTGTAATATTATCCCTCTCGGTTTAAACACAAAGTTACATTTAATAGAAAACGATAAATAGTTTTAAGTCTTTTCCAACAACAAATGAATTCAGTCCGTCTCACAACACGAATGATTTAGGCCAAGCTTGTCCTTCAAGTCGACAGCTATTCCAATAAAACACTTTGTGTGTGCTTCGGCACGAAAACTCAGCGATACAGCTTAGATTGTTCCTCCGAACGATTTACGACGATACTGTCCTTTACATAAATTGTTCCTCCGAACGATACGACGATGATGTCCTTTACATAAATTGTTCCTCCGAACGATACGACGATGATGTCCAATAAAAAAGTTGTTTTTTGCTGAACCTTTCACATCACACATAAAACTCAACCAACCGTGAAGTTGTTTTTCACAAAGTTCAAACTTTCCTTTTGTGTACTGTCCCGTGGGACTTCGTGGGAAGAACTACTCGCCCATACCTCGCGCGGTATTTAACACTATATGAGCATTGGAACATCATTCAAGAAGACGACTACATAGCATCAGCCACATCCATTGTAGCATTTGAAAGGCACACAAACATTAAAAATTTAATAATTCACACAAAGTTCACCAGTCCAAATACATAATATGATTCAATTATACTATGCATAGTGTTGTACCTTTTCAAGGTTTCATTCATATTTTATCGGACACGGTGTCCGTATTACAATGCTGAATATACATCGCGGTTCGTTACTCGTTCATATTATCATCATATTACCATTCATTTCTATGTTGTTCTCTGCACTGTACATTTTCTGATATTACTTTTGCTCCTCGTCTGGTACGATAGTGTCCCATTGGGATACTGGGGGGGCTTGTGATCATAAAAGTGTACTATCATTAAACCCCCAAAACACTGATCTCAGGTTGATAGCTGATGAATGGTACCTATAGTCATATACATTATGCTTCTCTCATATACGATTACTATGCTACATCCCTGATCTATATTATACACGATCTTCATTCATATTCTTCTATGCACCGTGACTCACTGGTCTCACTCCCATTGCCATTCGTTGCTGGGATTACCCTTTATTTCTTGTTTTATATTTATTATTGTTTTAAATAAACATCACTGCGATAAAAATTGCAAGATGATCAGAGAGTTTTACATTATCCTTCTTATGCCCCCTTGGTCATCCACTCCAACAAACATATTGCTATAGCCTCGGTTTCACGAAAACGCCTCCTATTTCAAAATGGCGACCGTGCTCGAAGAGCAAGAAGCAATGCAGCAAGATAACACATTGATGGGTAGGCCTCTCAAGAAAATTCAGCATGTCCAACAGGCAAATTTATGTTTATCAATGTCTAAAGAACATTTTTATGCAAAAATTAAATTGCCCACAAATTTTGCAGGTGTTGAGAACCTCAGCGACCTGACTATTATTATCACTACAAATTTTACTGCAAATGGGGGGTGTTGTGCAGTGGCAGATTTCTGTCTATGTCCCTTATTCTTGCTTTTAATGTGGGCAAAGCAATTTTTGTACCAAAATAAATATAATGAGCTTTGATTAGTGATAACTATTGACACTGTAATCATGCTTCAATCAAATGAAATTGTGTAAAAGATGTTACATGTCAATAGAAGTTTGAGAAGATTTTATTCACATTAGAATAATATACCAAAAGCTAGGCCTGACGTTTTGGGCACAGTTTGCTCATTTTCACCAGTTTTGTTATCTATTACTGTAGAAAATCATTTTATCAGTGCACCCATTGGCTATCATTGCACACTGGCTGAAGGGGGGACTATCCCCTACAAAATTTGAGGGTCTTCAACATTTTTAAGATAGGATTCGTATATTAATTAAAATTCCTAAGTTTAGGACTGATGGAATTGCTAATGACTTTCGGTTTCAAATCTGATAAAATATGATAAGGCCACAATGACGTACAAAATGATAAAAATCTTTTCACTTTGACAGCCTCAAAGGAAAACTTATCATTAGGTCAGAAATATCTAGTTATTCAACCAGGAACCAGATCGATGTTGATATCTCAAGGCAAAAATCCGGAATTCTTAAATGGAAGTTCCTTTTAGTCTGGTGCTAAAACATGGCGTCAGATTCTATTTAGCATCAGAATGAATCTCTCAATCTCCATGTTTAAAATAAACTTGAAAGAATTCCTGCAAGGATATTAGATTCTCCAAATCACGATCTCTAAGTAGGACAGTAACGTTTTTGTTTAACTTTTTATTAGAGAGGGGATTTTTCCAGAGAATATAAAATGACACTGGGTGAACACGCTACACATATCGTTGAAACAGAGAGAAGTAACCAATGTGACTTATCGCAGTGTATAATGAGCAGTCTAACCTATGGAAGTCATAGTATAAGAATGATGAGCCATTTCGTCGTTTCAGCTATCACCAAGTCTGGAGTTGTATAATTGGAGCATAATACAGAATACTAGGAGAACTATTCAGAGAGCGTATCTGTAGATATAAATAATTTCTCTCTTCACTATGGAAGGTGGCTGTTAGTGTTCTTGGAGAGCGCGTAGGAAGGGTTGCAATGGCGGATTCAGACTGTGTCACCTGAGGCATATAACTCTGTCAAAAGTCCGATTTGTGGGATTTTTGGGATTTGTCAGAATTTTCAGAACATTTCCAACATACTAGCTCTACACTAAAATACGAGTCAAAAAGATGTATAGGAAAATTGTCCTCCTGTACTCGCTCTAAATTTGGAGGCCCTTGATGCCTCTGTGTAAAATAGCAGATTTCCATCTCTTCTAGGAACATAAATAAGACATTTATCTATTGTAAAAACCTTGATTTCCTGTCATCTAGGCATTTTCTTATGATGGAAGTGAATGTTCAAGATCCTCTCAAATAAATATAGCTTAAAGAATCCCTCGTATTGAATGCTCAAGATCGCACAATATTTTGAAATGTCAACAAGCACTCTATAAGATACATAGTAATAATTGCTTTACAGAAATGGATTTCAAGCAATGTCCAACATTGTTTTAATATGGACATATTACGAATGCTTTCAAAAACCTAGCCATTTTTCAAGTTGTCTTACCATATTCTTAGCCATCACTGTTATACTTCAGGCTAGAGAAGTATACCTAAAAGAAAACAGAAGAATTTCCTAAATAAGTAAACTGGGTTTTCTTTCTGTTCGATTTTATTCGATATTGTCGTTATGATTTGCAGCTTTATCCACACGTTGTTTACCTTTCTTTTGTAACCTTATCAGTAGTAAATTGAACTATACAATGTAGATTGTGCATAGGCAATTGATAGAGATCTGAAATGTATGTTTTCTGCGATATGAAAACTGTCAAAGCTGTGATATCAAGCAATTTTTGTAGCATCTCACACCTAAAATGCTGAGATATTACAATGAGTGGAAAGATAACGAAAGAGTACACAGCGGAGGAATTTATAGTTTCATTACGAAGTTGGTGTGGCGCATTGTAAAAGCAAAGAGAATTTGTTCAGTATTTTTGCATACTAATGGCATCAAAGTGTCTGACCTTGAGGGAATTGGTAATTTAAACTTAAGTACAACCAGTACCTTTTTACAATAAGGTTACAAAGTCAGAAAATTCACTGAAAGCCTTCTAGCCTCTTTTTGAACAGGGAAACAATGTTTGGATGGCGGACAACAGGTCTAATGGAAGTGTGATCTGAAACTGGGAATTCGTAGTGAGGGAAAACGTGGATTTGTAAACATGTCGTATTTAGCTATCGACATCTGGTCGCAAAACCAACACAACAAATGTGTGTTAACAGTGATTTAGAACCAAATTTTGTACAAGGGAGCTCTTTCTAGTTTGATATGCATGGCACAACGAGGCGTTAATGAGCCCGCGGTTTTCATGTTTGTGGAAGCTTTTTTGAAGCACCAACACTTTATTGCAACCTGGTAGAACAGTGATGTGTTAGTAATAATGAGAAGAGAAACCATAGTCTGACCTATTCCGGCCCATTCTATTACTCTGATTGAGAGAATACAACTAGATTACATTTTGGTGTCAAGTGCTACATTTTGAATGTGTAGAATGAAATTGATAAATTGTGTGTAATTAACTTTCCATGAATATAGCTATAGGGCATGCGCAGTAGGACCAAAACTGCGCCAAGGGACCGCGCAAAATGAAGTTCTCGAATTACTCAGTGTGCGACAGTCAAATGCGACAAAAAACAGTGTTTGACACGAACAGGTTTTCATTTTAAAAAATCCTGACCATAATTCAACTGAGTTCGAGACGAGTGAAATAGGGCGTATGAATTGATCCATAGTTTCAACCATGCCCTTTATGTAAGTCCATAAAAGACCACACCCACTTCTTTCAGTGAATACTTAAATCCAGGGACCGTGGAGCAGTCTGAAAGTGGGGGGGCTAAAATTTAGCGAAGTAGCTATATTACTTTATTATTGACCTCACGATTAAACAAAAAAGCAATCCCTGTAGCACTAGTGCTCAATTCAGATGTCGCCTTTGAGTACCGGAAAAACTACAGTAATCAATCATTAGTGAATTCTTTTGACCTCTTTAAAACATTATTGCTTATTTTCGAAAAAAGTGGGGGGCTATAGCCCCCCAGGCCCCCCTGTTCCGCGGTGCCTGAAATCTATCTTTGATCTATCTGTAAAATTTTCTTTCTTAAGGCCCTGGTAGACAAGGAAACAATCTATCGAATGGAATTAGATGTCGTTGCATGTTTTACTGAAATCTATCTTTGAATTGCTGAGAGGGAAATACAATCGTGTTCGTTATTCTTGCGGCATACTTTACAAGGCATTAGGTCGTCAAGTAAACTTTTATGCTTTGAGAGTAGATGCTTGTAAACTTCATTATGAGATATCCTATGAATGCTGGCTTTATTTGAAGTCAGTTTCTAAAGAGTAGGTTTCTATTTCTCATTGTTATACCTACAAATTGAGTTCGGCTTTCCTACCGAATTTTCGGGCCTTTTGAATCCAAAAGAGTTGAGGGCTACACTTAGGTTTACAGACGTTAAAGTAAACAATGATCTTCCAAATATAATCTACTATGACGAAAATTCAGTGTGTGTATCTGTGTATCAGTTAGGCATAATTTGTTGCTTCATATGGGAAAGCTCAAGTCTCTTTACTTTTGATGATCTAGTAAAAGTGCTAATAGTTGCCTAAGAATTTTCCTACCCTAAGAGTTTCAGAAAGGCTCCAGATTTCCTCCGCTTACATTAATTTGCTGTGCAATAAGCAAAGTATTTCATGCTCATAGAAGTACTTTTAAGTTTTTTGGTGAAGGCTGCAAATTGTCGACCGTAATGAACAAGTGGAGTGATCGGGATGAGCCGAGGTTTCCCAAGTTGATTGTTATCCAGCCATAATTAGTTCCAGCTATTTTCTGTAAAATCATCGTTTCATGGATGAAATTCCCAGAATGAAGTGGGATTCTGCCCAACGAGCACGGCTGCAACTGCTCGGCCGAGGGACGCGCCAAAGTGGGGGCTGTGGTGTCACACTCCCCACTATTAATGAACCACGCATAACGTTTTGGCTCATTGCTAAAAGTTTGCATAATGATCATTGCTTGTCTGTAATTATGGTAGCTTGTTCATACCAGTAAATAATTTTCTCTTGCTACACCCTGACTCAAAAGTCCTTTGACACCCCATTACCCGAGTCCCCCGTCTCCTACACCCATGATCTTAACGAGAAATAAGATTTTAGAAATAGCGATCTTTTGCAATTATGTAGAAAGCAATACATAGCATTACGTTATATCGAATGTATTGAAGAGTCATTGATGAGGCTGAAAATCGTCAATAAGTTAAGAATTACTTAATTGAGGCTGACTATGACAGATACGTAATAAGAATCACTTGAGAATATCTGGGGCTCATTTTTGACATTTTTTAAGAATCACGAAGCTCTGATTAGAATTATGTAATTCTTATAGAAAGGTAGTGTAGCGTATTTTATCCAGTTAACGTCCCATCTGTTTCAATCCCCCTCTTCTAATAGACGCTCCATGCAAAATTTAAGCATTTTATTCTTTGAGTAAACTCCCTTCTTTATTTATATAAATGTTCCTCTCCAATAACCGTTCCATCCAAAAATATCTATGAGAATTTATAAATGCCATGGCTATTTATTGCAGAGCATACGGTACCACGATTTATCTCTGGAATAATGCCAATTAATGTCCTTGCAAAGGTCGAATGCAGTATGCAGAGAAACTCAATTTTTTTATCAAAAGCAATCGATCTGGTCACTACGATCAACACTAAGTTTCAAGAGCTTCAGCAAGCATGACTGCCATCGATTCTCTCTTTATACAGTGGCTGTAAACAGACACTTTCTAGACAAGCAAAATCATTTAAAAGTTATTACTAAACTGCTCCCTCGTTAATTTGGTGCATCATTGGCAATTTCTTAAAATATACCGTGCGACCCGGGGTTCAAGTTAAAGCCATTGTGCACTCTTGCTTCAATGACTTAACAGTTTAATACGACCGGTTCTCTTGGCAAGTGATCAGTATGAAACTTCCATATTGTTGAATGTCTTTTGTTAAACCGATTTCTTTTACTATGAAATGACTATCCGTTGGTGTAATCCTGTTAGCATATTTACAAAGTGTCCTGTTTGTTTTAACTCTTTTGGTGGCTACCCAAGGTTCACTAAGAAAAATATTCTTAAGCTCCTAATAAGGGCAGCACAATTAATTGAAACCACGTACCCAGGGAATCTGCAATAGAATTCAGTATATCAAAAACAGCTAGAGTCCAGCTGCCTGTAAATAATGCCATACTGTGATTCTAATATCTACTTTCTAGTGATTGTTTTGTTAAACAACATATTGTTCTCACTAATTACACCACACTATTGTATCCCAGAGCACGCTCTGTTCTGTCATGGGGTGTTTTTTGTAAATGTGCGCTCAGGATCGATGGTATCTCGGGAAGAAGTTCGACTGTTAAGATGTAACCATTAACTCCTATTGAGTCAAGCTACAGACTCTAAGACAATTCACTAAGCACAATCAACTTATATTAGCAACGCCTGAATTTACAGCTTCATGAACCCATCATCTCGAGACAACTAGTAAGACGAGGACTTCCAGATACTTCTTAATACTCTCTGATTGTTTCACCTACATCACAGCGAGGCCAACGGGTGGCCTTTTATGCATAAATGTTGGTCCCTAGGTGAATTGATAATAAGAGTTGATAATAGGAATGTCAGGAGCGAAGCTATTATCTATTCTGTGATCAAAGTACAAGGGGCCACAACACTCCCCAATGATCAAACCAGGGGAGTTGGTCGAGCATATTTTTAACTACTCGTATACCGGTCGGCCCATTCTGGAAAAATTCCTTATTGGGAAGAACATGCGTATTAATATATTATATAATATATATACAGAACATACATACATATAAGTCACTTTATTCAGTGCACCCTTTTCATAAGGTAAGTATAATGCTGTTTATGGAAAATAAACGGAATTAAAAATACTTCATAGGCTTTTATGACCCACCATCTTTATGATTCAGTTTCCGTTTTGCCAGTTATGATAAGCTCTTTCACCAAGCAGGCCACGCCTATTCGCTGAACATCCGTGCTTCACGCCCACCTATTGGAACCAGCATAGTTTCTCCCCTATCTTTTCCCTGAAGTCAGTTTTTGCTTCAATCACTGTGTCGAGAAAGGTATTTTCTCGCTATATATCAGGATTCATTAGGGGGATTCACTGGGGAATTCATCCTATGGAAAACCCTTCTGGACAATTCTACCCCCAACAGCCTTAAATGATCTCATGAGAAAAGCAGTCTTCTTTCTTATTGTATTTTGTGTGGTTGGAATAGGCAGGTCTGGTCTTGTCCCAGAAGGTTACCCTTACTTAGGTCCAGTTCCTATGTTAATGTGGTCTTGGCCACACTTTTGTTGCTTTGGACAACGAGAGTATGGTGAAAAAAATTTCACGGTGCGGTCAACATTTGATAATGTAAGCAGTGGAAAGTAATGCTACAATTTTTGAGAGTAACAGAGCCTCGTCGCCAAATGATTTGTGCAGGGCATATTGCAGTTTAGTTTACCAAAGCATGATATGGTGTTGGAAATCTTCCCTAAAGTAGACACTGCTTTGGTTTTAGAAAAGTAAATACACAAAATCACTGCCGAGCCTTGCTACATCTTTTGTTTGAAACGGTGTATGACCCTAAGAGACCGCTTCGACATATTTTGTCACCACTTTTTGACCACTTTAGACACCCCACTCTCCCTGTAATAAACTGCAATCATTAATTAGACCTTCTCCCAAATTTCGTCACCATTTACATCACCACCTCCCTAAAAGCAATTCCTCCTTATAGAGCACATTGTTAATGCCATATTTCAGCTTTGCTGATAATGTTTCATATATACTATAATCCACAAAGGGATTCTGTGTCTGTGGAAAGGTGGATTTAAAAAGCATTCTTATGTGCTTACGCCACCATACAACTTCCCACTCCCATAATCATGCATAACCCTCCTGCCTCTTTCCTGAAGACATGTGATTGGTCCCTAATATGAATCTTCCATACAGATATACCAGATATTGATTTGCTTGAAGCAATACTCTTGCTATTTGCATGAGCATCAAAAGATATGAAAGTGTACAACAAATCTAGAAATATTACTATGGTATCTTTTCAACGATAACAATTGTGGTGAGGGCGACTAACTTATAACTTTAGAATCGATAGGGAGCAATAAGTAGACAACATTACATACATACATACATACATACATACATACATGGTTTAATTTACCCAGGTCAAAATTTGGCAGCAAAAAGCTGATGTGGACCTTGCTGATGCTGACATTGCAACCTATGAACCTTGCTAGCTCGCTTTCTAATTTCTTGTTGAACATTCTTTACAGATTCTCAATGTATTTTTAGGTGGCAACCATTAGAAAAATAGCACATGTGAGTATAAAGCAAAGGGGCTACTGTATGGAGTGACCTTTCAGGGTGCTTCTAATCAAGCCCGTTGCCAGCATGATTTTCTTAGGAGAGAGGGGCACAGTTAATCTGAGCATGGCGAGCATCAATCATGTAGATGACCTGGCAGATCTCAGTGCTGCCCAACATGCATTGGATTACATGATTTGGGTTGAAATCTGCCAAATTATGCAAAGTGACGCAAAAATAGCTTCGAGTGCTCTATTGGTAATGGGGATACTGAGTCATTTTTGGAATTCCAGAAGGGGCCTTGCTCCCTAGGCCAACCTCTCACTTCGGGCCACTTCTAATAAGGGGCTGTTTTCCAGGTTGCTCTCCAGCAACGTTGTATATCACATTTTCAGTTAAGCTGCAAGCTTGATAGTGCAGTGTTCAAATCACTTGAACTTCATGTCCATCAATTGCGCGGAAGCTTGAATCTTCTAATTGTACCTTACACAAAAAATACAACTGATCTAAATTCGTTAAACTATAAAACCACAGAGAAGCTTTGTACACCCCCAGCCACTGCCCCCAGTATATCATGCATTCTCAGATCACTGTCATTATGATAATTTAGCAATGCAGATTTGAATAAGACAGCCTAAAATTAGCGATGTGTACCTACAATTAACATACATTTCCATCTTAGTTACATCGTAAAACGTGCCCCATTATTTAGACGTATAAGTACGTTTCATGATTATTATTTTTGATTGCTGCTGTTTCATTCTCAAAAGTAATTTTTTATCACTTTGCACTCCTTAGTCAAGAATCTATTCAAGACTTCTTTACTACTAGCACTATCCGACTGTATTGTAAAGTTGTTCATAACAATATTTACTCTTTAGTTCAATGTACATCTATACCTTCTACCATATGATTCCTGTTCATAGCGATGTCGATCTACAAATTTAAAATGAAACAATCATAATCAATCAACTTATAGTCCAACACACTACCCTATACGCAATAAGTAACAAAGGCCAACTGTAACAGTAAAGGAAATGGGAAGAATGCACTTCAAATTCAATTTCAGTGAAAAACTCACATGACAAACATCGATGATGATACACAATTGACTTTACATAAAGGGATGAATCCTTCAATTCAAGTGTTTGCCGGGCTAACTTCAATTGCATAAGTCATTTGAATGATTGGATTTCCAGCATTATGTGAAAGTACATAATTTATCTAGAACAACCTCGTTTACTTACAGTGTTTAAATCCCATTGAAAACAACTGAAAATCTCGAAACTCTATATCTATTTTTCAATAGTATACACGCATTACTTCACATACCGTATACAATGATATATGTTGTGACTGCTTTCCGCACAACCGGGAACAAAAATACAGTCTAAACGGTTCATCTTAAATCGTGAAACCGAACACGTTAGAAGCTAGCCTACAGGCCATTAGAATTCTCAGAAACCTTTAACTACCTCAGAAGAGCAGAGACACCGCAAAAAAAAGAATCGAATTCAAACAGTCAAATCTGTTGCTTCAATACTGGTTTGATTTAACAGCTATTCACAAATGAGGCCCAGCAGTTTCTACAATGATGGCCGCTTACGTATCACATTCACATAATTTAAGTTTTTATAATAATACATTGGGACCCATTACATGACAATAAAAATGTCCATCTAAAAGCCATATCGTCCTTAACCAGAACATACAACTCCATTTTGGATTCTCGAAAACGATTATTACATGCGTGAAAACAAAAGCTACTAGAAGATATGTTAATCATTCTAATTACGCTGTTAGAAACTACAGTGTGTTCAATTGGTAACAACATAAATTAGCACAATATTCACAAAGAGATCATGCTACATGATGCTCAAATTCTGGCGGATTATAATGAGTGAGTAAACTGTACAAATTAACTGACTTCAAAAGTGTTACTGTATATTTCCATGCAGCTCTAACTAGGTGACATGGACCTTCTAGGTGTAGACAAACAGCTCAGGATGCATTGCACTGCAAACTGACACCAGCAATAATCCTCGGGGGTCTTTTATGCAAATAAATATGGAAATTGGTGGTTTTTATTCTAACTGACTTCATGGTAAAGATGTGAAAGCTAATAACATTTAGTACGAATTTAATTTGAAACTTAGCAAGGAAAACAAATCTTTAAAACACGTTCATACAAATATTTATTCCAGTATTTGTATTCCAGCGACCTTTACTTACAAATGATGATAAAGCAAATTTTTGACTTTTTAAATCGTTGATATGCAACTGGTGAGAAATGGGGTGCAATTTGCTCAGAATATTCAATAAAATAATGTTGCTATACATATTTTTCTGAATTAGAATATATACACAAGTTACAAAGGAATGCTATAGGCACTACATGGAAATATCAAAGAAGTTATTAACACAGATACAATATTCCACAAAGCATGGGCTTAAAACTACCCAATAACTTTTGACAAAATGATCAATCATCATTTAAACTTGGTAGTTTACAATGTAGCTTTTGTGGCACAAAGTGCTAAGCAATGATCAACAGAGTTCCCCAATACATGCAGTGAAACAATCTAGAATAATATGAATTGCTGTAAAACAACAAAATTTAATGAGGGGTGCTGAACAGGTATTAGGCGGTTTATCACTTTGCAAGTCAGATCAAAACAATGGCCCATTTGGAAGTATGAACAAAGTCTCATTTCAAATATACTGATAGGTACAATCTATCATATGGCTACCAATATGGTACTTGGCTATAAGTCTGCTGTAAAGTGCAAATAAATTCAACTTCATACAACAGATAGTTTCCTGATCCAAACCGTGAACAAGTAGGTCCTATTGGATACTGGCTGGAATTAACCAAATGTGCAGTCCCCTTGAGGAGCAAATCTCAAACCAAGAGCATAATATGCAATCAAATTGCATTTGGAGGGAACAACAAGGACTTTCAAAATGGCTTGAATCATTGGCTAGCCTACAGCAACAGATAAATGAACTCCTGCCACCAAAATTGAAGGAGAACAACCAGGTGAAATCACTTAGGGAAAATTTTACTTTTAATTACAATGTGTCTGAACTGAAATCATGAAATCTCAAAATAGATCAGCTAAAATATGATAGGACTAAACTGATTTCAGCTTTCAGTACTTTCCACTTCCACTAGGTCTTACTTCTCAAAACAAACAAAAGTAATCTAAGCTTGCATGCAACATCTTCAGATTCAATATAATGAGAGAATGAAGTTATTTATTACAAACAAATAAACTTGGACAGAAAATTCCTTTAAAAATATGCTGGTGTATGAGGAGGCATAAGCTCCTTATGAAAACATGGGGCTGCAATTCAATGTTGGTTCCAGGCCACCCAATAGATTACAGCAATTCAACAAACAAGCATGGCAAATGCTTCTAACTTTGATATGGCATTACACCCCTTGCTCTGCTACACCCTATACTCCTATTCCCCCTCTGTTTCCCAGCCTCAATAAGTTATAATCACACTTTAGCTGCCACAAAGTTACCAGGATTGTTGCGAAAATATACACTCCTACAAATTTATTATGATATCAAGCCACCTATGGCTTAGAGCTTGATAGACTACTTGTGATTTTTGTGCATTGTAAATATATACAAATTAATCCTAAATGATACCAAATGCTCCAATCTGAAAGAAAAATAAAGACAAATACTAATGGCTGCCTGAGCTGTCAGTGCTGCTTCTGTCATCACCTGAACCATAACCAGTTTCATCATCATTTTCAACATCAATTTCATCTGAGTCTAATTTTGCCATCTTTACTGGTGTTTCTTCTTGGGATGACCCCGAGATTAAACTAGTCAGTTTTTTTCTCAACTTCTGTTGCTCTCCACACAACTTCCGCTTAATTATCTGTGCTTCTTTATCATGAACTTCTAGAACCTAGTGACAGTAAAAAACTTTAATAATAACAACAGCATTTTGAATTACAAAAACAAAGGGCACCAACAGACCTCTATACAGATTATTCTTTAATTTATGAACTCAAAGAATCATCACAAAATAACTGGTTGCCAGATGTACAAATGCAAAACTTTAATGGTAACTATGAAAGAATTTTGATATGGAATGCTATTTACTTACTTTGGACAAAGATGTTTCAAAATAGGACTGAAGGCACTGTACAATAAATTCAATTAGAGACAGTTTATTTCAAAGCTACTAATTGGCTCTAGAATGGAATATGTTTGAGTTGACCACATGAACTTGCAACAGACTCAACCACTCAACTTGGATATTTCTATAAATGTTTGAAATGACTAAAATTTGGGTGGATACTGCAATTGGAATATCAATTACAATCACATTAAATTGCAGGAGTGTTCACTCAACAACCAATCAACAACATCTAGTCTTGTTGGAGGTCATAGAGTGAGAAAGATATTCTAGTTGAAAATGCCATCAAAGATCCAGTAAAATGTTTACACAATTGCAATATTTCAATATAAAGGTATTACCTCAGTGGGAGGAAAAACAATTCTTATTCTAGAAGCCAGATTGTGTTCAGGCATGAAAAGGACTTTTTGCTATCACATGACCTATTATCTATGGCCTAATATTACATCATCATACCAAGGAACCTAATCGTAAACAATGGGAAGCCAATTAGAGTGGGAACAGTCCTTCACAACTGCACTAACAACAGCTAACATCTTGAATTAACTTGGAAGGATACTTGTTGAAGATTGGACTTCTAAATATACTGCACATTAGATAAATAACATCAGTGTGAACAACAACACTGTTTGTTTGAAAACAAGCCCTGCTAGCAAAACTATAAGGGTGATTTCATACCTTACATATATGTATTAAATACTCTTCCATGAAAATTTACAAAGCAATCCACTTATGTCTCAGACCCTTGGTTTGATCACGAGCTCTAATTTAGATATACTTGGGCTCAGTAAGGAGAAACAGATTTTTTTAAACATAGACTGGTACAGTCTATCTCAAAGTTAAAGTTCAAGTCATGGGAGATATCAGCTCATATAAAAATGACTATATATATTTATTTCATTTATGACATTATTTACTACAAATGCGTGATAGAAAAATGCTTTTAATCTACTATATGTTTAGCTTCCAAGACATGATTGTGAGTACAAATAGTACTGCTTTATAATATAATGCCAAAAACAGCAGCAATACTAAGTCAGACTGCATAGCGTCTAATTACTATAGACAATTAAAGAAGAAATGGATACAAATTGTAGGTAATAATAATAATAAAATATATTTAGAGTGGGCAATCTACAATAGTTAACAATTTGCTAGTTAATTTTTTACAGTAGGGCCCACTAAAAAGTAAAAGTAGTTAAAAAAACTTATAAATATATTACAGTAAGAAATTTAAATAACATAGGATGACAATGTGCATAGTAGTTACAAAGATAAAAGACTATTGAAGGTCTTTCGAAACAAGTACAATATATATATGTATGTATGTATGCATGTATATATGTATGTATGTATGCATGTATTGATTACTCCTGGCAAACACATGCAATCTCAAACTGAACTGCATGACAAGAACAACCATTTTGTATTTCAAACAACCTATGGAAAAACTGCTGCAATAAAATCTGGGATTTTCCCATGGACAATACAGCAGGTCCTGGTGATTTTTCATTGGCTAGTTTCAGTTGCATGGCAACCTGCCATATGAACTCGAGTGATCTCGCATATAAAGCATGAAGACTCTATATAGACACCTGGCTTCAAAATGGAATCACATATCAAGAAATAACTCACCTTATAATAATAATAATAATTCACAATATCCTTGGCTAACAGCAAAGGAAAAATAACAATAAAGGTCTACCAACTAAGAACTAACTTCGTTCTCAAAGTGCAAAGACTAAGATCTGCTAGTGTTCTCATATGTATATATTGTTTATAAATTATCGCAAGTCCATCGTTGCTTTAGGCCTAGTCACAAATATTGATGTACGGAGTGATAAATTGCGAGACAAAGTAGGTATCATTTATCAAATAGGAACTACTTACTTTGATGTATTGCTTTGCACTTTGAAGAAGACTAAGGGTTGTTGCCTTCGTTTGATCAGGTGGCGTTGGAACAAGGTCTCTCAGAGAAGTTAAACAATCTCTCAAATGTGCACGTCTATAGAAAAAATGCATTAACTATTACTCACGGCTGTTGACATAGAATTAAAGTCCATACAAAACAATGTCCAACAGATTAGCAAAACACTACACAATATAGTTCAGCATTCGCAAACCTATTAATATATTCTAGTATGCAACTCCTATGTTATATTGGCAAGACTCTTGCATATGTGAAAGGGTCTTTGTTTTCATACAGTTCTAGAAAATAGTGAACCACTACCAGGCCTGTCGATCGGGAAATCAAGCAGTCATATTCTGGTGGAAGCAGGCATCCTTATCAGCTCGGGATTAATTAAATATCACAGCGTAAGTTTAGTTTTTGAAGCAAGAGGCCCTTTCAACCAAAATAAAAACAAGCCCTGACACAATTGTCTGCCTATAGTTTCGATATGGCAATATCACATTAGGGCTTGCGTTGGCTTTCCTCTTTCTTGAAGGAATCCACGTACAGCAGTAGACAAAAAGAACTGAAGGTGCACGTGGCAAATAACTAAGATATTTTCTAAATTCAGGACAAGTAGGGAAGACATAGTGGGGGTGATTTCATATGACTAACAGTCTAGCTCAAAATTTGATACCAAAGTGAAACAGGCCAACAAATCATGTGCATACCTATTCTTCTCGAGCTGATTGTGGGTAGCCCTAAACAACAATAGAAAATACATTTAGAAACAAATATCGATAAAAGCCATAGCAAATAGGGAATGTAGTAACGTCAAACTAAAACTGGACGGAAAGTTAAACATCTGACAGAAATCCTAAATCTCACTGTAAGTAGCTTCCTATAAGAGAGAGTCCAAGCATAGAGTACCCAAGAAAACTTTGCACATATTGCACTTACGACGACTTACATTAAAGCAGTTAGACGAATAAAAAGGGAAATGAGCGTATCTACCACAGCTACCTGAGAATGCGTAGGTACAACAAACTGACGACTTGAGTGGGTAGATAACAATAGCCGTGCATTACGGATGATTCATCAGTCATTCCTCGTTTTATTCCTTGTAGCTGTACCGTTCCTAGAACATTCTCGGGAGTGACGGATATTCCGTGGTATTCCATACATGACTCAGATTCTATCACGCCATGCTGATAATAGTGTGGCAATGGTAAATGTTATTTGAAACAGATGAAAGCCGACAGTGCTCAAGCGGCCTTTGACTAACAGCTCTACTTTTCTCGAGCTTTTATCTCTCCCATTCCTACCACGAATTGCCGTAAACTGAAAATCTGCATCGGGCACATACGTAAATTGACTACAAGCACTTTTGCATTACTTGTTGTCTTCGCAACAATCTGGCACTGAAAAATTGCGGCCTAGCCGTTCGTCAAAGTAATAAACGCAATAATCGCGTTCGACGCAACCGGTATTTTCTGTTTTATGATGTATGACATAAAGGGATCCAAGGAAGGAACTCGACAAACTGCCTGAAATATCTGCAACGATAACCTACCTATAAGTCTGTGATCTTCGTGTTGTTGTTTTTCGTTCTTTGCATTTCATCGGTGATGTGTAAATGGTACCTGAAAGATAGGCAGGGCAAGCTGCAAATATGGCTGAACTCAAACAAATACACACCTAAAAGGAAATAATATCAAGTCCCACAAGACACTCAAGCATCAAACAGAATAAAAGCTCTTTACAGCAATGACTTACTGCAAAGTGCATATTGGTAAAGAGCAGTAAAAACTTTCAGTAAAGCGTCATTCAGATGCAGTCCTCTGATTTCGAAGTTTCCGTTACCCATGTTCCTTGTTTCTCGTAGTAAAAATAAGCATGATCTGTTTCGTCAGGTACTATAATAACAAAGATGTTCCTACCATTATCTTGATCTTGGAGGATTTTAGCAGCTTCTAGCAACGCTTCTAAGCTCATGTTTTTGCCCGAATGTTAAGGAAAGGAATCGTCGTCTCAATCCTTTGTCGCAAATTTTGTTACTGGGCTGGAAAACACCAAAACAACAAGTCACGCGCACCTGACATCACGTGGTAGAACGCTGCTGGGCTATTGGATAACTGTTTGAATAAGCCAATCAGAAATCGAGAGGTCAGCCTGAAAGGATGCTCACATGGGCGCCAAAATTTACCACGTGGGTATATCCATGGACTCACTATTAATATTCTATGCCCATTCTTTGAGTCAATACCCTAAGAACTACTCTTTTTCAGAATAATTCCTTCATAGTGACTTTACACCATACTGTCAAGGCAATTGAACAGTCGTGTTCCTTACCCACTATTGTAAATTGCTGCTTGTATGATGATGGGGAACTGACACTTAGGGACGTTCCGACTAGGGAATCAAATTTAGCTATCTGGCTTTTGTGCAGTGCAAGAAAATCAAAGACACATTGAAGTACTGAGATGAAGAAGCAAAAATTAATTTGATGCTGGAGCATTTTACGAAGGCTACTTAAAGTTACTTTTGTAAAAAGGTCGATTACTAGTGGGAATTATATACCAACTAGTGGGGAAATATTAGGAGCTGGTAGGGAATTTCCCCGATTTACTATTCTGCCAACTTTGTTGGAATCCCCTGTTTTTATGGTAAATAATAGCTAACACAGTGCCTATTGCAAAAACTTCAATCGTTTGTGGCTAAGAGCTCAACAAGCAAGAAAAGGATTAAATTTTGGGTTGTTTACAACACACAGCACCTCTTGATAGAAACCCCCTGAAGCCAGTTATGAAGATGAAAGAAGAAATCATTACAATAGTACTAGATAAATTTCTAAACAAGGTACTATTTATTTTCCTCAGAGCATGTTAGGGCGCATCTGTTTAAACCTTTTGTCCGCTTGCAGGATAATGAAAGTCAAAATAGACGAATCTAGACATGCCTCAGATATTTTTGTTATGTTGCATCATTGTCAAAGCTATTTCCATATATAGCATAGCCACTGCATGATTGATCCCTGATATTGACTAATGTCTTTCAACTTACTTTATTGCTGTTACAAATATCAAAGACACAGGACATTTCTGAGACTTTTAAGTTGCAGGGGATTCCCCTTAAGTTATCAGTGATTCCCCTTGCATAAGACTTATCTGCTTGCATTTGTTCCAAATGCATACTTTTAGCTCCCAATAAGTGATGGGGACAGTGGCGTGGCTAGGGTAAGGGGCGATCACCCCAGTGTTAAAAGGTATTTCGTCTAGTAAAAACATGAATCTGAGAAAAACTGGAAAAAGTGGCTTTCACAATAAAGCTTCGAGAAGATTGCAGCACCTCAGATACAACTCCTCAAAGCATCTGAGTACAGTTCAAGTATCACGCCTTAGAAGCATTTTCTTCGCGATAACGCTGCTTAGAGTGCATTATTGTTGGATCTCTTTTTGCTGCATTGTAGTACTAAAGTCCCTCGAATAGTTTCTTAATAGCTGTTTATTACCTTAGTGAACTATAGACGATATATTTTCTCTACATGAAATGAGTGGGGGATAGGAACAAGGGCTGTAAAGATTTGGGGTTAGGAAGCATAAGGGTGCTAAGGACTGACTTTCTAATCGCTGATATTTTGGGACCGAATGTCGATTGCTATCGTCTTCACTTACATAGATGTTTCTCTTCTATGGATTTTGTAAATATCTGTCAATTGTATTCTTAGCTCTACTGGAAAAGAATTTAGGAGCACATTCTACTATGATACAAAATATGTCTATCTTACGACTATACTGTTCGAAAAATTTAATATATGGTCCTTGAGATTTCCTCACGAACGTTATAAAGTCAGTGACGGAGAGAGGGGGGGGGGGCAAGAAAAATTGCTTTGTTCTATGAAGCAATGTGATCGATATGGAAGATGTGGAAGATCAAAAGTTTTCTTTAAAATCTCAGTGTATCTACAGATCATGATCTCTGATATGGAAGACAAAATGGAATGGCCTTTGTTATCCATATATCCTCTAATTGTTGAAATACTTTCAAGAAAGTTATCTAGAACGCTTCTATCCTTCTATTAATTTTGCCAAGGTTTCTTTAGAGTGAAAAAAGCACACCAGTGAATATTACTTCAGTATCTGCAAAATTTTGAAGTTAATTATTAAGTCCAGCATTTAACAAATTTGAAACCATGAAGGCCCATTTTCTGGCTCTCCACAGGCTTGTATATTTTTGCCTTTGGGGCTATCCACATAGTGCGTGCGCAAGCAGTTTAAAAATCTTGACTCTCCCTCCTCCCTGCACGCATTTCTACGCTTCTTTGAGAACCCCCTATCTGCATATGTAAAGGTAAAGGTGAGTCCCGTGTACGATTCCGTACGTTGGGGAGTGCCCGTTAGAGAGACACATCCTGAGCCGCCGGCATAGTGAGGTAGGGTGGCCAGTTCCTTTCCTCGCCGCCTTTAACTTCCCCAGTGTTGCCACCAGGTACCCATTTGCTGCTGGGTGAATAGTGAGCGAGCATCCCAACTATGATCCGAGGGTTCGGCTCGAACCATCGATGTTTCGCACGGCAGTCAAGCGCTCTAACCACTTAGCCACTCGCCCGTTCTGCGTATGTACCTTCGCCATAATCCCTAGCTGTTTGTTACCGTATAGTTTAACATAGTTTGAACAAGAAGTAAAGCAAAGAATTAAGAAAAATGTTGTTGTCCGTATTTTGTGAAGCAAGTTATTTACAAAATGCCAGTAAATGGCCATTCATGATTATCTCAATAGTTCTCAAAAACTGTCGTTCGATCCTTTTTCACAGTAGAAATTTTTTCAATGAGAACCAATTCCTCATCAGTACTTACGTCTGAATACATTCCATCGACACTGGGTTCTTCTTCAGGTGGTGGCAATTCTTCCCTTCAATTTATCCTCCTTCCATTTTGTTTGCTTCTGCTTCTCAACCAGACTATAAGCGTGGAAAGGTACAAAGGCTTAATCCGAGAGATTACGAAAAATGAAAATCCACCTTCCAAGTCTTCAAACTCAGATGCATTCTTGATGTTAGCATGCTTGCAATGGTAGACTGTACGCAAATGAACGTATGATATTACTAGAGTGGTTTTCTACATTGATGCTATCGCGTACGTACATATTGCTTGGACTCCTCCCCCCTTGTGCACAAGCATGCACTTTCACTAAACCTCCCTCTCCCATTTTTATGTACGTACTATGTGGATGGCCCCTATTGTCAAAGAAGTTATATTCTAAACTGCTGAGGGAGTTACACCGCACCTCTCTGCTAAGATGTTTACATTCCAACTAATCAGTATGAAATTAAATAATATGAAACATTTCTATCTCATTTCATGAATATTATATAAGCGAGATATCTTGCAGCTGTTTGCAACACTTTTATTAACAAAACCGTAGTTGATGTATACGTTGCAAAATTGTTTGTTTACATGCAGGACAACATCCTATTGTGCATACTCATGACATCTCTCGAACATCCACTTATGAGGCTGCATAATCTGTATTGGGCTCGTAACTTTATGTCACCAAGGGCCAATTGCTTCTACAACATCATAAGCCCTTGGAGAAATCTTGTAGAAACCTGCAGATTAATACTTCTCTAAGGAACGGTGCAGAACTGTACAGCTTTGTGAAAGTCCCTCCCAGAATGCATTTATCGATAAACAATGCAACTATGCAGAATGTGCAGATGAGCGGGCAGGAAAATCCTCCCAGGGCCTATAGTAGCAACACGTTAGTTAAACTGTCAGTAAAATCGCCAAAGGGCCCGCATAATGCTTGAGGTAATGAAAGAAACCATCCCTTTGAAATTTGCTTAGCACCTGCTCTATTCCTTTGGAAATGTGAGTTCCATTGACTAAAGAGTTTGTTTATTCTACTAATGTCAGTTTCATGCAATAGAACTGCGTCATGGGGTTTTTGATGTAAATAGGACAAATACATTCTAAATGAAGCCAGTTTGTAAATTTGACAGCTGTGAAGCACTTTGTTTTCAATACTCCATGATTTCTTTGATATTTTCATGGAAAATATAAAAACCATAAAATAGCATAATGAAAGTGAACTCAAAGGCAATATCCTTATGCGATTCTGCTTATAAGAAAGCATAAGTTTTCGGAGAGCCTTAATATTCTTAACGTTTCTTGATTTTGAGTCTAAAAATATTCGTAAATTATTCTTAAATTATAGCGATCTTGCGCATTTATGCTCATATATGTTCGTAAATTCTGAAGAGTTGCCGGATCGCATTATTTATAGCATAATGACTCCCAGACCGGAGCAGTGAAGCTCATAGTAATGTTTTCTATAGAAAACTCAAATTAGCAAAATATCTAACCCTTTGTGAAGCGATTTTGAACTTTGATATTCTGACAGACTATATTCTTACAAAGGTGGGTAGCACGCACTACAGAAAGGGAGAGAGCGACACCGCTTATTACAACTTCTGCTTATGGATAGTTATCTTTTTTAATTTATTTTTTATATATACCTCATAGTTATCTGACTTAAATTTGTCTTCTTATTGTGATCTCTGTTTGGCAAGTTGTTGTGGAATGGAGAAGGCACAGATAAGGCTCAAAAATGATTTCGAACATTGTTTATTAACGCCTTTGCAAATTCGGTGAATGAATAGCACTGCTGCATTTTTGAACAACTTCTAATGATTCTGTGCAGACTCAATTAAGCGTGATCTTGTTAAATGGCGACTCATCCAATGGCTATGAAGTAACTTTGAGAGCTTATCTCTTTTTCCCTAAAAGAATTCTACATTATACCTGCTTGTCATATAAGTCAGTTTATCAGCCCCCTATTTGTCCCGCCCAGGAATATTGCTGCACTATATTGTTCATAATACAGATTTCAGCAAACTTCCATTCCGCAGTCTCGTTTACATTTTGAATTTGTTCTATGTTTCTTTGAAATGTGTCCTTGCTTATATAAAGAGACAACCACAACCAGTAGATTTTGTTAACTTTGTGACAGCTGTGGGTGGTTGTTTGTTCAAAGCATTGCCTTCTTGCTTTGCTGAAATACAAAAGGTTGATTCTTCTGAACTTAGTAAGAAAGATTTAAGAAAAGCAACGCTTGCTTTTGTGTGGAGCAGCAACTGATGTTATGTGGTGAATTTATTCATCGTGTAGTAGTGCTAATCACGATTGGAATGGCACGAATACCAGACGGCAAAAGTCTAGGGTTGAGTAAATACTCTCAAATGGATTTATCACGTTGTTTATACGAGCAAATTAGATCATGACAAACTTTTATATTACTACTGCATTTTGCTGAAAAACTGCCAAGCCAGTTAATTTTGAACCAGTGAATCTCTTATAAACAAACATTTCCATACTACTTTATTTCCACGAGTAGTAGAAATTTATCGAAGAGGTGTCTGAGACCATTTCCTTGTGCAAGTGCGACATTAATTAGTGCTGACTCAAATTTTGCATTATTATATGTTGCTATACAGCAATCACAAATGATTTATTGAGGAACAAGTCAAGACGGAATTCTCCTTCCTCAATTTAAATGCTACATGTACAACACAGCCATCTTCCTTTTGTCACTTCCTTGGGATATTTAAAATCAAGCAATCTTTACGTATTTCAAAGGAAAAATTAAAAGACAAGACACCCTGGTTGGAGCATAACCAGCAAATTTACTGATATTTGACAGGTAATTTGCAATGGCACTTCTGTCGATTTCTAATGTTTCTCCTGTCGATTTCTAATGGTTCTTGTCTACGTTACGGTTTTTCAACTAACTTTTCTTCTATAAGTGAAGTGCTGTCAATCTGCTTGATATATAGTCTAAGTATCTTTGCTTCACTTGGAAAAAATTCCCCGTGGACTTGTTATCAGGATTTGCTGTTTGTTGACTAAAACGGAAAGAAGAACTGTCTTCAATCATCAGATTCTGATAAAGAACAAGCAGCTGAGGCATGTTTCCTTGGAATGAAAAAAGCATCGAGGAAAATAATGTAAAGCCACAATGAACTGATTATTTGGAAGCCATATCCTCTTAGTTATAACTTGGCTTTTGGCTTGAAAACAATATCACCTTGTCACCTCCATTAGATTAGATAGCCAAAAATTGCCTTTAAAATGTATTAAACGTTGTTTATTGTAAATGGAAACCTACACATAGGTATAAGTATGTCATTCATTTTTAACCAACGATATAGGCTTTTATCTTTACTTAGAACCACTGAGGAAGAATGATACCTTTTAATAGCTCCAAGAGTATGATATAGGGCAGGGGGTTGGGTGAAGCAGAAAAGAAAGCAGACTGATATCTTTGACATACTTCTAATTCTGTTCCTATAATTTTGTTCTTCAACTGATGATTGGCATCTAGTAACATATTTCAAGCGACTGTTAGTCACCTTCTTGGTATAAATGCAGTGGGTTACAGCTGCTAAATACTCCAATCATTCTAAACAACAACTGTAAAGCGCTACTGTGCTTGTGGCCAGGTAGAAGATTGTTAATATCATGTTGTAGTGCACACATGAAACCCTAAATGCAGTGTAATAAAGTGATCACTAAATGTTTAATACAAAGAGGCAGCTTTTCCGCATTGAGCGTGTTTTTTTATGGAACAGGGCTAATTACCAAAAATATACTTCCTAAGATTGCTCCAGAAAATCTGTCACTTCTGCTACTTTTATAGGTGAATATGTTTTAGAGCTGATATCAAATAATTCTTGCCTTAATACATTACCTTAGGTAGGATGATTGCACACTGCTTTTTGATGCAAAGTAACGTGACAATCAGCAAATTAAAAATTCAAGGAGGAGAAACAACGAAGCAGGTACTATTTCCAGTTAAACCTGTTGCGGAATTGTACCCAAATCTGTGAAACGACCCGTCACCTTCCTAAACTTAGTAGTTTATTGTAATCAGTACATTAAGCTCTGAAGACTTGAGTGGTGGACTTCTGCGATAAATTCGATCATCTTTTGTGTGAAATTAATTACATAAATTGTGCTGTACAAGTCAATAACAAAGAAGTAATTTTCTTCCTCCCTAGGAAAGCAAGCATTTCTTTCAAGTCATTATGATAACACCTACATTGAGAACTGGAGCGTCCACGTTGAAACGCTATGTAACCTATATTTTAGTGACCAGGACGAACCAAGAATACAAGCCCTAGTCAAGACGCACTTTGATTGAATAATAGAAATTGAGCCTTTGTTGGGATCAATGTTTATCGGATGACCTAGAATAGTTAAGTTTGAATTTGAACCCTGACCCCATAACTTTCATAAAATATGTAGAGATTAAGACCAGTAATTTACAGCAAAACACCTCCAATTTTACATACCACTAAGGCTCGAGGAATTTGGTACCTGTGACAACATAGCAGAATCCTGATTGGATAATAATAAGTCAAAATCAAGGTGATGGAACTACCATACAACCTCTTCCGTATTCTTATTGGCAGTTGCCTCCTTCGGAAAAATTAGAATTAGATTCTGGAAAATATCGATGGCCATAGCTTATTCCTTCGGTACTTTGGCAATAGATTACAGCCCCTATGCCATAAAGTTTTCAAAAAATCAGTTAACGGTAATATTTTCTGTCAATGCAAGTTGTGAGCATTGCAAGGCCAGTATTCTAGTACAAGACGCTGTGTGCTTTCTCAAACTTCTCAAAGACAAAATAAAAGATTATGTTTTGTAAAAGATGTAGAATGGAAAGGAAAGGAAACTTCTGCAAGTTGGAATTAAATCAATAGTCGGAGGAAAAAGCGTCCTTGAGAATCAAATTATAATAAATGCATCAAGACATAGTTGAAGCAAAAATTAAAATTTAAAAATTCCAATTATATTATTCCTTTACAATGAATCAGAGCTCTTATCTTTAACATTATATTTGGACCTTCTACAGCAATTCTTCTGCAAGGATACGTGCTTGAGTTCAATCATGAAGATTTTCTGTAAATCTACAAGGGCGCAGTCAGGGGCAGTGATACAGGGAGGTGTAGGGTATGACACCCAACGAATTGCAAACCGTTGAGTCTCTCCAAAGATTGAAAAAATTTAGCTACTTACTCCACAGATCCAGTAGAGGATTTTAAAACTATGTCTATCGACATAATTTCCAACAGTGAACCAAACTAGGAAAGCAGGCAAGGAATACTCCATGCTAAAATCAGACTTCAGAATGGCCTGCCCTTGTACAATCACCTCTTCCAAATCTGAGTCCACATTGCTTTATAATAGGTTCTATTTTATTGTGGTCTTGTCATACTTTCTGGTCTTGTAAATTAAGAGTGTTGTTTGGGGAATTTAAAGAGGTGGTAGACTTCTGATGATGTAAACAATGATTTTTTGCAAAACCTCATCGTATACCAGATAGAGCGCTAAGTGATATTTAATGTAATGTTAAAGACATTGTGAGTGTTCATGGAAGGCAATACATTCAGTCTTGGAGAGTGACTGGTTGTGGTCACCAAAGTGATTCATGTTGGGCGCTGTCGATGTTCACCATAGTATAGTGCGATTCTGGAAATTTCCCCTACACTTGGTATTGCATTGCAGGCTGATTATTCGATTGAGTGATGGTTCGCTAAGCATATTCGTCTTGAATTCACAGGTAATCTGATCACGTTTATCACCAATGTCAGCTATGAAACACCTTGCCTTCCACTTCCTTCCCCGAATCTCACAATTTGTCTTCATTTAAATCTTACATAAACAAACTTGATCTCATCTCTCTATCTGGTTAACCTTTCTTTCTTCCTTGGTCAAGGCTTTTCTTTAGCCCTGAAGGACTCTCCCCGACATTACGTACTAAGAAAAGGTTTTCTAATGCTTTATTGAAATTAATTTTGTATAATTCTGCGGTTTACATTACCTGTTTGCTTGTAATCCTTTCGTGTTTGTGAACTCGCATTTTCCAGGCAATGGATGATCTACCAATCTGAACCTTGATCCAGTCTATTGCATGTTGGGTAGCTTAAGTTCACGTAGTACGTACTTTATTCTGTGATTCAAGATAGAGAAAACTCAAATTTAGTTATCTACCACGTAACATCTTCTTTAAGTTTAGGTCAATTGCCCAGACTTAGGCCCCGTCTACACGAGTACGTTTTCAAATGAAAACGCAACTTTATTTTTGCGTTTTAGCTTACTGTCTACATGAGAACGGAAAATCTGTGAATGAAAACGCAACTTTTTGAAAACGCTTTCCAGAGTGGAATTGTTTGAAAACGTAACTTTTTGAAAACGCATAGTTTCCGTGTAGACGGCTGAAAACGCAAGTTTCTGACAACGATTCAACACCAACAACACTTTTTGGCGGCCTCTGTGTTCTGTGGCTTGACTATGCTCATTGAAAACATGCGCCTGCGCAGATTTTTGCGGTTTCATCGTTTTCATGTAGACGGGCTAGACAATGTGAAAACGTTCGTGTAGACGGAAAACGTTTTATCCGTTTTCAATAAATTGAAAACGCAATTATATGCAGACGTATTCGTGTAGACAGGGCCTTAAGCTGGGGCTTGTTATGGTTTTGGCTTCCAATCACCAAAAGCTAACTTGAACGCATTGCAGTTGGTGACATGAGTGGGATGATGGCATGCATTGGAAGTAGCAGAGAGATACCTCTACTAGAATGAGCATAATGGAATTTTTGAAACTTCTGAAAGTCCAAAACGATACATATTGCATAAATTTATAGTGGACTGGCTAAGGATGGTTGCAGTAGGAGCTAGAAGAAGCCTTCGTTAGCATTAGAAGTATTATTTCAAAATTAATAGTTTATGACTGAGAATATCAAAAATAATTAGTAAGTCTCTACCTTTGTATGCCAGTGTAACCTCCGGGTTTAGCTATCCCTTGGGAATTTTCTTTTATGCCTTGCTTTGATTATTATGAGATTTCAATATTTTTAGTTTAAAAAGGAAAAGGAGGATGTAACGTATCAGGTTATCAGTAAAGTTTGCAATTGGCTTGTTGAATTGACTTTCGCTTGTGTTCCGTGGTTAAATTATTTGTTTGCAATATATCCTGCTCTATTTGAAAACTCCCCTCACTTTGGGTAATATGTCACCGAAAGACATCTGTATGACGTGGAACAAATATCATACTGTCACAACTGGTATTTTTAAAATGTTTCGTCATGATCCTCCATCAAATTGTTCTCTGGTTATTTTTCTATGTTTTTCACTGGTTTATGAAGCGTTTTCTTAAATTTGAAAAACAATTCATTTTGTAATTGTCGTTTGCCAAACGTCTCTCTTAAAACTTCCTGAAATCTGATACCTTCCTTAATAATGATGAGAGACGTTCATGATTATCAGTCACTAGCTGGTAGTTGACCGCAGGAATTTGTTAATCTATGTCAATCTACATCGTGATTCGAAGCAACCATTTGTTGAGTCTCTTTGCCCAAATCAAGTCTTTTTATCGATGACATGAAATCGATGCAGCAATACCTGTAGAGTTAACAGGTCGGCCTAGAGCTATAGTGGAACCCTATATTCTTTTCCGAAAATGTTTTAGCTTCAACCTATTGGGCGGTGAACCTCTCTTGCCCCAAATGTCACCTATTAATAATTGGCCATAAGCAGCAATGAGTTTTCTTCAACTTGAAAATTATGGGATGATTCAATATGGATGCTTTTAACCATTGATATATTTGCGATACTCTTGGCTATCCTCTCTTTTATGTATAGTTGTGAAGCAGAGTTGTCACTAATTTGGAACATACACGTTTTTTATAAAGAACCTAGCTCAAGAACTAATTGTGAAAATTCCTTACTTTTGGATCTATTCTGACTGCATTCATTCCTTAAAGGATTCTGTAAAATTGCCAGGGTTTTGTTTCCTTTGGTGCTGCGCCTATAAACCAGGGAATAGGGTACAGGCATTGCCACAATATTTTCTAATCTAGCTTCTTAATTGTCGATTTTTTGCAGTGCTAGAAATATTGGAAGTTGAAAAGTTGGTCAAGGATTTGTCGTCAGTAATAACATTTTTTAGATTTTTTGGCTCCCTATAATAAGGTTCCTGATAAAGCGGCTGCTACAAACAGACATGTGTGCAAAAAATTATATGTAAGTGAAAAAGGGCAAGTTACATACAACCATGGAAACAGGAAAATGCAATCCTTCTGTATCACAAGAAAAGGCTTTATTTTGCCTTTATTAAAATGTTCTCAACCAAAGGAGTATTGAATGACTGAATTGACCTTACGAAAATTGACTGGTTTGAAGATCGTACAGGTTAGCATATATGCATCAAGGAGAAGTTGAATATGAGCATACACATTGCATATATCACGGACAAAAAGTGATTTTAATGAGTAAGGTGAGGGTCATTGATAAGATTTTTGAATGGAACACAGCAGGCTGCATTTCTATTCTCAGCTGCTATACACAATAGTCCATAGGCCCTATTTGTCTATTGAATATCATACAATGCCTGATTAACTTTATCAGCACTATTCACAAATTGATAGCAACGTTAGCTTACAGTAGATAACAGTTAACACACACAGTTAAGCTGTTCTGATAGACTTTTATATAATCTAATGGTTATACAGCTCTTTTTATGTAGGTATTATACCACTATCTAAAGCTCTGACCAAACCATACTACATCCATTCAACGTTATGCCAAAATTACTTGATTTAAATTGGATCTTAAATGTTGAACCATTTGGCCTTTATGTTTGGTGACTCAATAATTGTTGGTTATTGTCGGGAGAGTACCAGTAACTGTATTGCTCTCGTGTGCATCTGAATAGTGCTGGATAGTTTTGCCAGGAGTTCAACATTTGCTGGCACTAAACATGTTTACTAAGCATTGTTGTATTTGTTATTGCTCAAAGACTCTGAGGGAAGTATCTACTATGCATGAAAATGACTGCAACTTGTGGCACCTTGACTGTCTGGGAGTGTCAGGCACAAGGTTTTAATGATACCAATAATATCTATCTTTTCATGCTTGCTGGATTTCTAAATCATGATTGGTGCTGCCTTGTTCTGATAAAAAGGGTATCACCACCCTATCGAATTTTTTCTCGCTCCTCAGCAACGGCTGTTCTGCAGCTGTCACTGCTTTTGATTTCAATTGTTCTGATCTCACGAAATCATGGATTGCCATATAGCGACTATTTTTTTATTGAGCAACAACTATCAAGATCAACTGGGAGCCATTACTTTTCCATAACTTCGTTCCAATGTTGATCTGTTGTTGAAAAAACAGCAAAACACTCAAAATGACTAATTACTGTAGTTAGCAAAATCTTCAATGAGCAAGCAGACTGCTAATTTTTTGCCACGAATGGCAGAAATCCACAAATTGTCATAAATGACAGGTATTTTCCTTTGAGACAAAAATAACGGCTTCCTCTCTGAAAGCCATCTGCAAATGGTGAGATTTTGTGCGAGGAAAGAGATATGAGAGAATAGTTTCTGAACACTTTCTTCGCCATCTGCGTCACGTCTGGCAATAACAATCTATCCTCACCTTCCAGTTTGGTATTAGATTGTTCTCCGACATCATGGACAAGAAATAGACTCATGCACTCATGCAAGGATGAATTATTTTTATTGAAATCGACTCCATATTAAATGGCCGATCCCTGCTTTAAATATTCCAACAATTGATTGTAGCATGGACATTCATTACCACTTTCGCTCTGTGACAAAACTTTCAAAGTAAACTGCAATGACATTGCAATGTCAGGAGCAAAATGATTTGCGAGAATGTTCATGATAACCAACAATAGGCCTAAAACTCAGAATTGTTTAAAAAATTTTGTGTTGCTAAGGGCAAATGGAAAGATTAACCCCATATACGATTCTGTACTTTTCGTAGTGCCTGTTAGATAAGAGACTTACTCTGGAGATAGGTTGACCAGATCCTTCCCTCGCAACTCTTATCTCCTAAGTGCTACCAACAGGTACCCATTTGCTCCTAGGCGGACAGTGAGCAAGCACCTAAGGCAGTGGCGGACATTAGGCGTGGCAAAAAATGGGAAGGTCACTTAGGATGTGGTCACTAACAGTATTCTTCAGAGCTTCGCCCCCGAGTTTCGTGCTCTATTTGTCCCCCTCCCAATAAACAGCAAAGTGTCCACAACAGATCCCAACTATAGCCCGAGGGTTTGTCCTAATTTATCGATCTGCACGAGCACGCACTCTAACCACCCGCTCATTTGTCCATCAGTTGTCAAAGGGTAGATATACAAGGTTAAAGAAAATTCATCTCGTAGAACTTATCAAAAACAAAGGAATAAGTCTTCATAATGATGGCTTGACAAGAGAGATACTATATTTGTCAAAAATCTTTCACGGGCAAATGTCTTTGCAATAGAAGAGTGATGAAAGACATTTAAGATTAGCCAAATACCAATGTGAATATAGCGCTATCTGAATCAAATATGATATGTTTTTGTCTTCTTGAAGCAGGCAAGATACCTATTAGGCGTCCTTAGAAAAGAGAGCTATTTGCTATACAAAATGTACATGCAAAGCTGGTGCCGAAGGATGTTATGACATTGTTGTTTCTGTTTAACAGTTTAAGTCACGAATTAACAGCATTTGTTACATTACACTTGTTGATGCACAGTAGAACGTACTATGTCATTTTACCTTCAGCTCACTTTTTTATACTGTGGTTTTGACTTCTTTGTTTATCAAAGACAAATCCAGTTGTTTTCCAGCTTTATTTGAAGAATTTGATGTCTCTTTGCCTTTTAGAAATGCAATGGTGAATTTGCAGTCAGACTTGGAATGGTTGGACTTCTGCTATTCTGTACTTCTGCAAGCATTTCACACAACCTATTGATTATTGATCAAATGAAAGAAAGGCCAATTGGCAACTAGACATATGCAAACCTCGTTAGGCCAATAAACTCATTGATATAGAATGGATTCTGTACTATTCTCCTTTGCTGTTATACATTTCAGCTTATAAATTTAAATTTAATTTAGTTTTCGACCAGAGGGGTATCTTAAAGGCCAGGGGTGGTCATGATATTTTGCACCATCTGGTATCGTCCTTGTAGTATCGTAAAGTAGCTTGTCAATTGATAACTTGTCAATGTAATTTATTGTATGTATAGAAAAAAAATTCAGCTTATGAGACTGTAGGCTTACAGTCAATGATACATTGTATTATTGAACATAACTGTAAATTGTGCCGAACAATTATCAATGTAGCACTTCTGGGCGCACGAAATCTAGCAATTTCTCCCTGGAACTATTCCAATGGTTGTACGCAGTTGTGTGTCATAGAAAATAAAATGCTACATAAATTAAATGAACATATAACAGATAGCAGAAAATTAAATTTATACGCATCATTTAAAACAAATTACAAATTTGAGTCCTACCTGGATTACATAGCAGATTTTACAGTTAGATGCACATTGGCAAAACTCAGGCTCAGCGCTCATAACCTTCAAATTGAAACAGGACGATTTAGTAAAAAAAAACTCCCAGAGACAAAAGATTTTGTTTATACTGCAAATCCCAGAATAATTTCACAGTTGAAAATGAATTCCTCTTTGTCTTAGCATGTCCGCTTTATAACGAGGAACGTCAAATATTACTAGAAGAAATCTGTAAAAATTTCCCAACAACTGCCTCACTGGAGGATCTTAATATGTACAATTGGCTAATGAGCCAAGAGGATTATAATATAACTAATCGTTTGGGGATGTTCTGCAAAAAGGACTTTGACAAAAGAGCGAAATTCATAGGCAATCACACCATCTTATAATTAACTTCTAGTCGTTACGTGTTCCTTAACTATTTAGTTTCGTTAGTATCGAGTAAATGCATTTTTACAGTTGTTTTAACTACTATATTTAGTAATTTGTAGTATCAATGAATGTAGATGTATACAGTCAAGGGCCATCTCGCTCTAGATACTTGAATTCCAAAAAAAACAATTAGTGAAGAAGCGTTGAATCAATAATCACCATTTAAGACGATAGAATTAATGATCAGTAATGATTAATGATCTTTAATGATCAGTATTGCTGATTAATGATCAGTAATGATTAATGATCTTTTAATGATCAGTATTGTTGATTAATGATCAGTAATGATTAATGATATGTTCATGATCAGTATTGTTGAGATACGCAATCACAAAACAGGATCGTTTCATATACATGCAGCTATAGCTTCTTCGTTCAGTTATGAACTGCTGGCTTAATAACATAGGGTTACAATTCTGTTCATTTTACTGAGCGTAGCACGTCGGTTAGAGTCAACGTTTGAGAACTTAGCTAATATTAAAAAGCCCTATAAACAAGACAAATGAACATCAAATTTTAACTTAGACCTTTTGAAACCATTTCATATCAGGAATGGCAACAGGGAAGAAATGCTAGGGGTCAAATGCTACCAGTTTGCCAATAGTGGGCGAAGGGAGACAGTTTTAACTGACCTCGCTTTTCAGATTGCGATGACTCAAGCTCAATGAGATGGTAATGCAGCAAAGAAGTTTAGCAGTGCAAGTTATGAAAGTGCTAACAGTGCAGAGCAATCCTAAAACATTTAAATAACGGCGTGGAGTTCAGTGAAATTTTGGGGGCTACAGACTCCCCAAGCCGGTAGCACCATCCCTGCTTCATATAGAGGAGATAAAGGAAAAGTTTTGAACATATAAATGAACCTGCTAAGATTCCATTCAGCGCGGTACCAGTAAGTTTATGGCTTGCATTGATTATTTATCACTTGATACGTGAATACAACCCGAATAACTGCTAATACACAACAGAGTTGGCGGAAAAAGAAACGAACCCGAGCATGTGCCATCACATGTCTTGATTTACCGAAGTTCGTATTAGTGTGCAACCACAATACACTATGAGATCCGTTCGGCAGTAGCAAGAACTGCTATATTTACATTTTTCACGAGCCACATTATATTCTTTATAGCGAGTTATTTACTCACTACACAATTACTCTATGCGGGAAGGAGTGATCGCACTAATGACCTCAAAGGCTTTGATAACGCTTGGGAGGACAACATCTTTTTCATGAAATTACGTAATACATCATAGCATTCATATGGCTTTCCGTCTATTACGTAAGGTCAGCTATCACATTCAAATGTCAGTTCAGAAGATAGTGATAAATATGTAAATACATAGATGTCTAAATAAATATATATAAACATACGTACAGTGCGTATATATATATATATATATATATATATATATATATATATATATATATATATATATATATATATATATATATATATATATATATATATATATATATATATACCACCTAGAACAAAATGGCTGTACCACCTTACAGCAGCCAAGGGCCTAGTCTGGAAAAGTTACATAGCATAAAGTGTCACACTGTAAGGACTTCTTGAATCTTCATTTTGACAAGAAAAGATTCGCCAGTTTTTCAAGTTTCTAAGTGAAACAAACTGTGCAGCTAAACTGATGTTTTTCTGTAGAAAAATTCTCGCAAGATTTTTTTTTTTTAAATATTAAAATAAAATAAAAATACAATATCATACTTTGTTTGCACCACATACAGCCGGAAAGGACTCTGAGTCATCTGGTCCCAACTGCATATGGTGCTTACTATTTAGCATATTTACATCAAAATAAGAAAAGGTCATCTCACATCAGATGTCCCATGATTAACAATTATTTGATAAAATGACATGCTAAATGTCCAGGAAAAACAATTTTTGAAGCAATGCTATCAAAAGTATGGACAATAAATGCTCAATGTATAGCAATATAGAGCATAATGAAGAATGTTTGAATGCAGAATAAATTGAAGATGTATTACAATAAGAATAAGGATTATATAGGGAGCTTCATCATTGGCATATATGAAAAGTTGAATAGTAAGCGTTACTAAAAAGGCCAAATTTAAGGCCTATTTTATTGTAGAAACGAAAAAAATGGAAGTTTACCAAAATTACATAACCAATGGCATTGCAACACATCACTTTTCTGAAACTGTTCGCGATCTAAAATGATATTATACTGACTGGAGTGAACCAAGTAAGCAAGAAATTTTTTACTGTCACATGGCCTCACAAATTCTGGCTCTAAAAGCATTAAAATATCGCACTCCTTGTTCAGAAAATGAGTGTTTTTACACTATTTTGTTATGCCAACTTCGACTAATAAATGCACAAACAGTTAACGTCAGTATATATATATATATATATATATAAACTAATCCTAAGCCGCATCCACAACGTATATAAATTACATAAATAGAATAAACCACAAATATACTATACTTTCAGTAAACGTTTCGATTAGAATCTTCATCAGTACTCATTTACTTGGTTCACTCCGGTCAGTATATATATATATATATATATATATATATATATATATATATATATATATATATATATATATATATATATATATATATATATATATATATATAAATTTCACCGGGAGAGTCATAAAATGTGAGTTGTCCTTAGCTTCAATGTGTCTATTGACAACCAGCACGCAAGCCTAAAATGTCCTGCCTTAATTGAGGTCGTGTGTACATTTTCTGGTAGTCGTTGTGATGAATTCTAGATACTAATGAGAGAATGTATCTTGCTATAAAGAGGGGTATTCTGATTGATTGAATGCAAGAGTGAAAACTCAAGTGTATCTACAAATTCTGTTTGTTTGCTGCTTTGTACCAATTTCTACTAAAGGGGTGTGATCTCTAAGTTTTAAGTATCTATTAAAAATCCATTTCATTTGTGCTGAATCACAGAAATGAATAACTTGCCAGAAGCCAATTCAATCAAACGACAAGTTCATACACTATCCAAAATTTATGGTTACCGCACCTTGATGGGATCATTTGAGAGGCATTAATCAAATAAATAAGGGAAAACCCCCATTGAGCTCAATAACAAGGAAGATTAATTATAGAAATTTTAACGGTTGAATTAGCCAATTGTTTAAGGGCTACGTCTACAAAACAGCTGTTTACTTCAAAACTGATATTTTTTAAGTGTGCGAAATCGGTGGCATCGGTTGGCATTGGAGTTGCAATCCGGTCCAAAATAGTTGGAATTCTCTGCAGGTTTCCCACAAAGTTCCTTTCCTTCTTTCCTTTTTTCCCCATATGATGTCACGTCACTGTGATGAAACTGGGCATTCTCCTATATATCATCTATTTTATAATGCAACAAAGTCTTATATACAAAACACGATATTGTTTTAGGGGGAAGGGGAGTTTGCCATATTCCAAAACTTTTACTTAGAAATGAATAAAAATACTAAAATTTAAGAAATGTCCATTTAAAGAAATGCTAGGACACCAGTTTTAAAGCCAAGTTTCATAATTCAAATGATCTCGGCACATCTCGTTTTGGCACTGAGCATACTCAATTCTCATCTTAGATATTTGGACATGATGTCCTATCAGCTACAGAAAAAGCACCTTTTATATACACAATGCATTTACAGTAGGATGGCAATTGAGCCTAAAAAGCAACAATGTCTTTTCTAGAAACAACAGTAAGTGCCAAAAGTGACGTAATTTCGACTTTCGGACTAAAGCACCGACTGCATTACATTTCAAGATGGGAAAGAAATCTATAAAAACTATAAACAAAATTTCGTTCGACAACTTGATTAATTTAGGCTGAGGGATGGATTTCTATTAAATATAACTACTTATAAAAAATTGTCCGTTTACTATGACGTCACGTACTTGAATCAAGTACCACCCACCCTATAGTTTATCGTCACGGAGACTCAAGAAAAACGCATAGAACCACCTGCCCCTAAAGCCTGACGTAATTATTGAGCCGCCACTAATACGAAAAGTCTCAGTTGCCGAATCTGAATCAGGTTATTTGTAGTTAACCTCTCTAACCTTTCCTTTATCAAGCTTTAAGTAGTTTTGCAACTTCAATAGTTAATCAAACTACTTTCTATTAGGCACTAAAGAGTAATCAATAACAAGACCAAGATGTCTAATATTATGTAATGTCTACTGTTATAGTATGGGAGATAGTGCGAAGAGTTCATTCCTTGAATTTCATACAGAGGAACGTACATACAACCATGATACAACCAACAGACACATCCAGTGCTTTCGGCGCTTTTATATCACAGAGAGTTTCTGCTCTGGCCTAGAGAGAACTCTGCGGTTGACAGAGATAGGGGAATGGGGGGGAGGGGCAAATATCCCCTTAAATAGATTAGCAGGAATTTGTTCATATAGAGTGAACATTCTTGGAGCCAAAATATGGATGGGCGGCAACAATCGGCAAGTCTATCGTGGAGCCCCACCCCCCTTGAAGTTTTGCAAAATCTCACCCTGGGCAATGTCTTCATGTCTCTAAAGGGCAAAGTAAGCGGTAACTAGTTAGTTAGAGCTGGTACAAAATGTTCAACTGTTTCAGTGGCTTCAATTCACCAGATTAATAATTTCTAATTCATGATTCATTTATAGCAATGTCCTTACGGTACAAATATATATTGTAATATAAGCACTTAAATTCAAAACTAAGACAATATATAAAACAATGATCTTCTAAGGCGTGGTCCATTTGGGGTTTGAATTATTTTTCAAGGCTCATCAAATGCCTTTCCAGATGTATTGTGAAAGGCGTAGCGAACTTCCAGATATATTCCTCAAACTTCCTTAACCGTTTATTCTAATTCGAGAACGCATGAACTATCATACACAGAGATTTCTGATACGCCATGTCTCTAATTAATTCAACTTACGAGAGAATATCATATTTTGGGGCTCCCCCAATTACCATGCATTAAGTTGAATTAATTTCTTCTTCTCATACACTCTCAATTTAGCATTTCCTCTTGAGTGTTTTCAAGGTTTCCTAAGTCGACAAGTATAGGTCACAAGCGTGGCATTTGCATACGTGTTCACTTTCGATAACTCAGGGAAATCTTCAAAACAATTGGCCAATTACACGCACTATTCTTTCAGAGCTTTTACACTGGAAAAGCAATTGGCTATATATTTACCTCCTAGATCATTTAACCTAGCGAACAGAGCAGACTCTCGTAACAAAGGACCATCTTTGTTTATTCAGCACATCTTATTACTTGAACACAGCACAACTGCTTTCGGATTAGTGCTTCAATTAAGGTTCTGGCCTTGTTTTTCACAATAATTTTAAATGTTCAAAGAAATTGACCAAAAGTCATCAATTTGAAAACGGGCCTTGTGGACTACAGTCCATTATATGCGAAGAAAAAGAAGGGTGCGAATCGCAAAGCAACTGCGAGCAAAATCAAAAAGATGTTCCTTCTTGCATGTTGTCTATAAACCGATTTCTGGCTCTAAATTATCCATAACACTCTTCTTTTTAATTGACTTTGCAGTGAACAATTTGAAATTCACTTTGGGAGTAAATAGAAAGTTCAGATGGTCGGGCGATCCAACAATTAAAGTTTGACTTAATTAGATATCAAAACACTGTCTTCCAACTTCGTACATTGCACGATTTATGTCCTAGGCTGTAAAAGCCACAGAAACTATCAAGCATGTTTTGATCTCAACGACAATCACAAAAGACAAATTTTTTCGATTGCGACCTCGCAGATTGTAGATTTCGGCAAACACAAAAATTTTCGTCAAAGTAAAGTTCTTCTAAATAGTATCTCTTGCAATAAAATTAAATGAAATAGATTTACTCTGTAATCTATACAGGCTCAAAGATTAAACGAACGAAAAAAAAATAAAACTCTGGCTTCTAGCTTATTAGTTTGCTATTGGTTTGGTATAATCAATACAGAAATTTATGAAATGACATTGATGTGATAGTGACATTGGAGGCCACCCTTCTCGACAAACTATGGGACAAATTTGCTGTCTAATGTTCTATATTACATATTGGTGAGTATTATGCATTACTCGTGATGATGGATGGTGGTACTGGATTGCATAATGCCATATTATGGAAGGGCAAAGCATGAAATAGCAACGTGGGGTAATAAATTCTGTGGTATCTCAGATACAAACTACTCTATTGAATAAACTAAGAGACGTCTAGAGTGCAGGCAAAATTTTCATCGAAGTGATAGGTAGCTTTCATTTCTTATCCAAATATTCTATTTATCACAAAACTAATGTAGTATTCACTTAAACCACTATCAAAAAGCTAGGTATATTTGCATGCAAAAGATAGATATACCCAGCAAATAAGGTGAAATGAAATAAATATAGTTGGAAATGTATCTTCTAGAATGCAACAGGTCCCTTTTGTTTCGTTTCCACAATCTTCTGGACATTGTAGGTCTTGCAATACAAAACAAAACAGGTCCTCAGAACTCAACTGATTATAGCATAACATGATTCTTGGATAGGCCGCTGGTATGGCTCAAATAACATCTTTTGGATCTTTCACGTGTCTTTTCAAGTGTTTCATCATTCCAAATGCTCGAAACCTTTTGACTCCTAAGAGAAAATAACTATATGATACACAACACTGGACGTTTACAGGAACAAAACTAAGCCACATATTTAGAAAGTAGTTAACCACGAAATAACACCAGTAATTATATTCTGTGTCAAATACATAGGTCTATTGCTAATACCTAAGAAATTACCATCAACCACCAATATGGTAACATGATTCAATCAAAGCTCCCTAACTCCAAACTCCATAATTCGAAAACTCTCCAAGCTAGAAGTATATGCCGGTCTCTTTAGAAATCACTATATTTCTTCATTATGAAAACTCCCTATTTCAAAAACTCTCCTACTCACAAAAATCTTAATCACGAATTTATGGTTTAGTCCCACGGAAGAAACAAACTATTTTCTATTCTATTGAGTTTCTAATTTCCTAGGAAAAAGTAATAACTAAAAAGTTAATAAAAAAACTGCTGAATCTCAGCCTCAACGTTCTTATATTCAATGTTCTTATAAAAGAGAGTGTGCCTTTTCGTATTGTTACAAGCTTCTTTTGCTGCATAAACACGAACTAAATCGTAATTAGTCGACTGTCTAAATACGAACTAAACCGAGCTAAACAGGCAATAAGGACGCGTAGATAGCTATGAGTTTACAATTCTATAAAAAGACTCTCGCTACAACTTGCTAAAGACTGAAAATCATTAAAGTGCAATGTACCTCAACAGTGAAGTTGAGATAAGAGGGGGTTCTTGACCTCCCAATTTCGGATACAACGCTAAAAATTTAATTTGTTGTTAATAAAACAAGGTAACGTGCCTCCGAAAAAGCACCCTTTTTCCACAATATTGCCGCCCGCGTGCAAAGAATGCGCAGGAGCTGTGACGTAGAAACCAGAACGATGATAGACCTTAGCTGCCGACTCCCTTCCTACTTCGTGTGCTTTGTTTTTGGCTATTGATGCCTCATGACTTTTGGGTACAGAATGGAATCTGATTAGTCTGGATCATCAAAAGACTGCTCCCATAGCAGCTCTTCTTCCAATTATGAGGAGGAAAATGAAGAATTGTCTGCTTCTAATGACAGAATTGATCAGCACGGGGATGGATGCGAATGGGTCGAACCATAGGCGGATGTTAACAAGACGTGACACCGAATTTCCTCATAATTTATACATCAAATGAAAGCACTCATCATGAACATTAAGAATATGCATTAAAATTTTGCGGGATTGCGTATGTGAGAGAAATTATAAAGGAAAACATTCAACGCTTTGCGTACAAACCCCTTACGACTTGACAGTGCCTAAAACCGGAAGTGTGATCACGTACGGAGTAGAAATGACGATTCTTTCATATATTTCCTCGGTAGAGACACCATAGTATGTGAAACATACACAATCTAGGACTGACCCTAACCCTGTGCTCCGCGACCCTGTCCCACGAGAAAATAAACAGCGTCGAGTTGGTTACAAGCAAATTCCATGTCACGGTTTGTTAACATCCGCCGAACCATACTCTAACGAGCCAGCCGATTGCTGACACAAATTGGGTTGCCGATTATCGAGCAAAGAAGCAAAATCGAAACGAAGGAATATTTTCATGTTTTTGAAAATTTTATTCATCTCTATGATCATGTAGCTGTTCTTTTTAAATAGATACAAGTTCAGCATAGCAATGTGAAAATACTTTTCTTTAAGTGCCACAAATCAGAGTAATGCTTGGTCTGTTTTCCTTCCTCCCTCGTATGTTTTGATATCGACTTGTGTCTGTCAGAAACAAATGTTGAGATCTTGTGATCTTTTGATTTCAAAACTGCAAGGCTTCTTTTAAATCTCTCATATTCAAGGCCTATACTTTTTCAAACTTTATTTCTTTAAAAGTATAGTATACATCTGTAATGAACGTAAACATTGTACACTTAGGCCATTTCATACTCGATGCCAATTTTCTTCTCACAATCGTGAATTACACACCTGGGACATCACCATACATCACTCCTGTCATTACATATCTGACCATTCCTCTTCTGTTGTTCTCCACGGATTCATCGCAACACGACTCTATTCAGTAAACAGCTAACAAACACCTAGCCCTTCCTCTACGTAATTCGTGTTCATAAATAATGATACGGGTTTGCAACTGATCAACGAAGGATGTCACTGAACGAATACTGCAGTCTATATGAAGCAACAACTCACTTTCCTATACATCAATTGCAAGTATGTATAATCTATTTAGTGTATTATTTTCAATGAAGAAAAAGACATTGACATGATAGGGTAACCATTCTGCACGCTTTCTGTTTACGAATTCAACCCATTTCCTTCTTCTACGTTTCACCTCTGGACGGTCATCATCGAAAAATGGAATAAGATGCAAAGAGATACCATTTGTCACATCTTTAATGTTAGAGCATCCAGCAACAACGCATCTTTCAGGCATGATTCCCTACTTCAAAGCGCTTCGCGATCGTTGACTACACTATTCATCGGTGTTTCCTTGGATGCAATTCTGGTTTCTACGTCACACCCGACTCGTTACCAGTCCTCAAACAAACGCTGATTTGTGCAGGAAAATATTGCAAAAAGTGGGTTTATGAAGCGCGCCAGTGCCAAAATAGCGATAAAAAACTCAGACTAACGATCAGTTTTGATTTCAACATAGCTTGTACAAGTTAAATATAAGTAGTTCTATTAAGAGGTAACTTGCACTTTAAGAGAGTACACTTCAACATGCATGACACTTTTGTCTTCTTCTGTGGATTTCGAAAGAAATGATTAACAAAAAATGTTATGTTCGTAGGTCTTATCTATATCAGCACAAGAGAAGCGTTAGTTTTACTCATCAGTATAACACGTTAGCTCACATGAAGCCATAAACATACCAATCTACGCTTGTATATATAATAAAACTACAGACAAAAGTCATGTTAACTTGTGATAAGGCTGCTTTGTTCCAGAAAATCACAAAACATTACTATTTCACTAAAACATGTCTCGTGAGAGTTTCTTCAATTTACCAAAAATAATTAACTTAAAGAGTAAGTTAATGTAGAATATAAATATTAATTAAATATTCCATTTCCTTGTCTTTACTCTGGACTCCATACTCTCTCAATGGTTCAAACAATTTATAAGAAGTCCTAATGAGTGTAGTTCTATGGAATAGTAAATTCATAACTATTTCAATGCGCAGCGCATGTTTTTTCACACCAAAAGGCAATATGTACCTGGAAGGTGTTTTCATGCATTGGTTTCACTTTGTATACGGTCAAATTGTGTCCAATATTAAATATTTGTAAAACAATTACTTTTAAGAAACAACTCGCAAGCTCCAAAAACTACCCGACCGGAACTTTTTCAAGCCCCGTGGGAATTCGATTTGAAGAGTCTTAAAAGTACACGTTCCAAGAAAGCCCAATATTGGATTTTCAAGACCAAAGAAAGTCGATAACTTCATATATGATAAAAATTTCAAGTTTTAGGAAAGTCCATAATCTCCTTAGTTTAATTCGCACATATTTCCTGAGGAAATCTATGTATTCCTGTGCTTTGTTTCTGAAGTGGTTTTCTATCAGTGCAGTGCTGTCGTCGTAGCGCACAACGCAGTTTCCTGCATTCAGCACATACGCACAAAACTGCAGAACACAAACATATTTGGTAAGAAAATCTTATGAAAATTTTGATACTGCAACTATGAGCAAATCAAAATAGCTTCAATACTGAACCAAAAGAGAACTTTCTTACAGAACCAATTTAATATGGAACACCACTGGCAGTAGTTTACAAATGTGAAATGGCAAGGCCAAGGTGTGCTTCGCTCCAATGGCTTAGCCAATAACTACCGGTAAAATTTGCATGCACTAATATAGGAAGGAACTTCGTTGAATACAAAATGACAGCACAGTTACCGAAAACCTTGCTAAGCTCATCATCACAGATAACGAATTGCTTGTTGCTTGGGTCCTAAAAGAGATAAAATCAATATTAGATAAACAGCATCTGATAAGATTTTAATGGCCTTATATATTGACCTCCTATATTGATTTTATGATCATGGCCAAAATGAAGAAATGAAACTATGATCAAGTACTTAATGCGCGAATGCATATGCAAAGGAAATGCATCAATCAAACTAAAAAATTAAATAGAAGAGTGGGCCCATAGCAATAAGTGGCAAGGTTTGCAGTGCAGATATTTCCTCGAACGACCATACAGAGGTAAAGCACGTGAAAGATAAATATGAAATCTGCGTGAAACCACATTATAGCTTGCGTCAATGTTTAGACTTACTGATCTATTGGTTAAGAAAATAAAATTGCCATAGAGCAGGAAACATTATAACTATGATATTTCATGAAAATAGAACATAAACTGTGGCTTCTCCGTGACATTGAAATTTGTCATGCAACAACTGGTGCGCAACGCAAACAAAATAATTAAAGCCAGGGTGTACGTAGTTCGAATCCTACTCTGGTACACATACATAGCCCTTTCGGTACTATTGACTAACTGCATGATGGGCTGGGTGGTAGACAGGCAAGTTAAATCAATGCTCTACGCAGGTCGACAGTCGGCAGGTAAATAATAGCAAGCCACTATGATAAGTGCCCTAGGACAACAAACTTTCATCACTTTCCTACTTCTTACTTAGGCCTATACTTGTTTGCTTACTACCTTTGAAACCTGGAGCTTTTCTCACGATCTTTCTACAGCAAAATGCCTTTTCTGATAAACAACGTCTTTGTATATACTCATTCTCTTGCATACTCTAAATAATTTTCCTTTGTGAACATTTCTCATATCAAACTTCTTCATAACGATCACACCATAGATAAGTAGCCGAATAGACAACAGAAACACCAGTACAAAGATTATACATCGATCGTTTTAAAAGGGGCTTTAAAAGGCCTATAAAAGCCCACAAATGTGATACCTGCAATTACAGAGAATGCAAAGCGTTTTAACGGAATTTAGGTATTTTATTGTATGGTAACATTGCATTTTAACTATATCCTATTTCAATTTAACTGTATTTAAGCAGATATTCTTTTTTGTAAATAGTTGGCGTAAATTAGCTTCAGCTATACTTATTTAGCCAACTTTAAATGAAAGAATTAATTAAAACAAAATCGTTAATTCTCCTTTAATCCTCCCTCTCAAATTAGGCCACTGTTCTATAAGCCTTTATTCGTGAAAAAGAAAATGTTGTCAGTCCACTCTCTCCATTAAGTCATCTTTCACAATTTGAAAACCGCAAATTCTCCAATTAGCCCCCTGGTGGCTTATTTATTTTTGATGCTTTTTGTGTGGGGCTTATTCGAGGGGAGAACTTATACGAGGGGGGCTTATAAAACCATTCGACACATCTCTCATAAAGAGCACATTGTTAAAACTCCTATTCTTCACAAAATTAGAAGAAAGTCTGAACTTAAGCACTAGTTTTTATCAAAGTCTTCATCATCACCTGGGGTGGGAGCTTATTCAAGGGGGGCTTATTAATAATATTAAATTCCAGCATGGGGTCATATTCGAGGGGATTTATATCGTGCGATGAATTTTGGATGCGTAGGGTAACACGTCGAAAGAGCTTATCATGAAACCTTTCAAATATATGGCTCTGAATTTACCATCAGACGGCAGCGAGGACGCACTGATTCACTGTTTGAAGGAAACCTTGTTCCAGTGGTGTTAAGAATTTGAAAAACGTTTACAAAGCCTTCATGACGAATATTCGGAAGAAAATCCTTTTGCTGAGACTACCGATTCGGACGCTGAAGGTGCTTGTCAGCCTTTCATTTACTGGATATCAACAAAAAAGCATACGACACAGAGGTTTTATAACTTGTTTCTTAATTTTGTTAACAGTAACTACTTAATATAATCCTCTCTTTTCTTTTTCCAATACATTTCTAATGTGTAATCAAACGTTAACAAAGATATAAGGGTCTCCCTCTAAAAAATGCCTTCCCTAATAAACGCCACATCTAAAACCTGTGGAATTTCATAAACGTCGTGGCGTTTACATACATACTTTACTGCGTCCAATTTCAGTACGAGCAGTGTTGAAGTAATTCCTCTATTATTCACACTCTATTTGGATTAGTTTATTGCGTTGTTGCTGCAATTTGAAATAGAACGTTAGAAGGACTGAGAGGTTCCAATATGACCGACAAGCCTTCCACTTCCACTTCCACATCCCAGTCTTGTCCGGGTTGGAAACTCCGTTGGGGCATACATTTTCTCATGTAATCGAGCGCCGCCCTTCTGAATTGAAAACCCACTTAGTAAAGCGAACACTTGCGCGTTGACAAACATCATAAATTAATTTACCAGGAATAATTGATTCCTAGTAACAGCTTGAATAGCAAAACCAACGCCTTTCCTGTGTTCAATCTCGAAGATAATTGATTTGCTCAGAGTCCGTGCTGGCACGAAAATGGAGCCGTGTGGACAGGGTTTTTATGCTAGAACAATATTAACCGCGAATAACTATTTTCAGTTTGCTGTAGGCGCGGACTCAACAGGAGATGTGGAGGGTGCAACACCCCAATATTCACAGGCATCAAAACGCTTAAATGCTGTTTCTTAACTGTAGACAAGGGGCTCCCTATTTATAACCTGCTGCCAAGCACATAGAAGGGCATGGCCTGAGAATTTCCTTCAGTTTCTCCTCTCAAGAAATCGTACTCGACCTGCTACTGATCTGGCACAGGAAGTAACAAGAAAAGAGTAAAAGCTACCAACACAATCTCGTACTTGGTCAGCTAAGGTGAGACTTTAAAGGCATCATTGTCAATAAGCCTACCACATGAGAGCGTTTGAGTGATGTCACAAAGGACTGGATGTCGTCATCTATAACTTTTCTAACTCGCAACACACAATAGATCAGGAACCATCTCGGTATGCAAGACATCCAGTTCCTCTCAAGGAGGCTGATAAAAAGTAGCAATTTGATAAAAGCATAGGTTGCAAATGTTTGATGGCTGAGAGCTCTGATCGTATTTAAATTCTCTATACCATTTTAGCCAATTAGAGCGCACAATTCTATCTACAAATGCTCTTCACAGTTAAATCTCGGCCCATTCTGGCAATTTTTACTACCCCTCGGAGAAAAAATCGTGTAAAACGTGCTTTGAGATATTCTGAACTTTGTTTTCAAAACAGGTTGCTTAATAAATTTAGTAAAAAACTATGATTGCAATCAATCAAAATATGTTCGCGATTGCAAGCTTTAGGTGCTTGCCGTTGGTCGCTATCATCACCCCCTTGTTGAGACGAAGAAGGATTTCGAACAAGTCATGTAATAAATTTGTCGTATTCACCCAGTGCTGGTAGCACTGAATATTATATTTAAGAATACCAAGCAAGATGACTTTTGCCTAGAGGAAGGCAAAAGTTTGGCAGAATGTAGTTAAATCGAACTGTGAGGCACTTGCAGTAGTAAAATAGCAATATAAGATAGAAAATGGTCTATCAGCCGGGTCGAAGCAAGCTACCTCGCTATACACTTTTAAGAAAAGTATATAAAAACAGTTTTTTTGTAACTTATGATCTTTTAAGGTTGTATATAGATCTTCGAAAATTGCAAATAAGATATTAGCGCTTAATTTTAATTGATTTTATCAGTACTATTGTAATTAGATGTTTTTAATTGAGGGCCTCTTGAAAACCAACTTCTGTTGAAGGGCAACCCTCCTTAAAAGAATGAAATGAAATGAAATGAAAATGTTTACAGGAGGACATTCGTTTGATATAGTTTGATATGCTTACAGAGTATCACATCTGAAAATTAAAATTATTAAGGGTATAAAGCAAACATATTTTGAATGATTCTAACGATAGATTTTTTGCTAAATGTATTAAAGAATCCATTTCAAAAAGAAAATTTAGAATGTCTCAAAACACATCTAACACGACGTTTTTTCCGGGTTGAGTAAAAATCGCCGAAGTAGGCCTAAATTTAGCTGTGAAGAGGATTTGCTGATAAAATCGCGCGGTCCAATTGGCCAAAACGGTATGGAGAATTTAAATGAGATCAGAGCTCCCAGCCAATCAAAGATGTGGAACCTATACTGTTGATGAATGACAATAGGAGGACATACAATTCATGACTATGACAGTTTGGGCAACAATCTTCTGGGTGTTCTGTGAAGCGGGTTCTTTCATTGCAAAAACAACTTGCTTCATTGTCTATGGCACAATTGCAGTTCATTTTCTTGAGAAAATTCACATCATAAACATTAAAAAATTTTTTCCAAGATACATTACGGAACCCTCTCTTTGTTCATCCGTGGATTACATTTACATAGAAAAGCTCTAATTTATATCAAGTAACTACAATAATTAACAGGACAAAATAAACTGGTTCGCTTTGCCGGTGGAATGAAATGAAACAAATACTCAAAACCGTAAACGGTTTCCTAAGCTCTATCAGAAAGAAACCAGTTCAAATTGTCTTGTCTTCTGCAGAAGTTCCATCTGAATCGAAATGTAAATACGCTATGACAGTATCTAGCATGATAAACCGCTGATCCTGCTAGGCACCGGTCCATCACTTTAGAGTCTATACACTTCAAGGTTTTCACATCTTGTCTTTGCAGCTTATTGTATCGATTTATTCTCAAAAACAACTAGCGAAGACCACAATTAAAGTTCAAAAATGTTGAAAACTTAAGATCTCTAGTAGTCTAGAACCTGAGTCTCAAATGAACAGAGTCACCACAAAGGTTCTAAACACTTATTGACCGAACAAAATGTCACAAAGACTCGATCAAACTCCCATTTGTGAAGCCTTAAAGCATCTTCGAGCTAACAATCACACGAGTAGTTTTGTTCAAAGTCTAATTATTAACTTTGGTACACATTGATTATTACATCAGATTTCAACTGGACGTTTCTCTGCATATCATGGGATTCTCCACAGTCGTTATTAATACCGATAATATTTGCCGTTCAACACAACACAGTAGAGAAATACATACAAGTCGGGTTATCTACCAATCACGTTCCTCATTCCTTTTACTATCCTATCCAATGGCTGTAATTTTTCAACAATACTTTTGCCATTATAAGTGGCAAGCAACAAGATATTAGTTTCTGATTAATCGTAGCATGTTTGGTCCAAATAGGGTAGTATGCCAACAACTTTTGATAAATATGTTTTGCTTGACATCATAAAAGTATAAACCAAACCCATCCAGTTCACAACAAAACTATTTGTAGATGGGAACTTCATTTAAGCTACCCAGTTTCAAATCTCTGGTTCCTATTCCCATAGACAGAATTCACAACATAACTTCACTATAGCACGAAAAAGTGGAAACATTCTTTTAGCATACTGAAAGCTTATTTCGTCCGACACTCGTCAGAGTATGAAACGTCGGATAACGACCGAAAGGTGAACCGAAATATATAGCCAGATGCGGGTACACGTGATATGATGGATAATGCGTCTATTTGGCCCTATGATTGGCCAATTAGCACCTATTCACCATTGTTTACTTGAAGAGTCCAAATGAGAAAATGAACTCTTTTTGTTTACACAAGACTGGGTTTTGAGTCTTAATGTAAACTGATTCCAAAACACCTAAATGAAAGGACGATCTTGCTTGCCCAATGATCCGAAAATTATTGTCTGTATATGTTTTGGCGCATTCTGGATTTGTTAGAAGATGTTGTCCTATGGCCGAATCACTTTTCATTTTAGAATTAGAGTTTTTACACGTACGAGGTTGCTGTTCTCTTGTTGTAGTGCTTTTCGTCCTGATGCTCATGGGTACATGTTGTTTTATTCTATCAGCTGGCCTCTGCGTAATTTTCGGACACCTAAATGAAAGGACGATCTTGCTTGCCCAATGGTCCGAAAATTACGCAGAGGCCAGCTGATAGAATAAAACAACATGTACCCATGAGCATCAGGACGAAAAGCACTACAACAAGAGAACAGCAACCTCGTACGTGTAAAAACTCTAATTCTAAAATGAAAAGTGATTCGGCCATAGGACAACATCTTCTAACAAATCCAGAATGCGCCAAAACATATACAGACAATAATTTTCGGATCATTGGGCAAGCAAGATCGTCCTTTCATTTAGGTGTTTTGGAATCAGTTTACATTAAGACTCAAAACCCAGTCTTGTGTAAACAAAAAGAGTTCGTTTTTTCACTTGGACTCTTCAAGTAAACGATGGTGAATAGGTGCTAATTGGCCAATCATAGGGCCAAATAGACGCATTATTCATCACATCACGTGCACCCGCATCTAGCTATATATTTCGGTTCACCTTTCGGTCGTTATCCGACGTTTCATACTCTGACGAGTGTCGGACGTATAAAGCTTTCAGTATGCTAAAAAGAATGTTTCCGCTTTTTCGTGCTATAGTGAAATTCTGTAGTACCAACAGACTTTTCACGAATTCACAACATCAATAATTACCCATTGCATCAGACAGTAACTCATATGAACTACATTCGTGTCTTATAGGCTGCAAAAATAGACAACTAGATACACATCAACAGTGCAGACTAGAATACGTAACAGCGAAATACAATTACTGGTTTTCATAACCATGCTAAACTGGGACAATAAATAAAATTGAAGCATACCAGAAGATCTCTCTCCTTAAAGATTGCATACATTTTCTTTACAACGTCGCCCCTAGACAACTGAAAAGAAATTCAGTCACAAATAATCGCTTCAATTAGGATAAATGCACTACGCAAAGCAAGTGAAAGGAATGAAAACAAATAAATGGTGCAAAATATGTCACTGTTGCGATAAAGCAACAAAGAGAAGATTGATTAAGCATGACATAAACCAATAAAGGACGGATACTAAAGATAGATCCAACTAGTTGAAAGGCAGGACAATGACTCTTTCCAAATCAGATGATAAATAGCTGTCACATGTTTCAGTCAATGATAGGATTTGCAACTGGCAAGTAAACTATTGCAGAAGGTAGCACGGACCCTCTTTCAAGCCTTGATTTAGCATGCTGATCCCTAGTATGTTCGTTGAAAAGTAAGGATGTTCTCAGAACAAGCTGCTGTTTCTGCAGTTCACGTAGTTCCAAGCTTTTGCCAATAGCACATGACGAATTGGTTCCAAAGAGCATTATTACACGCCAGACTATGAATAAGTTGTGACACGCCAAAAAGAATCTATACCTGATATTGTAGCTCACTATTTTCGCATGTTATGAAAAATTGTAAAAGAAGAGAGTGTTTACACAGTAGATCAAAGGAAAGAAGTGCTGAAGACGAGAGATGGATATATATATATATAATCAAAATAAGGTCAATAAGAACCAAGAGAATATCCAGTCACAGGGAAAAAAGAACCTATGACTCACGATACAACTTTCCCAACAACAAATAACTTTAAGATATCATACGGTTGACACGAATGGTAAGTTTCCGGAATATTGCAAGTTGGGAAAAGGAAAGGAGATCACTGAATATTAGCGATTACAGGCGCAGAAAGTAATTGGATGGAAACGATCATGTCATTATGAACAAGAAATTGGCAGTTCATCTGTCCAGTGTTGTATACTCTAAACGATTACAAAAAAAGAAAAGGAAGGAAATTGAGTTGAGTCAGGGTGCACATAATAAAGAGTTGCGTATCAAAACTTAAGAACTTTCATTACCGTTAAAAACGTGCAGAAATGAAAGTTTATCTGTATCACAGTGCTACTAATAAGTGAGTTGACTTCTGGGCAAATGACCTTTGTCACTAAAAGCAGCTTAATCTCCTACCTTGGTTGTACCCATAATACTTGATAGTTCTTGAGATAAAATCATCTCCTTTCCAAACCCTAGAAAAAGCGGCAAACATAAACAAATGAAGTTTCGATGACAAGAGCAACGCAGCGTAATATCCCAGCCAAAAAGTTAGAGCAATGTCAATTCTGGTATGGTCGCAATCTCACAATATACTATGCTACGGATGAGCATATTCAGTTGCATAATGAACGGATGACTTTTTTGTTTTCTTTTGTTCTCAGAGGAGGGTAGCTTGAGGATGCTACTTTTATGTGGTGTTTGAATACTGGGCAATAACAATTAAAAAGAGCACTCTATTACGAAAGCAAGACTAACAAATTTACAAAATATTCTATGGTATAATTTAAAGTAAATAATAAAAGAGAGTACAGTGTGAGTAGAAATTTACATGGTGAATAGAAAGGACACGAGTATGTGATCATATCATGGGAATAAATAAAAATCCCTGCTTCTAGTAAAACTTTACATCTGGGTTGAAAACTGGGGGATATACTGTGAAATGAACTTGATATATATAGAAATATAAGACTCTCAATCTTCAGTCATGTATTCTCGAGAACCCAAAACGTGCTTCTTCATAGACACACGCGCAAAAATAAAGAAACAACGTGATAACGAGATTGTGATCAAAACTATTACATGAAATATACCAAGGTTAGGTACAGCGTAGTGTACACGGTTTGAACCTGGCTTGAGAATCTGATAAATCTCAGAAAAGGTAGTGCAAATGTGGGCCAAGACTAAAGCTAGGTAAAATCTTGCTGTATGAATACTCCTTTCTGGCAATGCATCATAAGGTGCTAAAATAGTTATATACATATGAAAAAGATATTCTGAGTTGATTGATATTCTGAGTTTAATGCTCATTTCTTCACAATGATATCACCTAACTTTCTTTTTCTTATTGCAGAGCCAAAGTTACGTATTCATCGTAAAGTTACCTATTCAAACAATTTGAAACCACTATCTACAAAACACTCTCAAAAAATATTCTGGGTCAGGATAGCTCTGAAATATTACAAAGTCTTTGGCTTGCACTTGACTAGATTTCTGGTTGATTTCAAATTTCTTGCTACCATATCCTTCGAAATATACTTTCTTCCACACCAAAGAAGCTTAACAAATAAAGCTGATGTTTGACAGCTCGAAATGTCATGAGAAATCGCAATTCGTTAAAGCTGTCGAATGTTCAAGATATCTGACACTTTATTTCGGAAATCTAAACGAGGGACATTGAAATTCGTTCTAAGTAGCTTCGATTTGTCGGACAGTGAGATTATCGAATGTCCATTGTACAGGTAGTTATCCTCAACATCGATACATGTCACTTTAAATGCAGCAAATGCACACCATCACTAACCACAAAATTACAAAGCAAATGCATTCTGATACTAGTCTGTATTCATTCAAGCTTTGTGCTAGTAAGACACTTTCAAAACATGCACTGAAAACAAAGGTCGCTTTAACCTGCGTCAACCCTATAGTGAATTTCATCGAGGCTAAAAGCTCCAGCTTACAGAAAGCAGGACGAAAGGGAGAATTATCAGTCTTGAATTTATATTTGAGAAATAATATGGAATTGAAAACAATAATGACATTGTAAATATGGAACAATCATTAGAAATCTCTGAAAACGACGCATAAATAAATGATAAAATATCTAATCCCATTAGAAAATGTAATCTAAAGGTTTAAATATATGATACAAAGCATGATCTGATACTAGATAGTAGGAGGGTATTTCAGAAATTATATTCTAAATCAGAAAATAATAAAAATCAACCTGTTTTCTTTCTAGGCTTATCTGAATCATTTGATGTATCTGCTTTTGCTTTCTTAGGCTTGGTTTTTGAAACCTAAAAGTGAATATTCTATGTGTACATAATAATGCTGCAAGGAAGGTATAAATTAAAAAGAAGACCTGAAAATAATATAATATCAGTTATAATAGGGGCCTAGAGAAAAGACACACAGCCACAGAGTCCTTACTGCAGACGCCACATATAATTTTCTTTTCAACAATACCAGTAGAGTCCAGAGTGTAATCCAAGTAAGCCCTACGCCGGATGTAAAGCAGAGAATTACGGGGATTTTAGCGTTTCCGTACACGCTAAGAATGAAATAATAGCAAATTTTGACTCTAGAAACTCTGTCAACTTTCCATTGACTTTCCTCCAGAAGATTTCAACCACCTTATATTCGTAACAATACTGAAAGGCAATTGTTCGTCATTCCCTTTCATAAAGTATTGGCATTCTCTGCTAGATTGCAGATGACCCCAAATGGAATGATAAAAGTTTCCTCAAATATAATAGTATGGAACAAGTATCAAATTTAAGGTGATATGCCATCAAAGTACTTTCAAGTATATAGTTCTTAAATATATGTCGTTTCCTTTTGATATACTATAGCATTTATGTTAAACATAAGTAATGTTAGTCTTTTTGTTTTACGTAAACCATGGGGCAGTCACAGTCTTTTGTTCCCCGGGGTATTGCCTTAGTAGTATAGTAAAGTAGATATAGGTATGCAATATGTAATTTGTATTGCAAAAAAGAGAATAGAAAAAAGTACCCGCCATACTTGACAAAAGACAATCTACTAAAAATACTCTTGGGAAGTGAATCACTAGTCTTTACCTTATTTGGAGAGACTTTCCTTTTTCTTATTACAGTATTCTTTGACTTCTGAAAAATGATAGACATATCAAGTTGAATCAAGAAGAAAATGTAATGAGCGAATTCAATGTTATGTAACATGAAGCGGTTTCTTATTTGTAGACTTTCTACGATTTTATGATTACCCACACCTCTTCGAAATGAACACTGTTCCCAACATTTTGCAGCCATAGCTCACACATGTAGGTAGTAACTACACACAGTAGTAAATGAAAAAATGATAATAAAGCAGATGTAGCAACCTCCTGAAATCTAAAGCTGGCCATAAGTAAACTAAATCATTGAAAGATTGTCAAAGATGTCCAAAAATCCTTTGCTGTTAACAACTCATAAGAATACAGAATAGAAGAACTACGTCAACTACAAAAATTTTTATCATGATGAAATTTCGGACAATGATTTTGAAAAGATATTCTTTGACTAAATTACCTCCCAAAAGTTGACACCTTAGGGTCTACATACCATTCTGAATATTAAGAAAACTGTTTGCGTTGCCTCATAGGATATTGGCAGTATGCCGGCATCACTTCTATGTTAAAAATTCATGATGAATTTTGTCATGAGGACATTCTGAATTTCTTTTAATGAAGCTTATCCGCCAAAAATATATCTAATGAAATCTTTTGTGGCTACTGTATATGAAGGGAAGGAAAAATACCAGATCCATAACGATAGAATACTTTACATGAAAAAACTGCATTAGGTAGAAACCTGTTTTTCAGAACTTGAATCGGAGTGATCAGCATCGCTATTTTCTGATGAACTTTCATCTTCATTTGAACTTTGTTCATCTCTTTGACTTGTATTTGATTCATCTATTAGTTTCATCAAGATGCCATCTATTTCTTTTCTCCTAAAATTAAAATATTATAGTTTATTCATTTCCATTTTATTTATTTCAAAATTCTTTATCCACAGATACAATTCAAGTAAAGTAACTATTCTACAATGTACACTGCAACTAAACATAACAAATAAAACCTACCACACTCAGGCTTCTGTGTAAGGGCGCTAGCAGGCATGTGACTGATCACACGCATAATGTCAAAATATCACATTGAGGCATGCGATCTATGCCCACTGATTATTGTCAAGGTGCATGACCTGGTCAATTTTCAAGAATGAGGTGTGGGGTGGAATGCGCATCTTGCTTCATTGAGGCAAGTGCTGAGGTGCACTCGAACAATTGTGTGCCTTAAATGGACAGGCCTGCACAATATGTGTCAATATATGTGTCAATATATGTGTCAATATATATATATATATATATATATATATATATATATATATATATATATATATATATATATATATATATATATATATATATATATATATATATATATATATATATATATATATATATATATATATATAATTCAATAGCCTTTCCATCAAAAGTTTTTAAAAATTTATATAGACTCTCATAATAAAAACAACTGTTTAACGTTTCGCGTATAGCTTCATCAGAAAAATCTTCACCTTTACTTTACAGAGCGCACATATATACACAACCAAAATTGAATAAGTACAATGGAAACACATAAATAGAAACAATAAGTAAACTTTTACTCATTTCCCATATCTGTATGGATTAACTGGCAGCATCTCTCCATTCAAACTCTGTCATTTCCTTTCTTTACTACATCTATTGTGTGCTTTGCACTTGCTCTATCCTCAGGGGTAGAGCTCCTATTTTTCTTTCTACTTCTATTCTTCTTTTGTTCTCTTCTTCTTAGTGCCATTTTTACGCCTCCAGTTAGATGGTGTGAAGTTCGCTAATTATTTTTCTAAGGTATTGTTTCTATTTATGTGTTTCCATTGTACTTATTCAATTTTGGTTATGTATATATTTGCGCTCTGTAAAGTAAAGGTGAAGATTTTGATGATGAAGCTATACGCGAAACGTTAAACAGTTGTTTTTACTATGAGAGTCTATATATATATATATATATATATATATATATATATATATATATATATATATGTATATGTATATATATATATATATATATATATTACCAAAGTTTCTCAGCAGTAATATATTAGAAATACACCTTAGGAAAACGACAATTGCTTTCAATTTGTAAAACATGTTTCGATTGCTTCGACAACCATCTTCAGTTACAGAATAAGCATATTACATGGTGCAAACGATATAAAGGCAAGTGATTACTCCCTAGGGGTCTTACAACAAAAACTATTCCATTGAGATAGAGTGCGTCGGTGCTTAAAATGAGGGTTATAGGATATATTATAACCCTCATTTTAAGCACCGACGCACTCTATCTCAATGGAATAGTTTTTGTTGTAAGACCCCTAGGGAGTAATCACTTGCCTTTATATCGTTTGCACCATGTAATATGCTTATTCTGTAACTGAAGATGGTTGTCGAAGCAATCGAAACATGTTTTACAAATTGAAAGCAATTGTCGTTTTCCTAAGGTGTATTTCTAATATATATATATATATATTAGAAAGAGATGTAAAGAAAGACGGAGGCTGCAAAATGAGAAGGACAGGTTAGAGAATAAGATCAAACATGAATTAACTGGTATTGACTATTTCATTTTCCATAAAGCATTGCTCAAAAATGTCAATCGTGAAGTGCACCACACTCTACAAAATCATCAGAAGAAGCTTAGAATGTTAACCAAGAACTGTAGCCTGCCATTTGACTCCAAAGAAACCGTAACCAACATTTCGTCGCATAAATTAACTTTCGATGAAAATGAAGCGCTTAGATTTGGCTTAACACACTCTATTTTCCCCCCTTACATAAAGAAAACCGATGTTTTTGCATGTTTTGAATCAATATATCAGTCTATGAATAGCTGCTTGATGGATAAGAATAATGTAGGTAAATTAAAAGCTGATCTTTCGCACTTGGCACAAACATATGTTAGTTCGTTTAGACCTTCACAAAAGGATATTAAAACCCATAAAACTTTAAATCAACTTCGTAGAAATAAGGAAATTGTTTTACTTAAACCTGATAAAGGTAATGGTGTGGTTGTATTAAATAGGTCTGATTATAATAAAGGTATTCTTGACATAGTGAGTGATTCTAATAAATTTAAAGAACTAGCTAATGATCCCACTATTTGCAGAGAGGGTAAATTACAACGTTTTCTGCGTAATCTTAAAAAGACTGGCAAGATTGATAACGATATCTACAGCCAAATTTATCCTACAGGGTCGCAGCCAGCACGCATATATGGTCTACCCAAAATGCATAAAATTACATCTCCTAATGTAGTACCACCGTTTAGACCTATTGTTTCCTCCATTCGCACTTACAACTATCAATTGGCCAAATATCTTTGCAATCTTCTTCAGCCGCACATACCTAATACATATACTATTTCTGATTCTTTTTCTTTTGTACAGGAACTCAACACTATTGATATATCTAATAAGTATATGGTTTCCTTTGATGTGAAGAGTCTGTTCACTAATATACCCCTTAAGGAGTGTATAGATCTTGCTGTTTCTTATATTACGGATGAAAACACTAATCTCAAACTTTCTAAGGTTGATCTTGTTAAACTGTTCTCAATTGCCACTGCTCAAACTCATTTTCTTTTCGATGGTAAAGTGTTTGACCAAATAGATGGAGTTGCTATGGGATCTCCGCTTGCTCCTGTCTTAGCTAATCTTTTCTTAGGGCATCATGAGCATTCTTGGCTTAGTAAATACAAAGGTCCTTCTATCCATTTCTACCGTAGATATGTTGATGACACTTTCTGTCTTTTCAACAATGAGCATGATGCGTCTCTCTTCTTTGACTTTCTTAATTCACAACATGATAACATTACGTTCACCATGGAAAAAGAAAGTAATAATACTTTGGCCTTTCTGGATGTCTTCATCAGCAATAAGGATCCTTCTAATCTCATAACCTCGATATATCGTAAAAAGACGTTTACTGGCTTGCTTACTGATTTTTTCAGTTTTACCTCCTTTTCGTATAAGCTTGGCCTTATCCAAACACTGCTGGATAGAGCTTATAAAATTAATAACACTCTTCTGGGTTTCAATGAGGATGTTAAGAAGCTCTCTAACATACTCAGAAAGAATTAATTTCCTGACGGACTAATACAAAAAGTAGTAAAAGGGTATCTTGATAACATTAATAAGTCTACTGCTCTTTCTGCTGTTTCTACATCCCCTATTGGTCTTTGCACTCTTTTTTTCAAGTTACCATATCTACCCTGGTCTAATTTCACCAAGCGTAAGCTACAAACTTTAGTTAAACGATATTGTAAAGATCTAAAAATAAAACTGGTATTTTCTTCTTTTAAAATTAAAAACTTAATCGATGTTAAAGATTCTGTGCCCAAAACGCTCCGCTCCAATGTGGTTTATAAGTTTAATTGTGCGGGATGTGATTCCGTTTACGTTGGCGAGACAAGCCGACATTTGTCCACTCGAGTGCGTGAGCATTTACATACTGACAAAAACTCCAACATCTTTAAACATCTTAGGGGTTCTGATAAATGTAGGGAATCTTGCAGTGACAATTGTTTCACGGTTATAGATACAGCAAGTACCTATCATCAACTTAAAATCAAAGAGGCTTTGCACATTTCATGGGAGAAGCCCATTTTAAATAAACAGGTTCAGCACTTTGATATCTCATTAAGTTTCTAACTCCTCTTTCGTGTTTTTTCTTCATAACGGTTTTTCGTTCTTTTATCGAATGTATATACTTATATGTGTTCTAATGATTTCAATTCAGATTTAGCAACTGAAGATGGATGATGAATCCGAAACATGTCTTGCAAAATTAGAAACATAGTTGTTTTTCTTCGTATTATATCTGATTTTATATATATATATATATATATATATATATATATATATATATATATATATATATATATATATATATATATATATATATATATAAACATATTTGCTAAACTCATATAGAAAAGAAAACAACAAAAGATTCGAAACCAGCTCTCTGTGAAGTTAGTCAACTATGAGCTTTTGTACTTGGCTTTGAACACCTGGATGTAGGGGGCTAATTTAATGTCAGAGTGGAGTATGTTCAATGCATCAGCTCTACAGAAAGCATCTTGCGATAGATAAAAGATGAAAGTTGCAATACAGATGTCCAAATGCCGTCAAGGAACTTGTATACCAGCCCTCAGAAAATACGCAGACAATATCGACCATCAACACGAAACAAGAAGCAATAAATCATTGCTTAGACTGCCCTTGGTAAAAACAGAGGCTGCTAAAAGATCCCTTTACTTCCAAGGCCCATACTGCTTCAACGAACTTCCAAAGGACATACGTTCCTTGGAATCGATTGTACTTTTTAAATCCAAATTGAAAGAACATTTTTTATCTAAAGAGTCATTGTAAAGTAGAGAACATTTTAAAGGATTTTCATTTCAAATTTGTTAATTGAAAATAAATCAGTTTGACAGTTTAGGTTTTTCTACGATCATAAAGTATATGTTTATAACAGGGCCCTTATTGATAACAGCACCTATGTTGCTGAAAAGGCAACCCTGTATAAATAACTGTATCATTATTATTATCATCTATCTTAATGACTATTTTCAAAAGATACTGCCTGCCTACGTGCTGGATTTTGGTGATTTTATACCCACCATTTCAACCATCTTTTCAAAGGCCCAAAAACTTATGGCATACCATTAGTTGATAAAAACCCTATGTGCAGTGCTTGAAAGATATCTGAGATTGTCGAGTCAAATATGTTGAGTTCCACAACATTCTAAATGCACCAGAATTTACCTAACAATGAGCTTCCCCATGCCAAATTCAATGAATGCAGTCTGGGATGGAAGATATTTTGATTACAGAGGTGCATAACAACACTTGACCAGAGTCAGAACACAAGGAAATGACCACCCAAGACATGGGAAACTAATTGGAAAAAAGAGGAAAGGTGCAGCTCTGAGTTCTGAAGAAAATGTAAATGCTTCACAGGACCCAGAAAAAAATGTATAAAAGAAGCTGTTCCTGAATCAGAATCGAATACTAGCAACAAATTCTTCTTAAATAAAGAACAGTAAATTAAATATAATATGTCGCTAGTTGTTGAAAATCTTCTTTTCCTGTTATTAATACCCTTTTATCTCAGTTCAAATATGTGAGTTTTCCTTCAACATATGCTTGAAAGCATTTCAAAATCAGTTTTGTGTGTTATAAAAATCATCCACCTGACACCAACGAGGAGCGCAATTCATTGCCAACCTACTCAAATTTTTACGACTGATAGTTGATGGAGAACAAATGCATTTAAACTTGATGACAGAAGCTAGCAACAGTACATGCTTGTCTGATCAGGGTTGGAGTGCTGTTCCATGATTCTGCTCTGGCATATCAAACAGATTTCAAGCCATATTACAAAGTGTATTTGTGGGTCAGAAAAATGTCACTTTAGAGGCTTGCCTAGAATATTGGAGAATATTTGTAAGCAGGTAAAAACTCATGAGAATGAGAAGGAGAGATTTTGTTTACCAATTCATTGACAAAGGTCAACAGCTTTAGTTAAAATAAATCCTGCAGCTTAAGAAGCTAAAGAGATAGAAACTCAGAGAATATGGTGTAGAACACATTTCAAAGGGGATATCTCTTGCAGCTTTCTTTTGTAGAGTGTAGATTGGTTCTTTGTATGAACCATTAATAAGATCCCAAATGACAATTCCATATTGGGAGAAAAAACAAACAGAGAGCTGTACAAGGAAACTAAAATATATCAGGGAAGTATATAAAATGGCTTTTCAAAATAAAAAAATCCTAAGACAGTACCTGGCAGTTAAATCTTGATCAAACTTTTCTTCAAGTTGCTTCCTGACTTTTTTTGATGTAAGTGTGCTTAGATCAGCTCCTTTTAGTAGTTCTGTAAAATATTGTGATCATGTGTTAACTATCTAGTTATTATTCATGGCAAGAACTACTACACATGTCGTAAATGTAAACATACTTCTAAAAGGGCTGGAAAATGAATCTAACAGAATACAACACACAAGACAGTAATTGTAGAGTGTGCACATGAAATATCCTAAGACTTTCAAATTTTATCAAAATGGCGACATTTTAATGCTAGGCGTACACGAGAGAATTTTGCTAAGTAAAATGTCATTCGTGGCACTTTGCTAAGGCGATTTCCTCTCGTGTGCGGAGGCTTTTTGTAAGCAATTTGCCATTCGTGACCGACAGTAAAATTTCTAACGTGTTTGATATTTTTTGTCATTCGTGGCACTTTGCTTACTGTGTGCGGCGACAAAAGTATTTTTCCTTATGATGTAACAATACAGCGCATGCGCCTAAAGGTTAGAATATGAGGAGAACATGGCGAACTTTAGTAGGTAAAATCTAAATTTCCAAAGGAAAAATCACTATAAGGATGAAGAAAATGAAAAATAAGTGAAAAGAGGCAAAAATATCAGAAGAATCTCTGGTAAATATCGCACGAGGTATAGGCGAGTGGCTGGCGAGTGGTTGTTCCCACGAAGTCCCATGGGGCTGTATACAAAAGGAAGTTTGAACTTTGTGAAAAACAACTTCACGGTTAGTTGAGTTTTATGAGAGACGTGAAAGGTTCAGCAATAACTTTGAAGCACAAACAACTGTTTATTGGACATCATCGTCGTATTCCGTTCGGAGGAACAATTTAAGCTGTGTCGTTGTGTTTTCGTGCCGAAGCACACAGCGATACAGCAATTAAACGGAGGGGACTTAGCACTGCAGGAAACAAAAATATACTCATAGAACTTCTCAGGAGTGATCTGGAATCTTAGGGAAATAAATCCGCCTTGGGCCTATGTGCTATGAAATCTGATGAAAGTTCAGGAATTATTAGTATCAGAAGAAAGGAGAAGTGTTTGAAGCTTAACATTAATCATATCAATGAGGATTTAACTGAATTTTTGAAGATGGATGGGAAGGTGGTAGAAATGCAGAATAGTTTGCCAGAGCTTGATAAGCAAAAGGAAAATCATTTCAAATCAAATGATAAATTGATTTTGTTACTTCAGGAAGATGAAGTGGATGCTGAATGTGAGAGAAGTTTGTCGAGTATCATCGTACAATTCGTAAGCTATACAGCCAGGCTGAAAGGTATATTGCAGACTCACGTAACATTGCCTTATCTACAAATGTAACATCAAGTGAACGACATTACAAAGAAATAAAACTGCCAAAATTCGATTTGCCAACATTTGATGGAGATACTTTAAAGTTTAATGCATACTGGCATCAATTCAAATGTGCAGTACATGATAACAAAAATCTGTCGGCAGCACAGAAACTCTCATATTTACGTGCAAGTTTGAAAGGAGCTGCTCTACAGACAATAGATGGTTTCGAAACTACAGCTGCCCAATTATAAGCCTGCAATAGAAGCTATTTCGCATCGATTCGGAAGAAAGAAAATTAGCGTTGCCAATCTTGTAAATCGCTGCGCCAACTACATGCTACTTTACAAAATCGGATAAGAGCACCAGAAGGATTAGCATTGAAGCCAGAGGATAACAATGATGTACAGATGATCTTAATACCACTTTTGGAAATGAAATTGCCATGAAGTCTAGCTGAAAATTGGGAACTCGAATGATCAGACATTGAAGACGAAGAAATCACGATTGATCTCTTTTTCAAATTCATGAATAGGCAAGTAATGTCAAAGGAAGCCGGTGAAAGGATTCAAATAGAAAGCAAGCAACGAAGCACGAGCAGCAGTAAAAGTATCAAAACGTCGAAACATGTTGCATTTAGTAACAGATATCAACATGCATCGTCACGTATTGCTTGGAGAAGTACAGCAAGAAACAGTGAGTTATTGTTATTTCTGCAAAAAATCAGGCCACAAATCAGGAAATTGTTATTCAGAAAAAAGAAGTGTGCAGAATCGATGGGAAATAGTAAAAGACCGTAAGCTTTGCTTTAATAGTTTCAAACCTTCAAATCCTGGCCATAATTACAGAAGTTGTAGAAAACCAAGCTGTACTGCAGAAGGATGCGGAATGAAACATCACCGATTGCTGCATTCAGGGACCCAGCATAATTAAAGCACTTCATTAACTGGGTGCAGTATAGATTTACAAAAGACTAATCAAGTTCTCCTTCAAACAGCAATTGCTAATTTAGCGGTAGGATCAAAAGAATTAGCTGTGCGCATCATGTTTGATACAGGGAGTCAAAGGTCCTATATTCGCAAAGATATTGTGAATCGTTTGGTCCAAGTGATCCAACTGAAGTTTTGAGCATCTCAACTTTAGGTGGAAATACAGCAAAGTACAGCAAAATGCAAAGAATTAAATGTTCCATCAAAAAGTCAGACAGTGAGTAAAAAGATACTTGCATAGAAATCAAAGCTTTAGCCATTCATCAGATATGTGCCCCGTTGCAGCCAGTACACTTTGATCCATCACAATATCTACATTTAGATGAACTGATCTTAGAAGATAATTACCAAAGAGATGCAAAGCAAGTAAATATTCTAGTTGGTGTGGATTCTTACTACAGTATAATTGAAAACAGAATTGAAAGAAGCATGAATAATAATGGGCCCATAGCCATTAAATTGAAACTTGGATGGATACTATGTGGACAAAGTGAAAGTCAAAAGCAAGAAAGAGTGGCTACAGTGATTTTAGCTGTTGAGGAAGATATTTACAAAACACTCAAAAGTTTCTGGGAACTAGATAGTATAGGAATCTTAAATGGAAATTCACTACAAATGAAAGAAGATGAAATTGATGCATTGAAACAATTTAAAGAAGGATTATCTTTTGATAGAGAAAGATATGAGGTATCTATTCCTTGGAGAAAAGATCATTCAAATAAACCACTGCAGAAACCTATGAAATTCACATTCCAAAAAGCTCATGCAAAAATTTGCTCGGGTAGATGTTGTCAAAAATTCATTCTTTTATTGTGTAATACCGTAATGGAATAGTCTACCAGAACATATAATCAATCAAACAAATTCAGATACCTTCTTTGACTTATGCAAAACGCACTTCTCCGAGAATTAATACTTGTGTTTATTGTTTATTGTATACATTTGTATCGACAAGTTTGTCGTTAAATGTTTTTCCTATGATGATGATGATGATTCAAAATTAAAGAACACTTACAATCAAGCTATGAAACGATTGGAGAGTGTAGAGAATCGTTTGAAAAGAAATGATGCAAAAGAAGAAGAGTATTCAAAGGGAATTATACAGTGTGTAAAAGATGGATTTGCTGAAGAGATTAGGTCAAATGATAATAGCATAACATGCGAGAGAATAAGATATCTACCCCACCATGCTGTATACAGAGGAGACAAAAGTACAACAAAGACGAGAATAGTATTTGATGCTTCTGCTTTGATGCTTCTGCTTCTGTTTGAATTTTAAAACGCTATCTGTATCAGTAACGTATCTTGAATCACTTTTGGAAAAGATGGCAAAGGGAATACCTCCATCAGTTATCGCCAAGAAATAAATGGATGCAAGAGAGTTCTTCAGTTGCAGTCGGAGATATTGTTCTCATATCGGAAGATAGAGTCGCAAGAGAGCATTGGCCCATGGGTCGTGGTATGCAGTACATCTGGGAAAAGATGGATTGCTTCGCACTGTTACTCTCAGAACGCAAAAGGGAAATCTTAGAAGACAAATCCAAAGAATCTACAATCTAGAGGTACAAGACAAAAATACATCATACGATAGCAACACCATTACAAAGGCACAAAAGGGAAATATTACAAAGAACAAAGATGATACTGAAACAACGCCTAACCAAAACGATGTAGATCAGGGGGGGGGTTGTTAAATATCGCACGAGGTATGGGCGAGTGGTTGTTCCCACGAAGTCCCATGGGGCTGTACACAGAAGGAAAGTTTGAACTTTGTGAAAAACAACTTCACGGTTAGTTGAGTTTTATGAGAGACGTGAAAGGTTCAGCAATAACTTTGATGCACAAACAACTGTTTACTGGACATCATCGTCGTATTCCGTTCAGAGGAACAATTTAAGCTGTGTCGCTGTGTTTTCGTGAAGAAGCACAAACAAAGTGTTTATTGGAATTGCTGTCGACTTGAAGGACAGGCTTGGTCTAAACAAAGGACAAATCATTCGCGTTGTGAGACGGATTGAATATATTTGTTGTTGGAAAAGACTCGAAAAACTATCTATCGTTGTTTAAATGTTATTTTGTGTTCAAACCGAGAAGGATACTATTACAATATCAGAATATTTCGTATTGATATCACTTGTTTGCTACATTCATAACATTGCTTGGAGTTCTATTTTGGCTTCATGTACACAGCAGTATTATAAGGACATGGAAGCCCCAAAACAATCTCTGCATGTCTGTAAATGCAATCAACATCACCAGATCTTCCACCCACTGGAACCCCAAAACCTTGAAGGTTCAAAAATTATGCATGGAAAACATTGAGATTTAGGCCACAAAGCTTAAGAATTGTTACAAAGTGCTCAAAACAAAGAGGTCTAGTTAAAATCTTGTACTTTAGAGGCTAGTTGGGACAGAATGACTAACTTGTTCTGTCGTGTTAAACATGTACGTTCATACTGTGTTCCTTCAATTACACTCTAAATGTAGGTAAGTAAATACTATAGGTACTATACATTAATACTATACATTTACCAACACCTGATGCAGAAGAAAATGATACAGACTTCCAGCAAGCTGTTCGTAAATTAAATGCTCACTTCATCCCCAAAAGGAACAAGCAACATTCAAGATGCAGTATACAGACAAAGACAAATTACACCTCGCCAGATAAGAGCAAGCATTGATATGAGAGTACCTAACAGCAACATGAAGTGCAGTAGGTGCGTACAAGCACCAAGAGTGGAAGATTTTGCTTATGCCCTTAGAGAATGCATAGTATTCAGCAAATTAGGCTCAAAAAGTGGATACCATCAACTTGCCATTGATGAAGCATCAGTAAAAGTTTCCAAATTCAGCACCCCATGGGAAGAATATTTGGTGATATAGCAAATTGCAAGAACCAGAGAGATGATATTATTATTGGAGGAAAATCAGAGGATAAACATGAGGAAGCATTACAGAAGATCTTTTTTCTATCAAATATAAAATTTTATAGAGACAAAGTACCTAAACACTACAAACTACTGGACTACAATACAAAGACAGAACCCAGGATGAGCAAAATATGATGAATATTACCTGGGATTGAACATATTTCAAACTACAACCAACAATACAACACTACATATGAATACTTGAATTGCATTGCACATTTAATGCCAATGGCGTAAAACAATATATATATATATATATATATATATATATATATATATATATATATATATATATATATATATATATATATATATATATATATATATATATATATATATATATATATATATATATATATATATATATATATATATATATATATATATATATATATGTACATATATATATATATATATATTAATTTATTATATCTGGAACCCTGATTGGGAGATTTAACAGCGGAATAATTAACTGTTCCTACCACTGTGCATAGAAATAGGAAAGAACACTGCTAATTGTTAGTAGCCTACTATACAGACAAGACTGTACCAGATCAGAAGCAGATAAATGAATCTGACAGACACATCGCATTGGCTGAACATAAAGAAGTTAGCAGTAATCACAATAATGAATCTACCAAGGAAAATGTAAAAGTAGATATTAGTCCACCAGAGATGACAGTGCAGGAATGCAACACTAGTACAAAGCCAAAAAGACAGACTAGAATACCAAACAAATATGATGACTATATCTTGCACTGAGATGTGATCAAAGTGAACACACTATAAATTGACATTTGCTAAGACACTAGTTTACTTAATTATAATATAGGCTGTTAATCACTATATTGAGTTATGCTTGTTGTGTTGGTTAGCTGGACAGAAACTAAACTGGCTTTTTTACTAGTTGGGGAGACATGTTGTTATGTAGTTATGCATGTATAGGACATTATGTTACATAGTTGTCATAGTAAATTGCACATGCTTGTAGATTAGGAGTTACTCCAGTAAGTTGCAATTCACACAGGAAAGTGGAAGAAGTCATATAGTTGGCATATTCATTTTATGTTCAATTTGAGATATAAATGACAATTGAATGTAAGATCAACTTTGTGATATATCTTATTACCATTTTCATATATTAAGGGAACTCATGAGAATGTGACATTATGCCATGAGATCTTGACATGGAATCTGAAACCATTGGTCTCACAGCATGAGAGTATAGTATTTAAAACACATGGCCTAACTCCCTTGCTTGATGAAATGTAATCAAGGCTGATATGCAAAGCAATGCCAAGCAGAGGCAGGAAAGTGACAAAGTGAGACAACAAATGATATATTTCAACTAAAGAATAAACACAATATTGCACATCATATAGAAAGAACTCCCAGTTTAAACTATTGGCAATAACAGTAAAGTGTATAATAAGCTGAACAATGTATTTGCAAACAGACCAATGATAAGTTCAAAGGTAATTTTTCCAACCAATATTTCCAAAGCAAACTAATATTTCTAGTTCATTTGAAAAATGAAAAGAACTGAAATCTTCAAAGGCCACATTAAAAATGGCATTGGCCAGGTAGCAGGCAAGGTCACAACTGTAATTTGCTGTAATGTTTATTGTTGATTTGATATTTGAATATAATGCCATGTTCTTGAAATATTGCTATTACACAATTTTTAAGAAAGCTTTTGGGTCCAGCAATGAAAATTTCTTCACTTTTTATGATTCCAGTGCTACCACTTTCTTAACACTTTCTAAGCATGGGTGTTTGAGATTCTGCACCATTACAGTATGCTAAAAAGGCTGAAATTTAGCTATACAAATATACCACACTGGAATAAATAGAGAAACACAGGGAACCTATACAAATTAAGCAAATTAGACGGTGGGACTGCACAGAAATTGAAATAGTACATGTATAAGAGTTTAATAGATCTTTTTAGGTCTCAAAAATCCAGTACTGAACTATCGAAACTTTTGAGTAGTCGAGTACTACTCTCTTTTGAATCACTTTCTTATAAAAAATGTTGCATTGGAATACAGACAAAAGAATCATGTTTCATAATCATTGAAAGCCAACTGTTACATACATTCTTTGTCACTTGATATGTTAACTTTGCATATATAATTGTATATATTGAAATACCATCACCTCCAATTATATATAAGCAAAATCTGATATCACTGACATACGATAGTAGCTTAAGACGTCAAAAGAAACAAATCAGCCAATTCTATTGCATTGTCAAACAAACGACTATTTTGGTGTCTTCTTCTGTTTCTCTGTGAGATTCAAGGTGTCAAGATGATACTGACTCCATCTACAATTTTGACTTTTGTACAAAACACTGAATATTCTAGCTGGATATTTTTTGGAAAAAAAATGATCAAAAGAGTTGAAAAAGGTAGCTTCTCAAAAACCAGGGGTACTCACTATTGTTCGTAATGATTTCAATCAAAACCCTTGCTACCTGGAAGTCTATACCAAATGTGGATCAAAATAATGCGACAAAGATTTATTACATAATACTTTATCACTTCTTATGAATCGTCATAATTGCATCAAGTAGAATATTACCTTTTATTGCTGTTTTAATATCTGTTGCACTTACACTAGACATTTTGGTCGCTGTCCTCATGGAGGGCACTTCTAGAAAGTCATTAAAGTTTAAACATCCTCGTTTTCATGTCAGTATTAGGCGGTTTTCAACAAAATGGCGGTAGTAACTGCGAAGGCGCTCTGTAAAGTGAGGACAGTAGGACAGTAAACAGTGGTAGTCAGATGAGGACAGTGCGACTAGAAGGTCAAATTTAAATGATCTTTTATTAACTGGATTTTACTCAAAACTTTGACAAATGCCACAAAGTTATGTTCAGTGCCGTCTTCTATTAGTGTTGTATTTCAATACTTAAGTGGTGGCACACCTGGCACACCAGGGAAAATTTACCTCTAGCCAGAAAATAATGTTGAAAAAGGGTTGTTTTATGCCATCCCATTTGGACAATAGTTGACAACCACCATGTTTTCAACAACATGTCCTGGCTAGAGGAAATTTTTCCCAAGTGTGCCACCACTTAAGTAGTGAAGTACAACACTAATAGACGACAGCACTGAACATAACTGTGTGGCATTTGTCAAAATTTTGAGTAAAAGTAAGTTTAATGAGTTCATTTGACATGACCTACAATATGGGCCTGAATAGCGCATAAACAAGCATGGAAGTACAAGGTTTGCTGGGGCGTCGAAACGATTTTGAAAGTGGGGGGGCCTGATTAATTGGATTCACCAGGGTTGCGGATAAGCTCGGAATTCCACTTTTTTGTGTTGGCTAGAGCATCAAATTTTAAAGTTTTCGAAATATGAACACGTAGGAAATGGTCTTTTGTGGTACCTTGTTCTAAAAAAATATGTCGAATGATAAAATTTCAACATTTTATTGCATTACATCTTCACCATATAACTTCTACAAAGTAGCATGTTTTATAATAAAGGATTCTAGTATTTAAATATTAGTTAGATGCTTTTACCATATGCATGATGTGAAAGCATTGAATTAAATGCGTTCGGTGACATTTAAAGTACCGAAAGCAAGGTTTCATTCATAAATGCACCTTTTCCTACAAACATACCAATTACTCCAGCGCATTAAATTTGCCTAAACCAGACCTATGCTTGCGCTGTGATAACAAAAATGAAACGATGCCTTTGTAAATTAATACTTCCAGAAAATATTTGCACAAAAACTCTATATGAAATACAGTTACAAGTCAGATTTGGTAAAAGTTCCCAAATTGTTGTATCTCACACTAGTCAACGACACAAAATCATTGGCAATGCTGATCACATCCAAACCTTCTACCAAGTCCTTGTGTGTGTGCAGGAAAGATAAGGCATTGAACCTTGACGGTGTCATTCTTGATCGCAGCCAGATTTTGATTCTTCTTGCAACAGGAAATGATCCTTCTGGAGTGGCACTTGTGGCGGGGTTTATGAGCAGCAGTTGAATTACGATCATAACATTTGGAAACAACAACCTGGTGTCTGATATTGTTTCTTCCATAGCTTTTAAGATGTCATCGAAGTGGTTGAATTTTTCCTTGAAAATCTGTTACACCATTAGTATACAGGCACGAAGCCAGGGGGGCATGGGGGGAAGTGCCCCCCAGTTGAAAAATTTTACTCGCCCTTGCCCGCCCACTAAATAAATGCTTTTTGTCCAAAAAGAAGACAGTAAAAATTTGACATAAGACAACTAGTATCAAGGAATGTAATGGTAGCAATCTTCTGCAGGGTCACGGTTATTTTCTTATGCTATAGGAAACTCAATAGCCAGTAGACATATGATGCCACCAGATCAAGCGGAAGCATACAGCATAGCAAAAGACGCCTAGGCCTATGGGATTTGTAACGGAGTAAACATCCCCCTATATAAGAACCCTTGTTCCAATATGCGATGACTATACCCACGGTGAAGAGAAGATTTTTGTCTGAGACATTAGGTATAGTTGATCTGGATGCAGAATGTCGTGTTTATCGACGCATATTGCTGAAAGAATACGACAAAGGGGTATTCTTACACGAAAATCACAAAAAGGTTGATCTAAATAAAGTTTGTGCATTTATGGTGAAAGCCCACATTGACTGTGCACCAGTCCTTACAATGCTATATCGAGTCGCTGCAACTGCTGGGTATGCCTCAGCTCGCGTCGAATGCTTATTTTCAGCACTGACCAAGGTAGATGCTCCTCAACGAAGACCGCAAGCTACAAAGCGAGAGTCTAATCTCACATTCCTTCATTTTGAAAGAACAACGTTGATGTCACTCGAGTTTGATGACTTTGTAAAAGTCTGGGACTCTAAACATCGAAAACTCTCTTTCAAGTTGAGAAGATGATTGGGCTCTACTGCACACATTGTTACATTTTACAGTCAAGCTTTTAAATCATTCCGTGAAAAATAAGACATTAAGCTTATCTTGTTACCTTAATTTATATTTCAAGATTTAAGATTTAAAAACTCAATTTTACAGCCATGTTAATGGAAACTTTTTTAAGGGAGAGAAAATATATTTTCAAGCTGTCTCGATACTAAGCACTAAGGGGCAACTCACTCATTACGTAACACCTTTAGGGGGAGAAAATGATACTTTTATTTGTTACGCTACTGTTTAATCCATATGGAGGGTCATGCTGTGGAGCGTAACTAGAGGGGGAAGGGGTCTCAAAAACTGAAAATTAAGCGTTACGTAACGGGTTTGGCTCGTCTTTTGTCATTGCCCCCCCCCACATTTTCAACTCTGGCTTCGTGGCTGTTAGTATACCTTGAATGCACCTTGGTGCAAATTGGTAACCTTGCCGACAAAGAGGGACTTCTAATTAATGGTCTATATCAAATGCCAGACATGCTGGGACAACACGAAAGTAAGGACTGGATCCTATCTTGCGAAAAAGGAATCAGTTTATTGTTTCAATATTTTTTATGCTCTTTTCTTTTATGCTGCACTGCTAAAAAGTGGATGGGGACCAGTGCCCCTCCGGCCCCCCCGGTTTTGACGCCCCTGAAAGAGATTAAGCCCAGACAATGATGCCAAAGGTGCCCCAGCCTTGCCTCTTCCCCCATATTGTCTAAGGCAGAAGTGACCCGAATTCATGCGTTCCTGATAGGGAGGCTATAAAGTAAAATACTTCGAGAGATTGCATGCAGCTTTGTCCTTCTTGTCGTTCGAGTCTGAACACCGTTATACTCTCCACTGTAGGAAAGGGTCCAAACTTCTAAATGTCGTCGAATGTGAATCTGCTACGGAATCTTCTTTTAATTGTTCTGCTTTAAATTTATAAATGGTAGACCAGGAACAATCCACTTTTCAAACAACGGAACAGAGTCATTGACGAGGCTGCCTGGCAAAATGTTTACTATTTCAGTATGGTGCCTGTTGTCAAGTGAGTTTGATTGTCGTATCCATGAAAGGCGCTGCGCACTTTTGCGCATGTAAAATACATTTTTCCATCTTTCTGGATTTTTCAAGAATGCTGTTTTGGGGTCGTTTACATAAAATGTCATCATTTTTTCGGTCATTTTAGACACCTCCCTGCCCCATGCAATCAACTGTAATCATTGCCCTGCTTAATTATGTCATCATTTGCTTCACCCTCCTCTGACTCATAAGCCTTGACTACCTGTATAAAAGACCTGACATTTCATCTGAGTTTTGCTTTCAAAGTTAGCTGATGTCTGCCAAATGTGCGAACGAATATGATTCTTCACCCAACATTTAGTCTATGAGTTGTGCTTTTGCAGAGATAGAATCAATTTATGATTCAAAATCATAGAATATAAACAATGAATTTGGCAGGAACAAAGAATCCAGTGCGCTGAGCGCATATAGCAATGTTACCTGTTAGGTATGTGTGCAAACGATCTAGCAATCTAACGTTTCCACCAACATATAGATAACAACGCAATTTTGGATCAAATGCTTGATCTTGATCAAGCATCCTGACCATTGGAAAACACAATGTTACATCTCCTGCCGCCGTGTGCTACCGGTCTAAAATTGTTCATTTGTTCATGAGATGGTGTTCATTCAAATTCTTGACCATAGATCATTTGTACATGAAGTAACATGCATACTGTTATTATACCGTAGAGTAAAAACAACGCGTTTTATTCTCTAGTTGCTTAGTTCTTAGCTGAAATTTGGATCTTGAGTTGCTTGGTGATTGCTTAATTTTCTCAACTCATTTTAAGTAATCATTTAACAGGCGAGGAAGGCAGGAAAGGAAATGGTATTTTCAGCAAGTCATCGGAATTTATTTCTCTGCCAATTTTGCATTTTTTGCTCCTTTTGGCTTGAAAGTAACTCTGTAGTTAGGGAGAGGCGTTCTTTGATTTTTACCTAGTAATATTTTTTGTGGTTGCTTATGCTGATATCTTTGTTGTACAGAACCACAGGTGTTTAAAACATTTATCAAATCAAGTTCGATTGCTTATAACAGAGTTGCTTATAAAAAATCGTGAATATCATAAGTGTTGCGCATCCTGTGCAGAATCTGGTCCATTCTTCTCACTCTCTGATATTTAACATTGAATATAATCACTCATCTCAAAAGTTGGCACTTGCCGAGCCTCGTCGCAAACTTGATGCATAGATATAATATTTATACGTCAATTTTGCAATGGGACTCGGTAAGTGCTAAACCCTTACTGTTGCAGCAAAATCCTAAGGCCAGTTGGGTATGAGGGAGTATCACACACCTAGACAAAGATTCTGTTGTCAAATGGCAAAAATTAGCCATTTCTATCCGCAAATCGCTTTAAAAAATGTTGCATCTTACGAATCTACGAAGAACATAATTCAATACACAATACTTCAACATTTAAACAGATGTTCTTCAATCATGCGAGCCATCATAGAGGTATGGGAAAGATATAGAAGCCATGTCAAGGGGCGTCACTTAATTTATGTGCTGGGGGTGACAGGCAAATTTGCATTACAACTATGATTTTCTCCTGGCAAATAATAAAAGCATGAAATAGCGACGCTTTAAATTGTCTTGTGGAAGCTTGAGTGAAAATTTTTTCCAAAAGATGTACAGAATTTTTTAAAGTATGCTCTTTTATTTGTAGAAAAGACTTACTTTTGACCCTGTTTGTCCTATAATTTTGCTATGGAATAGTAGAATTAATGCTTTAGGTTAACAAATTGGATTGGCGAGTGGTTGAGTGGTTAAAGCGCTTCTCTGTTTTGAGGAACATCGCTGTTTCGTGACCTCTGAAGGGTTTGTGAAGGGGCTCGTGAGATTACGAGGCTGCATTGACATAATATCGAGGGTGCTAAATTCACTTCAATGCATTGTTTGTGGCGACAATAACGAAGAAGTTGAAATGGCGGGAATGCTACTGAAGGGCAGTCAGTATCGACACAATAATTATTGGTATTGCACAGTTTACTTTTACTAATAGTATTAAATGAGCTTATGATCGATTAACTAGGAGAAATTCATCTTTGGCGTAGAGAGTTGCAAGTGAACATTGGTGTACTAGAACGTGCAGCAATCCGAATTGCAGAGGATGGTCTTTTCGACAAGATTTCGACACAGGCCCGTCCCACATTGGGGTGTTGAGGGTGTGATATCCACTGGAAACAGAGTCAGCGGCAAATAGATGCGAAATGTTACATCAGTCTGCATACTATTTTCTTGGTTTACCTAGCTCTTCAGCCTCCGCCCAACTTCTTTCCACTAAAGTTGTTTTTGCCAGCGTATATTAATGTTTATTTTAAATTTTTCCTGGATCAGTGTTTCAGTACTAAACTGTCCGGTTAAATTCCAGTGTGGCAGCTGCATTTTAGTAAATCTAGTGGGAAAATTTGATAAATGTCTCCCATGTGGACCCATATGTGATGGGTCAATGTGCATTCCACTATACATATCAGTTACTTCTGCCTTCAAGCTAAAGTTACATCTAACCATATGCTCATGCACTCTCAGAATCTCATCACAAAATGTGGAATTTAGTTGTTCGACCAGAGGAGTACCTTAAAGGCCAGGGGGTAGTCATTATACTTTGTACCCCCAGGTATCATGTTGTTAATGTAAATATGTACAGAAAAACTTCTCATCAAGAAAGGTCATACTCTGCAGTCTGGATAGTCAGGGGCGGCCTGGGAGGCGAGGCCCTCTGGAGCTCCAAAAAGTGACTTGGTGCTCCCTTAGAAATAGAGTATTGAAACTCTTTTTGCATCATTGTAAAATGTTTGTCAGAATTTAATCTATTTTATGCAATTAAATGCATTTTGAATACCACTGGGAGTCACCAGGCCACTCATCTGATCTTCTTTATCCTTGGATTTCCTGTGCCCCCTAACAAAATCATACTGACTATGGGATTGGATCTTGAGACACATGTATAGGCAAAACACCAGGTGTGCTCTTGTGCACTTTGTCTCAGGTATGAGTATGTACTTGACTTTTTGGCTTACAGAGTAATGACAATTTATCTATTTTCTATTAATTGTGTTTGGAATGAGACTGTAAGAGTTATCCCACCCCAAAGGAGACAATATCATAGGACAAAAAGTGACGCCTGAATGAAAGTAGCATAAACAAATTCCACATTTCTCTGTGAGCACATGCAAAATATTGTTTCACCTTGCAAATATATCTACAAAACAGCATGCACAGAGCAAGTTTACTTAGCTCTCAGGTTCACAGCTGATATTTTTTATATAGTTAATTAGTCACTTAGATTAGATTATATAGTTAGTTAGAGTATGTGGGGTCAAAATCATTGAAATATAAGTATAAGTTAAGAATAATGCAAGACCTTAAACTTCATAAAGACATAGATTTTTTTAAATTTGAGGTTTGTTTTAGATAGCAGAACAATTCTTTTTGATTATGGTTTGTACTGTAAATGCTCTGTTCTTTACTGTTATTGTTATAATTCATTTTTGTTTTGTTTTTTTGATGAAGTGATATACCACCAGAGATTTAAGCTTTACCCCTTGATTTTAAATCAGACATGTGTTCATGCTTATCATAAAAAATGCATTTGGTTGAAGGCCTCTTTTATATTGGGGTTGCCATAAATCCTTGAATTAGCCCCCCCTTGAATAAGCCCCCATGCTAGAACTTCAAATTCTTAATAATCCCCTTCCTCGAATAAACCCCCACTCCAGATGATGATGAAGACTTTGATAAAGATTAATGCTTAAATTTAGACTATTCTTGTAATAGTATGGAGAAAAGGAGCTTTGACAATGAGCTTCTTATACGACATTTGTCAAATAATGTTATAAGCCCCCCTCGAATAAGCCCCCACCCAAAAAGCATCAAAAATAAATAAGCCCCCAGGGGGCTAATTCAAGGACTTATGGTATATGAATGTAAAGTCAAAAATGGAACAAAACTTATCCATTTTTGCCTAACAACAGAATAGTGTGTATGCTGCTGCAAATATCCATATCCAGCTTTTTCATTTAGCTCCATTCTTGGGGTGGGTATTGTGAATGCAAAGCCAAAAAATGGAGCAAAACACATCTGCTCTTGCCCAGAAACAGAGTAATGCGAACAGAGTGACAGAGATCTGTATTTCTTTTGCTCCATTTTCATATAACTCCGTTTTTACCAGTAGTTTCATTTAGCTCTGTTTTTGGGGTGGAGTAATATGAACACAAAGCTGAAAAAAGAGCTAAAGATATCCATATTGATCCAAAAACTAGGGTTGTAAGAGCAAGAGCCTTTCACAGGCAAAGTTTCTGAGGATCTACTCCATTTCTGAGACTCGGCTAGGGATTGTATATTATTTCTGATAATGACCTATGTGTTCATTGACCTATGTTTTTATTGCCACGTGTTCATTGCTTTCTGTAAACACTTTAAAAGGGTATTTCTATACCAAATTTCAAAATACATATAGTGTCACAGACAGATATGCTTGACACAGACAACAATAAATTTTAACATGTCTCAACCGATTCCACAAACACATTTTATCATATTAATAACTACTCTATGCTTTGCAGCTTTTTTTCTATTTTGTACTAGCACAATCAACATGCTCACAGTACTGAAGCTCTATTTCTAAAACATTGCAAAATTTTGTCCTTGAAGCTTCATTTTATAGCGTCATGGAGCAATGTTCTGTTGAGAAATTGATATGTTCCTCATAGGATGCTTGATTGACTGTGCCATCTCTTGTATTATAGTCATTACCATGGGTCATTATGAAAGTCACATTTGCACACAGGAAATGCTCATATTCAAGTTATGTCAATTAGGAATCAATCAAAGTTGAGATCTGTGGAAAAGAAAAGGCAAACCAGTCAGTCTTTGAGATCATATGAAGCAAAAAGATCAGAAAAAGATGCTATATTGAAAGAACTAAATTCCCATGTGTTATCAGTAAAGACTCATAAAATCCATCAACGTGATAACAAAGCTAATGTCATACCAGCTACTGGGACAGAGGATGAAATACCTTCTAAGTCTATTCCATATGGGAGAAAAATTATCCATATTGTGCAAGGTAATAGATTTTCATTAAATTTTATTTATGTTCCATTTGTTTCCTCTAAAAATGATACTGAGGATCAGTTACATCAAAGTTTTTTATCAATTAGAAGAAAGCTAACTGAAAATATAACTACTACTGTGCCCACCATAATGGACACCTCTTGCAATTTAAATAATATAGTCAAAGAGAAAAAGAAAGAATTGCAACTAAAATGTTAAGGTGTTCTAATTTGTTTTTTTTGGGGGGAGGCAGGGAGAGGGGTGTGCAAATGCAAGTTAGATCATAAGTTGAAAGTTTGCTTGATGAATGCTACTCTCCTTTTTAGTGATCAATTCTTTTCTAGATGTTTTGATAAAAGTGGAAGCAATAGCATCTCCTTTTATTGTGTGTTCTTACAAATCACACAATTACTTACGTAGCTTTATTAAGTCTTTGAAATTCTTGTTCACTTCATTGTTAGAAGGGAGAAAAACAGAATATGTTTTCTTTTGGTTTTTCTTGACTTTCTAACGCCCATAAGCAACATTTAGTATAAGAACAATTGATTCTGTAAATGAGATGCAAACTGATGTAAACTATGGTGACATGTCCGAAAATGACTTGGATTGTTGGAACATATCCAGAGCATTTTTCCTTCGGCTAGAGTCATTGTCTGCTGGAGTGTGGATTGCAGATGAATTTCATTATTTGAGAAGCAATAAGAGGAACATGTTTGCGTTTGATTTCTGTTGAATATCTATCATTCATAAGCGACATGAAAGATTATGCTTTCAAACTGCATCCATATAATTGATATGTTACCATACAATACCAAACAAGAGAGTGGGATGTTATGGGAGGGATGAAAGTGATAGAAATTTACAAAACAGAGGGGGAGGGAGAAACTGCCAACTTTTAAAGGGGAAAGTCTCTAGAATGCTTTAGGGATATTCATACCTTTGTTTCACCCCCTCCCCTGATCAAACCTCACTGTCAAGAACAGTTTGATTTTATTGGCATATTCACAAATGATAGAGAAAGCAAGTAGCTGCAACTTATTAGAATGAACTCAAATTAGGACTGGTCCAATGTTTGCTTTTGCAATCAAAAATGCTATAAACTGATCGGGTAACTATGGCCGAAGTTTTTCTGATAGTGAAAAAGGTTGAGTTTTCTTATTTCTAAATAGTTGCACCTTTCAAGAATATTTGATTGACATATGACAAAGGTTACCTACAAATTTTACGCTTTGAAGGGATTGTCTGTAATTTCTACACGATATCAGTACTATTGTTTTGTCAGAATTGAGAAGAGTAGTTAAAACTCGAAGCGAGTGTTGTAAATGGTATACCTTGATTGCAGTTCCTATTTGAGACTTGCACAATATGTGCTGAGATTCTTTATTAAATATACACAATGCTTGTGTATATGGGGAGCTTCTAAGATGTCAGATTTTGTAGCACATAGCACGTTATATCACGCTTACATAGAACCAGACATTGGACTTGATGCACTCCGTCATCTTGATCATCTTCGCATGGCCTATTCATGATAATCATGATGATAATGATGGTGGGATAATGGTATGATAATGATAATTATGGTATGAGTTGTCATTTAAGTGACAGCCATTGGGTTTATGTTCTGTGTTTTTGGGTATTCTTGTAGATGAAAAACCATTTGCTAAAAGTCAAGATCACACATCTTCAAAAGTGTCTTCGAAAATTCCAAGGTAAGATGCCAAGAAGTGACAGCCATTGTTTTCTGTAATTTATTGTAATCAATATCTATGATCACACAGAATAACTTGAAGTAGCATATACTTGAACATTGGAAATAGTAGGAATCTAGGAATGTTTTTGTCAGTTAGATAAGAAAATTTCGGATATACAAGACAAGATCAGCATCAATCAAATAAACTAGTATCACTTCCTCAGAGTGTAAGGTTGTGCACGATGTTCTACCAAGACAGTTTATTTTCAGATAATCTTTTGGCCAAATGCTACATGGATTTCGCATAATTCACGCGAATTTGACTGCAGTAAATGGAACTGCTACTTGCAAGGGCAAACATTTTCGAAATTGAAATGTTCCTTAGGGATCTTGCCTTTAGTAGTTCAAGCTCCTTAAACGCTTTGTCCTTCTTTATCCTAGTCCCTTTTCAAGCGGCTCCTTGTTATAAACGTGTATATCAAGTTTTTGAGCCTATCTCTGATCATCCAATTTTGTTTTACAATGTGCAGTTTCATTATCATATGGTATCTGTTGACACCTTTGCCTTTATGTTGATATACATCTCCCCTTTTAATTGCAGACGTGTAAAACTAGCAAGAGAGAGGAATTCTAGTGCCTTAGGTACTGAGCGATATGGAACCCAGGCTTTCGAAGCTGTACCCGGATATGACTGGAACAAAGATGGCAGACTTAATGAACTCAAGATCAGGTAAATATGATGGATCATTACTTCTACTGAATATATTATATTCAGTATTCTTTCTGATGGTTTAGCAAACTGAATGCTTTGATGCAATTTTACCCTTCGTAGTATTGAATAGTTCAGTTTTAAATGTTCGAACCAGTTTTCTATCTACCGTTTTAAAAGATTGAATTTGAGGCTTAGATGATTTGTGGCTATGGCTTCAGATCATACTAAATAGCCTTTGATATATGAACGATTTATTTGTGGTAGAGACTGATGAAATTGCTTGGAACATAGCTAGCATCGCCAATGTTCTTGAAAGCTGTTTTAACTGATATTCTTCTTTTTGTAATCATCCGAATTCACACGTGATTTGTCACTAGATAAGTAATAAGACATTGTTTGGAGAATTACCATCCAAAAAATGTGGCAGAAGGTCAAGACAACAAGGTTTCAAAAACATTGTGAAGTCAAAAGTGCAAGAAAGTGAATTGAAAGGAACGGGCCTCGTACTTGCAGAACTTGATTTACCACTGAGACATCGGGTTACGCTTTCAAGCCCTTGCTTAAGGGTAAGTCATTTGCTCGCCAATTTGTACAGGGGAGCCATCGCAGCTCCACGTGGAACTGCTGGCGAGAGAGGACTTCCCAAACCAGTGGGCCATCGTAGCCCCATCTACTGGATAGGGTTGGTGAGAAAATCTGTAAAGGCCCACTGGATTTACGAAACATTTTTCTTATTGGCCACTATTCTAGAGAGAAAATCGCGGCTTTATCGGCTGAGAAGTTTTCCCTAGCCCGTTTCCTGGCTGACACAAAAATTTGTTCCCAGAGAATTCCGGGCTTAGCACAGCTTGTACCAAGAATTGTAAAAGCTGAGGTTTTTCAAATAATCGGCATCTCTGCGTTGTCTTATTATTTATGTGCTTTAGAGTCATTTTGCCTCGAAGCTAGAAAGCTGCAGTCTTGTAGACAGACGAAGTTCGTTTTCACTTTCGAACTCTTCTCGTTTGCTAGCTTAATCGATTGGAAAACTCCCTGACAGCTGGAAGGTTGGAAGGGTTATGCATCTTTACAAGGACTCTCCAAGTGAAAGCTCCAGTTACAGACCGATGTCTGTTTTGCGTGTTGTGTCTCGACTTTTCAAGAAACTAGTTTATGATCAGTTATACTAGCATCTTAATACAAAGAACCTTATTTACTCAGGCCACTCTGGATTTCGATCTTTTCACCGTATACTAACCAGCTTATACGTTTTTTTTATAAGAAAATGTTTGAACGAGCCTCAGAAAGCCAAAATCTTAAGAAAAAGTTAAGAAAATTACGGGGCGCACGTTCCAAATTCTCCTTTTTTACGTGCCAGACATTGATACGTACCAGAAAAAGTGATTTTTTTATAAAAAAAACGTGCATTGAAATGCACGAACGACTTGTACCTTAATGTGGACGAAGACCAATACACACCTGTAACTCTTATTGACCTTAAAAAGGCCTTTGATACAGTTGATCGTCAAATACTTCTAAATAAATTGAAACTGTATAGGCTGACCAGCAAAGAGATAACTTGGTCTGATGTGATCCCAAAGCAATGTGATTCATGCTCACTTTTTTATGGCTAGCGCAATTAAATCAATTGGCGTATTGTAGTAGGCTTCATTTTGAGCATCACACTGAGGTCTATAGCCCGAAGAGCCTCAGGTTGAAAGTCTTCAAGAGCTTTTGAACATGTTTACTGTTTTCAAACTAAGTTTGGCTTTCAATATCTTAAAATTTACATCTTAAGGTTTTAGATAATCTTGTAGATTCTTACACTTTTTTAACTTCATGGCATTCTTATATCTGTTCAAGATTTCTTGCAAGGAAGTTTTCAGACATTTGGGTTAGAAAGGTCTTTGGAAGAGTTCCACCGCAGAAGGCTAGGTATTTCTATCGTTGTTTCAGCTTCTACCTGATTGCTAATGAATTTTTTATTCTACTTTTGCTATATAAATTTGCAGAAGAAATGCTGAGGTTCGCTGGTTAAATGGATGTGTCGTATTCTGAATGAAAGTTATTTAAAGCATCATGTCTCTCTTTATGATTGTTTTGGTTTTACGAATTACACCTAAGATGACTAAGGCAGTAGAGTATTGCAATACTATTGAATATATTGATGAGTAGAAAGCCTTACTATTGAATTGATATTCTGCTGATGCTTTTTAACATTTTGGTGGATACGATTCATGTTTGACGTGTTCATTTACTTCATTCAGGAGATTTTACGAAAAAAGATTGATGAAGAGTGCATTTTGTGTTTTGGAGGATGCATGGTGGAAGACTAGGAAAGGTTGGAAGTTAAACATACGTGCAGAGTATCATAACAGGTTGGTAGATTTAGGGATTTTTACTTAAATGCACTGTTTTTTATTTTAAATGTTTTGATGGAAAACTAAATCTTTGAGTAATAATTTTGCTTTTTACTGAGAATCTCAGCAAGTATAGAATGCAGCAAAAGGAAAAAATGTTCTATAGACGACGATTTTTATTACTTCTCACGACTATTGTTCGTTTGATTCCTTCTTTCGAATTTGTACAGTCTCTCTCTATAGCATTTCTTGCTACTTATTTCTTTCTTCAAAGCGTAGCTTGCTTTTCCTATCCAAAAGTTTTCATTTCTCGTATTCTAGATATAGATTATGGAAAGGCTGCTTCAGGGCTTGGAGAATACATGCTTTGAAGAACAAAGAAAAGAAACTGAAGTGTTCATTGGCAATTAACTTTTGTACGTCTCTCATTTGTTTTTCTCAGTAAAAAGTCATTTAATTGGTTCATGGACTATGTTAGTATAACCTCTCTATAGCTTTTAAGAAGAAATGTAGTTTTAATAATCAAGGCAATTTTTGAGGCATGCACTGGTTTACTGATTACGCGCCTTGGGTTATTTGTTGTACTGAGCATTCGTAGCATTTCCCATATAAATATATATATATATATATATATATATATATATATATATATATATATATATATATATATATATATATATATATATATATATATATATATATATATATATATATATATATATATATATATATATATCTAAATATATATATATATACACATACGTATATATATATATATATATATATATATATATATATATATATATATATATATATATATATATATATATATATATATATATAAGAATAATAATAAAAGTTATACCATACTGTCATATGCCATATGATATATGCGTATGACAGTATGGTATAACTTTTATTATTATTCTTATAACGCTCCATTCAATTGTCGAGCACTTTAGTGTTGTAAAAGATGCAGTTGAGGTATCGCCTCTCGTTCTTATATATATATATATATAAATATATATATATATATATATATATATATATATGTATGTATATATATATATATATATATATATATATATATATATATATATATATATTTATATATATATATATATATATATATATATATATATATATATATATATATATATATATATATATATATATATATATTTATATAGATACACACACACACACACACACACACACACACACACACACACACACACACACACACACACACACACACACACACACACACACACACACATACATACATACACACATACATACATACATACATACATACATACATACATACACACACACACACACACACACACACACACACACACACACACACACACACACACACACACACACACACACACACACACACACACAGGGTGGTGGATACATGTGCTGTTTATGCTAAAGCTATAATGGTACCATGGAGCTCATCAAAATATGTTAAAACTTGATCTGTAATATCTTTCCAGATGAAAAATCTATTCTACAGAAGTATCTTGCTGCTCTTAAAAGCTACTGGATATATAGAAATGAAAGGAGAGTTGTAAAGCAAAAGGCCGATCAGTTTCATTTGATCGTGTCTCAGAGGTACAATTTGGTAGTATATTATATATACAGTATATATAAATATATATGCGACCCAAATATGGTCTCCAGGATAATGCAACAAGACCAACAGATTTTCCAAAGGAACAGACGAAGATCTATCACACTAGGAAAAACCAAAGAATGACCTATATCACCATATTTCTGAAAAAAGGACGACCACCAGATTGCTAAGTTTCTCCCGCAGGATGATGCCACCACAAATTACAAATGTCAGAGGTCCCTTTAACCTGACAAATCAAAAGACGATTAAAACATTAAATCAAACAAGTAGATCAACTAAGAAAAGCCTCAACAAATGTCTACAAGTATCAGCAAAGTTTTGGCTGTCTTATCGAGAGTCTGAAGGACCTCGACAATTTACCAGTATAGCGCAACCGAACGCTAATGCGACCCGAAAATTCACAAAGACACACAAAAACGTAATGTCAAACTATTGGACTACGAAATATAAGTAGTACCGCTGCGAGAGCTACCTAGAAATGGAGCCTCGTTTTACTACCAAAACATTCTGCTACAAAGAGAACTATATTGCATTATTGCGAGGTTGTACTGTTGACTAGTTGGTACTGAATTTAACGTTGTGTGAAATACTCGTGGAAAATTGTCTTAATTTTACGTATTAATATTACGTATTTTAAAAGAAACACGTCTTTACAGGGGCGTCTAGATTTGCAATTTGTCATTAGGCTGAAGATTCCTCATTGAAAGGATGAAACTAGTTAACTAGTTCCGTGATACTTCATGGCATTTTACTTTGTAGTTTTCTAAATATATATATATATATATATATATATATATATATATATATATATATATATATGGGACATTCCATGTCAAGTCATCCAGGCCTCTAAACCACCCATCTGAGAATTTTATCATTTTTTGCCCATGTAAAGATACACACTATCTGAGAATAACTGGAAAGTTTTAGCTAAATTGGAGTTCCGGAACCTTAGTTAATCAGAGTTTAAAAGAAGTCACTGTCCATGAAGTTTTGTTTGTGACACATCCGAAATCTGACCTCACCCTGAAAGCAAAAAGTGATATTTCAGGAGCTTTTGTGCTCCTATCATTCTGAAAATTACCCCATATATGGTTTCGAATGTGATAAATCCATTTATTACGCTTAGAGGTGTAGGAATGAAGGTCTTCTACCACTTTTTGAGCTATAAACACATCGCGCAAGGAATTTTTTTGCATCAAAAAGTGGCAAATTTTGACTGTGAAAAAGACACTGCTGTGGTAGTTTGATCTACAAATGCATTAAGTTTTCAGAAAGAGGAGTGATAGACCTTTTAGAGCATATATAAACACTTCTTGGTATTTTATTCTTTCATGTAGAAAATTAGTCTAAGAAAGTGTCAGTTTTGGACTATTTTCCTAAAAACAGCCAATAAACCCAAACAGAACATCATATTATAATAAGGAAGGAAAACAAGCTATTGCTTCACGTTAAGAATTCTTGCAACTTATTTTCATCAAGCATAATCATTAGTGGAAAGTAGACCCATTGCCCTTTTTTAAATAATTAAAGAATCAAGATATGTCATTTATCTTTTCAAAGCTCAGTTTAATGCTCTTGACTTCTTCGGGATCCAAGTTATACTGCCCGCCATTTACAGCGCAACTGGGAATCTTAACTTTCAAGATGAACTTGCTATATGGCACGTAGGCTTTATCATCGGTGGATAAAGCGAAGTAAGAATCTCACCAAACACACTCTGTATAAAGTCAGCTCTGTGTAATGAATCTTTGAGAAACTTCATAATCAATGAGACGAACAGTTTTCTGACACCTTTACCCACTGGAGATTTATCCTTAGTTTCAGTTTACAAAAGATGTTGAAAGGAGATACAGCAAATGAATAGATTTTACTAACGAAAAGAAACAGAATTTTGTTTTGAGAAGATAAATGAAATGCACTACCCTCACATAAGTATTTCACCGCTATATCCAAAATGGCGGCAAAATTTCATCATATTTTGATTAGGCCAAAATATAAATTGCCACAGTTGGTTTCATGCAGAATTTTCAGTGACAATTTCGTCGGGAAAATGTGAAGATGTTTGCTGACACCAGATTTTTCGACAATAAACTAAAAAAAACGAACAGTATATTTCCTAGATATCTCAAAGTGCATAATACCAAAAACCAGAAAATTGCGCTTTGAGCAACGAGTAGCAGTTAGATATTTGAGAGAAAGTGGATTATCTTATCGTGAAATAGGAAAACAAGTTTGCTGTAATCTTCCACAGCCGTAAAGATTTACATAAAAATTGTTTTTACTGGGTCAGTTGCAAACAAGGAAAGAACAGGGTGTTTAAACAAATCTAGCAAAAGGAAACAGAATGATTTGTAGAACTTCTAGGGGATTGAGGTTTTCAAGTTTGAAAACTGTTGTGTCCGACATGCGAATATTCCATATTTATCAAAATGCCACTGCATCAATAGTAAGAAGAATTCTACATAAATACAAGCTTTATAGCTTTCAAAGGAAAAGAAAACCGTATGTGTCCGTAAAAAATCAAGCGTACCATCGTCAGCGGGCGAAGGCTCTAAGTGAATGGCCAGCTGAGTACTGGAATGATGTAATGTTTTCTGATGAATGTCGCTTAGATTAAAAACGATTCCAGAATGTTTAGAGTTTGGCGGATGCCAGCGGAAGCCAGCAAACCCGAGCTTTTCCAACCAAAGTTCAGAAATCTATCATGTGCTGGGGGCGTATTGGGCCTAATGGTATTGGAAAGCTGGTGGTTTGTACACAGAAAATGAATGCCACAAAATATGTTTCTCTGCTGCAAGAAAATCTACCTCAAGCAAAGCATTTTTGCCATCTATGGTGTTGAAAATAGACCTTTCATCTTCCAACAAGACAATGCATCCCCACACCGAGCTAAAATCACCAAAAGTTACTTGGATCATGAGGGGATAAATATCCCCCGTGGCCACCATAACGTCCCAATCTGAAAATTATCGAAAATGTTTGGCAGTTCATGAAAAACAAACTAAATTTTGACCAAAGAGGTCCTCCAAGAACAAAAGATGAATTAATAGAGTGAATTCAGGAAGTGTGGCAACGAATTCCTGTTATGTACCTGAAGAAACTGTACGAATCCATACCAAGAAGACTTGCAGCAGTCCAAAACATGCGTGGCTATTCAACAAAATATTATGAACACCACTACTAAAAGCCATTTGCTATCAATTAGTTTATAGTTTTTAACTTTCGAAATACTTTGCATTAGTTTGTTCTAGTTTTCTTGTTAGCCCGTTGATGATAAGCGATACTCTGATGGCTAGCTCCTGACGCCATTTTAGGTAAGGCGGTGAAATACGTATGTGAGGAAAGTATACTTTGATCCTTTAGTTATCTATAAAGCAGCAATGGATCTACTGTTCATTAATGATTATGCTTGATGAAAATAAGTTGCAAGAATTCTTAACGTGAAGCAATAGCTTGTTTTCCTTCCTTATTATAATATGATGTTCTGTTTGGGTTTATTGGCTGTTTTTAGGAAAATAGTCCAAAACTGACACTTTCTTAGACTAATTTTCTACATGAAAGAATAAAATACCAAGAAGTGTTTATATATGCTCTAAAAGGTCTATCACTCCTCTTTCTGAAAACTTAATGCATTTGTAGATCAAACTACCACAGCAGTGTCTTTTTCACAGTCAAAATTTGCCACTTTTTGATGCAAAAAAATTCCTTGCGCGATGTGTTTATAGCTCAAAAAGTGGTAGAAGACCTTCATTCCTACACCTCTAAGCGTAATAAATGGATTTATCACATTCGAAACCATATATGGGGTAATTTTCAGAATGATAGGAGCACAAAAGCTCCTGAAATATCACTTTTTGCTTTCAGGGTGAGGTCAGATTTCGGATGTGTCACAAACAAAACTTTATGGACAGTGACTTCTTTTAAACTCTGATTTACTAAGGTTCCGGAACTCCAATTTAGCTAAAACTTTCCAGTTATTCTCAGATAGTGTGTATCTTTACATGGGCAAAAAATGATAAAATTCTGAGATGGGTGGTTTAGATTTGGGTTTTTTCTGGATGATTTGGTATGGAATGTCCCATATATATATATATATATATATATATATATATATAAATTAAAACTACTATGTGCTCTCGACAAGCCTGTTTCGTGAACGGTATTGTTCACTCATCATGAAAATAAAACGAGCAATATTCCGCTAACACATATAACTGTTAATAAAGTCGAAAACGAATCTTTCGAACTATCGATTGTTCGGCGTCTGGATATGCAGATGCTGGTTATGACGTTGTAAGGCCTTATGCCTGTGCCGGCAAGATGATACGAGCTCATTGCGTTTGTTGAGTGAAGACAGTTCCGGGTGGCGAATGATGAATAGTTTTTCTTTAAGGCAGAGATTGCATCTTTATATATATATTTATCTAAATATATATATAAATATATATATATATATATATATATATATATATATATATATATATATATATATATATATATATATATATATATATATATATATATATATATATATATATATATATATATATAGACACACATATATATATATATATATATATACACATATATATATTTATATATATATATATATATATATATATATATATAATAAATATATAGACACATATATATATATATATATATATACACATATATATATATATAAATATATAGACACACACACACACACACATATATATATATATATATATATATATATATATATATATATATATATATATATATATATATATATATATATATATATATATATATATATATATATTTATATATATAGACACATATATATATATATATTTATATAAATATATATATATATATATATATATATATTTTTATATATATATATATATATATATATATTTTTATATATAGATATATATATATATATGCACATATATATACATATATATATCACCTATATATATATATATATATATATATATATATATATATATATATATATATATATATATATATATATATATATATATATATATATATATATATATATATATATATATATATATATATGCACATATATATACATATATATATCACCTATATATATATATATAAATATATATATATATATATATATATATATATATTTATATATTTATTTATTGATTTATATCTATATTTGTATATATCCACAAGTGAGCCTTGGGATGGAATGCAAAGCAGAGTCATAGATGCGCTCTCTATGTTTCAAGTTTATTTGACTTGATATTACAGATTAGACCCTTCTGTTTCATCTTCTTATATATTTCATTTCTTTCCAATGAGCAGCTGTACCATCAACATTTACCTGGATGTTAGTAGTGATTTGTATTAGGAGTAATAATTTTGATAATTGGCCTGTAGATGCGAATATGAGCCAACAAAAAATATGCCAAAGGATTATATTATTTTTATTAGGTTTCTGCATTTAGTATACACTATTTCATATGATTTCTGAAAGTAACTAATTAATGTTGAGTAAATATGATTTACACCTAACATTGAATTTATATCTATGCATCTTATGCATCATGAGAGATTGTGTTTTTTTCGGGATCTTGCAGCTGTGATCTATTAGTATTGTATTCCTCTGCTGTCGTTGGTCCCTTTTTGACGCTTTTTACATGAAGATAAAGCTTGAAATGCTAAGTCTGATAGTGTGTGGGTTTTATCTCACTTCAAATAGAAAAGTTTTTAACTCTTTAGCAAAGCAGACTTAGAATTGATTAGCAGAAGATAATTATGTTGGTAGAAGCCTTTTGTGAAACCTTTTAGCAATGAGTTTGCTAGATTACTGAAATTGGTATGCTTTCTGGTATTTTAGAGTTTTCCTTGGATATTGGAAAAGAAGGTTCTATCAGGCAAATATCGATAGATCATTAGAAAAGGAAGCGCTGTCATGGTGGGCTTTCAATCTTAAGTCGAAGGTAGGTTAAAGCTAGATCACATTAGGAAAATATTGAGAGATCAGCCTACTAGGGGCATTTGATATAATCATAACTTTATTTTTAGCCATATTGTATATTATGATCAGGGTCTTGTTTCAAAGAATTCATTTAGAACAGCAATGCATGTGTGAGTTAAGTTAAGAATTAAATGTGAAATGATTTGTTTGGAAGAGTTGAAATTTTCGCTCCTAGTGCGCTCTTATTCTTTATGTCACTTTGAGTTTTTGAATGATATCAAGTTGGCCTATGAAATGTACAATGCTAGTAGTGGACTAGCAGAAGCTATTTTTCGATTTTTTTTACAGATGTTTGCTAAATGGAAACTGCACAAGGCTAATATGGATATTGAGAACATTAGAATTTCTTCTGCCATAAAGCACTACCATCGTGGGATCCTGAAGAAGTATTATTCGGCCTTCACAGCGTATTTTACTTACAGACGGAGGAAGCTAGCTATTAAAGGTAAGGCATTGCACTTTGAGTCGATATTAAAACTTCGACAATTCCGAGTATATTTATTGTCATTTAATGATATAGTACCTCGATATGAACAGTGAGAACAGAGAAGAACAGTGGTTAATTGTCGAAGAAATTCTATGATCACTTTAACAATCTGAATATTTAGCATATCTTTGTGGGAGTTAACGGCTCTTTGGTTACCAAGTTGCAGTATTGTTGCTGATTGCTTTCACCTTGAAATCTTGAGAAGGCTTTTAGGTGCTCCACATTTTTTAAGTAGATGACTTGAGAGTGAAACTAATGCGATATTGAAAAGGGTTTTTTCTATGATAAGTTTTCAGATATTCTAACTGCAGTACAATATATATTAGGAGTGCTGGTAGTGAATATTCAACATTAGTGAGCGATTTGTATGAATTGAATGAAGAATCGCGTACCTTTGATACTGCTTTGAAGGAAGCAAGCAAAGTACAAAATAATGCTTTTACATAAATATTTCAAGAACATAAATCACAACAATACCTATTCATTTAATCAAATGATAAAAAATTAATAACATAGGCCATAAATACTACTTTGCAGAAGCTTTAATTTGTTGTTATTTTTGATTTCTTTAAAGAATTAGTTTTCAGTTCTGTATGCAATATCATTAATGCATTAATGGATAGATATGCGAATTTAGGAATGCTAGTAACATTTACTTTTCATTTGACCATGATAAGAACATATTTGTTTAATGACACAAAACTGAACTCCAGAGCGATGTGCATTGCGTAGTTATGGCCTGGACAGTCGCCATTGGCTCTAAGAAATCCATGATTGCGATATCGTTCTTATATCATTATGTTAATGTTATATTTTTATTTGCAATTCTTTGCTCTATTTTGTATTATACATGTGCAAAAGAATGCTTTTACTGACCACTCTCTTTCTCTCTCTCCGTTGCATAAATTATCGTATGTTAACATTTTATTGTTGCAAGGAAAATATGCTATTTGTTGACGGTATTATTTGAATTGATCTGTTTTTAGATTTTGCAACAAGGCATTATCTAGAAAGATTGATGAAGAGAGCTATTATGAAATGGTACATACAATTGCAGCATCGACTAGATGTCTTAGAACTCCAGGATCGGATCGAATTTATGTCGCGAAAGTTCAGTTTGCGGATCTATTTCATTCGATGGAAATTGTGTATCTTTTCAAGCCAGGTTTTTACTTAAAGCAGGTTTTCCGTTGTATCGTCGAAAACTATTTGTTTTGAAACCTTATGAAAATAGTATATTCTAATTATACAATCACACACCTTATTGTATTAACATAGTTGGCAAGTCCTCAATATACTTGATGGCTCGAAGAAAACAACAGGGAAAACATTAACGGTTAAAATTAGTCACTAAAGCCATGAATTAAAGGTATTGCTGATACTTATACTAATAATAATAATAAAATTTATTATTATTATTATTATTTTTATTAATCTTTTATTTTAGATTGCCTTCTCCTCTAGCTAAGCTGTTTAGCACCAACAAATAGATTCATATTTAGCTGATGTTTGTCAGAAAATTAAGCATTAGCACTATGGTCATATTGACTAATACATTAGTTTTCATGAATGCTGGTGTCTATGAATGCTGGAAGTACCTTATACGCATAAAATGTTGCGAAAGTCGCGAATTTCATTGTCGAAAAAAGCCGCGCGCAATTTCATTGTCGAAGTAAGTCACGCGCATTAAATGTCGCGCAGACGAGCCTACACAAAACTCGCATGAATTAAATGTTGCGAGAAGCTGATTTGAAGAAATCGCCCGCATTTATTGACGCGTATCACTGAGACCATCCAAAAAAACCATTCCGTATAAATATTTTTACCCTGACTTTTTTTGTAGGAAACGATTGATATATATTTCGTCACCTTTGTGTTATAGTAAAATTTGTTAAGAATGCCACGTTTAATTTCTATGAATATGACTCACACTGAATAACATTGCAATCACTGAGTCCAATACGCATCAGACAGCCGACAGGGAACAATTAACAGGGAGCAAGGAGGCTATTCCACATTCTATTTTAATTTCTAAATTATTTTCGTTTTGGAACTGCAATATACAAAACCATTATTCGACATTCAGGGTGCCACCTTGTCCAGGTATTCCAGTTTATGGGTGTGTGTATTTGTGTGTTTTTGTTTTCCTGTTTATTTTGTTTTGAAATTTGAAAATTTGCCCAAAAAGTTGAAAGTGCAAGCTCCTGTCCCGTATTAGGCACAGAAAAGTAAAAGAAAACATGAGGTATATCATATGAAATGTTCAATAGCAGCGACAAGCATGTATGTTAGGGGATATCTATTACTTTAGGTTTGTGCATACATTGTAAAGGTATCAATAGGGAGGTTACCCTATGCGAAATATGTGTTTGCCAACAGTTAAAAAGTTGCTCAAACAGGGCATTTGAAGAATTCAAAAATTCGAAAGTCGCGCATTACATGTCGCGAATGGCCGTTTTAATAAAATTCGCACTTTAAAAGTCGCGAAATAAGTAAATGTCGCGCGCATAAATTGTAGCGATTTTCACGAAACTGCTCTTGAATTTTATGTGTTTAAGATAGACTAATGTGTGACCTTTGGTTGCCAATCTTTCGCTTGCACATCCTACATACGTAGATTCATACTGGTCCAAACAGCCATAATTTACAAAGCTCCCTTGTTTGGTAGGAACACAATACGTTGTAATGGATGTAATGTTTTCTTATCATTCAAGATCATATATGGATTCATTCTTTATACAAGGTTTTTTTGCTTATTTCTATTTTTTCTATTTTATAATATTTATACAGTGTAAAACATTCAGTTTTACTGTTTTACAATGTACCCTGTTTAAAATAAAAACTAGCAAACGAAAAGAAACTATCTAAATTTACACGTAAATCTAAAATAAGATAAAATAAATAATCTAAAATATAAGAGAGAATAAAGCGATATAAAACGATATAAGAGAGAATTAGGTAAAAGCGTGGTTTGCTATGCTTTTTTTGAAAGTTTTCAAAGTCGGGGATAATTTTGATTCTAAGCTGAAACAATTCCACATTTGTAAGATATAAACTTCCTTCCTTCAGCCTATTCGTTTCTTAATGTTTTCTCATATCCAGCCTTCTCTAACAACAAGGCAAATGTGAGACGACAAATAGAATTTTTCTTCAAAAACATTTGGGAGACGGATGTTGTTTGTAGTTTCTCCAGTTTAATAATTTTTTTCGCAAAAACAAAATTTTTAAAGTTTCCTTTTGAAGCTTAGCCTACTTGTTTACTTAATTGTTTCTTAACTGGTGCCTGATTTGAACCTCATGTTTCTTACATATTTGTTTCTTATGAAATAGACGTATATTTAGGGAACTTGTTGATATTAAAATCTGCAGCTCTGCTAGCTTTCAACTTTTGCTGAAAAATCGTGATTTGTAGAAATCTATAGAGATTATGTATATCAAATTAATTTGCAGATTTTGTTCATCAGTTTATCTTTCTTGTGTAATGAATTTGTTGTAAATCAAGCAAGAAAACCGTTTTGTAAACCTGGGGAATTAATTTTAGCTGTCAAATTCCTCTATATCCTTAAATTATTTGGGCAAGGCATTGGTAACAAAGTAAATAATTTGTAAGTAATTTGATTATTGGAAGTTGTTTTATTCCCCGACTCGCGTCAAACGATTACAGCTTATTATATTAGGTTATGTTTGCATTTTCAAACTAATTATTTGATGTATTATAGCGAAGAAGCGGTAAGATTGTGTTCACATCAAGATGTAGCGTCCTCACGAATACAGAATAGAAGCTATTTAATCACAGATAATCAGTTTGTAGATAATGAGGAAATGGAGTTATGGTCACTAAAAAGTGAAGAAAGTAATCTGAGGTTATGCCATTGTGAAGCGACTGTTGAAAATGGTTATACATCAGATTAAGGATCTTTGCAGAGACTGTTACACATTTTCCGAACAAATTTTCATTCTAACAGAGTTTAGATAGGATACAGCAGCGAAGAATTTTCGATCTGTTGAGTTGACGTACCAGAATATAAATGACCTGAGCAGGGCTCAACCTCGCTATCCTCTGATATGTACTTCGAGTGCTCTACCACTCAGCAATCGAATCACGTTTTCAAGCACACTTTCAAGGACTCGCTGTTTGCTCAAACTGCCTCTCTATTCGCCAATTTTGTACATGGGAGCCATCGCAGGTCTGTCGCGATGTGTCAGCGCAATCTTGTTTTAATGTTGGCATATGCAATAGTCCTGATAGAAAACTAATTCGAACAGAAAGCAACAATACAACAATGTTAGGAGTGAAGACATACATAATCGTTATGTAGCTAATATATCCTTGGTATTTGCGTATGTTGGCACTATCACTCTTTGAACAGGCAGATGGAAACTCGCAATATTGTTTTGCTCCAAATTTATATGCCACCAATATCTTGGTGGAGAAATCCCTTGTGTGCAGAAAAGCTAGATGGTTATTCATTGTAGCATAAATTTTTAGATCACTCCTTTGAATAATAAAAGTACCATCTTTTGTAAGAGATTTCAATTAGTTTGTATAAATTTGTCCTCTGAATATCCAAAGTTTCGTCTTCCTAGGAGTGCCTCGATTTATATGCTAAAATCAGTTCATATATGCATCCATTTGCTTTACCGTTAGCTATTTTACTGCAAAACTGTTATATCTAAGGAAAATATTGGAAATTAGACTGCACAATAATGTTTATTACTATTTTTCCTTTTTTACTGATGTGGTGTTCCACTGTAGTTTATTTTACAATTGTCTTCAAGTGTGTTTGCTTATTAGATGTTAGCTTGGCTCTGTAACTCTTCTTTAGAAAAAATTGCTTGTCATTTTTGTAAAGCAGTGAACAGAGTGAACTCTTGACGGAAGATTAGATATTGGAGCGATCCATGACTATCATGACAATTTGTCTCTTGCAACTGCACACTACAATCGAAATCTCAAGGTATACCTTATTTTACCACTCTGGAGAGCAGATCTCTGCAATTATTACACTATTGTTCTATTTTGTTGCAGAGATTTCATTTTCGTCATTAAAATTGCATATGCACCAGTCGTACTTTTACTTGTAATACAATATGTTTTTATTTTCCTTAGGCTCGTTGTTTTCGATCTCTTTACTCTGCTTCAATTCTTCGAAACCTCAAAACGGAACGACTTTTTCTGGCCTTTGAATTTCGAGAGAAGATCGTAAGTTTGTGTTACGTTTATGTGTGAATCTAGTAGACTTTTCATATGCTGGGGGACTTTCTGTTTGTTTGTTATTTTGTCTTATATTTATGTATTGTATTGTTCTCGAGTTGTTTACATCCTGTTGTGATGAATAGATAACTTAAAAGCTTTGTCTAGCCATGATCTAGCCCTCTCTCTTTTTTATGCCCCCCTTTTCATTAAGCCCCCTCGAATTATATGATTTTGAAATAAGCCCTCTCTCTTCTTAGGCCCCCAATATCGTTTACCAAAAGCGATATGATATAAGATAAGAATGTATTAGCGATAAATAACATTTAGTATTTCCTATTTCTAATCTCATGTGCTTTGAGTTGACAGTTTCCTTTAGTGGTCTTGAAGTTGAAGAGCTTCAGAAGAGCATCATTTAAAAAGTGACTTTTCTAAATAGCCCCTCTCTATTTGGCTCCCTTTTTGTTTGGCCCCATCTGTTTGGTACCATCTCTTTTTAGGGCCCTCTCTATTTATTCCCCTCTAGAAGATTGAGATGTAGTATGCTTCTTCGGAGGCGTATTAGAGTTTTAACTGTAGTCAATGCGATAGGATTTAAATTGATTAGATGCATGAACGATTTACCATTAGTATGAAGTATGATGCCATTTCTCAGAAGGATTGAGTTGACAAGAAAGTCAATCGTATTATTGATTATATTATCGACTGGTGACGAATCGTGTATGAAGACTGTACGCATTGTGAGGCTCAAGACTGCTCCGAACTTACGCATGTGTGCAATGCATAGCTCACAGCTGAGCATTTGCATTAAGCATTGTCTTGTAGGCAAGGTTGTTGAGGATACCGAGGATTACCTCTTTCGTTGAAGCCAATTGTCAGGACGGCGAAGTTCTATGCCAATCATTCTCCGGGGAATCTGTTGTCATGCACGAACCCGGCAATAGATTTGCACTGCCCACAATCCAGCAAAATGAAAACATGCCTTCTGTGTGTGCGCATAGATTCCCTTTTGTGAAATGACCGTTAGGTCATGAGCTTCGAGGAGTCGTATCCCCAACAGATGAGTACATTAGGCTCAGACCTTTGTGAGTAGGGAGGACTATATGGAGTCAGATGGAAGGGATTAGGCCCCTTGTTTCTTCTGATACCGGTTACTGATCTCCAACGGCAGGTCGAGAAATAAAATACATTAAAGGCAAAAAATTTCGGACAAAATATTTTCGGACGTTTTTCAAAGTTATTTCGGACGTTTCTAGAGAAATTTCGGACGAATACAAAAAAGCATACAAAAAAGTAAATCAGATCACGTCAGAATCAGAATTGGTCCGAATACTAAAAATATATCTTAAAGTTAACTCTTTCAAGTTCATGTAAACGGTTGATTACTGCTTATAAGTGTATAAATGGGTCCACGTCATGAGCTTCAATTATGGCAATGGGAATGATGCCTGCCCATTTCAAAGGCCTTAATGATCATTTGTCGTTGGATAAGTTACTTCCAGAAGTGGTAGGACACATTCCTCGGGAAATTTCCCGTTTTGTCTGGTATTTTCTGAACTATGGTGGAAAAGTCGATGCAAAATTTCACTCAGAACGTCATAGGCGGTCCCCAATACCATCAGGTGGACTAGAAGTAATATTAGTGGCAAAGTTCGCAATATCTCATGAAAATCGAAGGTATCTTGCCCTTCTATCCACACTAATCCAAAAGGAATTACAAAGTCAACCAAGAGGTTATGGACCAAGAAAATAGACAAGAAAACGAAGATGATATTCCGTATTTACTCTATTATTCCCGCTTCTCTTTTATTCCCGCCTCTCTAGTAATCCCGCCTTTATTTCATAGATTGAACGAATAATCCCGCCTCTCCAGTAATCCCGCATGCGGGATTGCAACAACTAATTATTATTTGTATTATTATTGCTGTTGTTATTGTAGTTATTGTTTTTATTGTTTAAAAAAATATTTCGAAAAAAGGTATTACTATTATTGGTATATTATTATGAACTTTCTCGAAATTGTATGTTTTTTTATCTGATTTGTCCCAGTCATGTTAGGTATGTTGAGGAGAATTTTTAGTTGAAACCGTATCTGCAGCTTGACTTCAAGGCATTGAAAAAATAATCCCGCCTCTCCAATATCTCCAATATACCCGCCTCTCTAATAATCCCGCCTTTTTTAATGAGGTTGAAATAGTAATCCCGCAGCGGGAATAATAGAGTAAATACGGTAGGCCTATTTGACGATGATCAAGCTGACGAGGACGATATTATTATTTTAGAGATTGACGAGGCTGATTTTAGTTACAAATGTAGTTACAAAAATACAATTTCGTATCACTCAGTGGCTCTCTCAACACTTTCTTTCCCTTTGTGCAGTTTTGTACACATTTTTTATTTTATAAGAAACCTTGCTTAGGCCCTACTAGTAGAAGTTTCTTAAATTTTCTATTGTTTTCTATTGTTAATGAAAAATGTACAAAAGAATCTATTGTAATTTACCCCACTTTCTACTAGTAGGTTTGTTATAAAGCAGTTTCTTATATATATAAAACCGTTTAAGCAAGAAAATACACATTTTAAGCACAAAAATACATAGTTTAAACCAAGAAAATGTCTTCCTATATTTCCCCGTGTTGCATAAAATTTTGGACGGTAAAAATTTCAAAAATTTCGGACGTTAAAATTTTCAGACGCCTCAAATGTCCGAAAATATTAACGTCCGAAATATTTTGCCTTTAATGTATAATATCTGAAGATGACACTGTACATTCGTTTTGGCACAACGATGAAGCTAAACTAGAGAAAGCCATAAATCATTACACTAGATTGTTAAAAAATTTGCTGGTGAAAATTGGCTTAATCTTGAACCCTAATTAAGGCAAAACCAAATTTATCATGTTTGGAACAGCGGCAAAAAGAGGCAGAACAACACCTCAAGTAAAATAACTGTCAGTTCGAAAGCCATCAGTAATATTGACAGCTATAAGCACCTTTGAAACCATTTGGATATATCACTCACTCCGAACGATCACATCGACAAAAGCTGTAAAAGTGCTTCAAACCGGCTAGGTGTGAGACTAATAGCGAGTGAGACTAATACTTACCACCCATGTCACCATGGAAATGTACAATACCATGGTTCAACCAGTTATGACGTACTGAAACAATTGAAACGAGGCTCTACAAGAGTGAAAGGACAACAGATAGGACCATATTTGGAAAACTGTATAATAACCATCGCGTCTAGCGACCATTTTCTTCCTAGAAGTCAATTTAGTGTACAGTTTTCGTATTTAAATACTTAACTGGAATAGTTTCTGATGTTTTCCAAAATTATTTTTGGAAACAAGAACCCGCAAATGTAATAGGACGTAACGGTACTGAATGTGGTGTTCCACAAGTTAGAACGGAAAGTTGAAAAAGAGCGATCTGCTACATTGGAGCAAGAACTTTCAACGCTCTGCCACTACAAGGGAAAACTGAGAAATATTGAATTCATCTCAAGACTGCATGAAAGGAATATTTTAAGGATTAAATTATTATACGCACCATGGACATATTTTTAATAGATATCTAAATTTCATTTCTTTTAAGTTCAAGTATAAAACTTTATTACATTTTCTTGACATGGCTTCGTGTAACAGCAGCCCTGTTTTAGCTGATTGACTTCTAGGTGTTAAAGAATATTTGAGTATCGTTACACTGTATCATATTGATACTTATTTATGAATCACCTCTGAAAATCAAATGAACAGAAGATGTTTGCAGAATATCATAAACATATAGACGCATTTTGAAACTCAAATTCTAAAATCGAAGAAGAATTGAGTTTTAGGCCAATATTCATGATGCTTCTTAAAGAAGGCGTTTGTCGTTTCATGGCCTATCCATGAGTATGAAAATCTTTCTTTCCTCGGAAAATATCAAACTATTGGATCTTATTTATGTTCTAGCTTTTGTCTAAAACATGGGGACGTTGGTTGATGAGATGTGAGCGATCGGAAGAGTTGAACATGTATCCCCTAACAAAGATCGGTAGATCTTTTCACAGGTATTCATTTGTTGTAGCTTTGGTAACTTCATTGATCAAATGAGACTAGACTTATTGTATTGCTCGCTAACGATTAGTCCTGGAACCATTTGATATAATTTTGAACAATTTTCGATGTCTTCGCTTAAGATTTGTCGGTACTTCTCTTGATATTTAGCGTCTACAGCTGGTTCTAAGTATTCATGTATGTCACAATTATTTTATCGTATCTAAAATTCTCTTAGAGAGGTAAGCTCTTCAGCCAAAGTTGTTTCTTTAGCTCCATCAAAAACATGAATACACAAAATAAAGTTGCCTTGCAAGTAAAAGTTTGAAATATGTAATTTGTTATGTGAGGAAGTTATTATCCTGGTACGTGTTAAAAGGATAGCCGTAAAGTACTGTAATTTTAAATCAATTTTTGAATTAGTTTAAGGAGGATCCCAGCTTGCAATTGGCTAGAGCGCTATTTGATAATAGTATGTCTTGATACGAAAAGTTGCTTTGCTCATAACTATAATTTTTCTTGGGTAGTTTTTGAGCTGTCTCAGTATTAGATTAGGTAAACTATACGAGGTGCATTTTGAGTTCGTTCCTTTGCACAGATCGTAGAATTAGGAACAGTAGATTAATTACTGCAGGGTTTTGGAAAAATTGTGAAGTAAAACTGCAAGTTAATGACCCGTCGACTTTCTACGTCGACCACAGATCTATTGGGCCACGCTTTCAAGCTGTTGCTCAATGGTAAGTTATTTGGTGGGAATAGTTTGCCGTAGTAGTGAAGCCAAGAGTAATGCTTGATCCTTATTAAGCATACTTGTTATAACTGATTGGAGCATCTTGCTCGTCGCTAATATAGTCAGCTCCAATTTATGTCTTCAAGAAAGTCATAGAAATAATGGGATATAAATCTTTATTTGTGATTATGGGCTTTCTTTATTGTCATAAATTGATTTTGAATTTTGTGAATGACATCTGGAACTTATTCTCGCCCTTAGTTCTTATTTTTCATTAAAGGAGGAATTTATTACGGAGATTCTTTGCAAATTGGCTCGGATATATTCTGCGAAGGAGAAAAAGGAGGCAGTTATATGCAATTGCAGATGAGCATTTCAAGAAGAGAGCATTGCCAAAGTAAGTTCATTTATGATAATTATTTATCTTTTCTGTTTATGCTTCATCTCCGTGTGGCTCTCATTCTTTCGTGCATTTGTGGTACTTGAAGGCTGCTGCAAAGTATGTGAATCTTAGATCGTTTGACTTGAGAAGAATATAGGCATTCAACAGCCTCATCTTTCTTTCTGTTTTTCAATATCCTTTTGTTATATTAAGTTAAGCCTTGGTTATTGAGGAATAGTTGAAACGTTACATTCAGATAATTTCTGTGTTGACCCTGACTCCTCGAGATTGTATGATCAACAGCAACGGACTTTCTATGTCATCTGTCTGCCGTCGCGTGATAATAGTAGCAATTGTTGGTTGTAGGAAAGCGCAGCTTGATTATAAACTTTAGAACCAGCATTGCGATAAATAATAGAGACATTTCTTCGTCTTTTAGAGATGATTCGTCTTCCAGCTGTTTTTTTAGAGCTTTTTTCTTTTGAGCATATGCCTCAGAACTTCGACCTTGTTTCATTTTCACCTCAGAAGACTACTATCACATCCTGCATGGTTTCCTCTTTTAAGACTGTCAGCTTTTCGACTCCTCAGCGTTTTGCTCTGTTTTGTCCTTGACATGCTGTAGTATAGGCTTTTCTGTTCCGCATCACCATCAATATCATTGCGGGATCACTTTCCAAATAAAATAGTCACACTCCACATGTTTGGTGGTCGCTTTATGTCAGTTTTTCGGATTTGTAGTCATTGGTGTTCTAAAAGAACTTACTTGCCGCAATCTCTCTCTGCACTGGCGTTTGGTAGCTTCACGCCAGGTTTCAATCTTAATCATATGAAATGGACCTGTTTCCTCATATGAGGTGCTTTGATCTGTTCTTATCATCACATTACCAAATTGAATTCATCTGAGGCCCCGTTTACACGATGCCGGTACGGCGCCGGTTTGATTTGACACCGGTGTGGAATCTTTTGTTTTTTGAGTACCCGTTTACACGAGTTCGGTACGACGCCGGCATAAAAGGTGTGAAAACCCAGTTCGGTAGCCACACCGGTTCGATTTCATGCCGGCGTGGTAGCGGCATCGTGTAAACGGCCCAAACCGGCTTCACACCGAAACGATTTCAGTTCGCTTTCGCTTCGAGGGCAAAAGCTATCAAATCGAGGATTATTTGCATAATCTTCTTTTGTTTCTCGTATCTTTGTTTCCCACCCAGCAAAAAGCGCGCGAATTATTCCACGATTTTCAAAATGCCTCTCAATCAAAATCACATTCAAATCATTGTTGCACTCCTACAAGTCAATATTGTACTTATTTTGCAAATGATTGCACATTATAAAAGACGAACAAATGAATTATTGAATCTACTAGCTTCGGTTTCCGTGACAAGCTCTCAGAAAGGGGCAAAGAAGATGAGAAAGAAACGAAAGCCAAAGCGATTTTGGACTAGACCAGGGAGAACTGGTAAATGATGGCAGAATTTTCCTGACTTTCACCTGTCTTCGTTTTCTTATGTGGAGGCATTTTTTTCGCTTTTTCCTTCGATCAAGAATAACACTTGATTTGTGTGACCGTGATTTGTTTTTCTCTGCTTTCCATGTGTTTTGACGTCTTTTTCCTAGCCTATGCGCAAGCGCAAAATAAAATTAATGTGTGATATCATAACTATTGTTTTATCATAACCGAAACGATATCGCACCGGCATCGTGTAAACGGGAGGCAAAACATCACACACCGGCATGGTTTCACACCGGCATCATATCGAACCGGCGTCGTACCGGCATCGTGTAAACGGGGCCTGAGTTCATCCATAACACCACAAAAGCATTGAAAGCTTTTGTCATTTGAACTCCCATGTGGATCATATTCGATTACTGGTTGTCAAGGTTAGCATTCCCTATAGCGATTGACTTTTACTTTTTGGTGAATGACGTTCCTTAATTCATTTCGATGTTTTGCAATCGCCCAATTTAAGTTAATGTGCCCATGGCAATTCACTCGTTCTTTACATCCCTAAAGATATCTGTTGAGTAGTTTGAAGTCTTGACTGCAAACGTGGTGTTAATCTGCATGTAATTTTTAGCGCGTAAACTCTTAAATATCAAAATTAACTTCTTTTGCACCCTCTGTAATATAAATTTAATGCCTAAGTATGGACGTTACGCGGCTAGAGTAGTAATCTCTTGAAGTGAGATTTGATAAGAATTTTGGACTGAAACAATGCCAAAATGGTCCCAACATCTGGCCACTTGGCAATATATCAGAGAGAATGCCACCTAGTCTTCACCGACATTGCATTTGAAACTCTCTCTACTAAGAGTGTGCCCATTGGGAACTGCAAGATCTCGGGGAACAGCAAGATCTCTTTGACATATGCTGAATTTGTGGGACTGCAGGATGAAGCATACAAAACACTTACGTCTGCCTGAGAGAGAACATCAGCGACTGGTTATTTGTGTTTGCTATATATCAATGAAATATTGACACTGGCGCCAGAATAAAATAGTCAAAGTACATGTGCTGTTTTTAACAAACCCGGGTGCTAAGAAATAGCATAAGCCCTGTTCACACTACACAAACTAACCCGGGTTCGACCTGGGTTAAACTAACCCAACTCTGAAGGTGGGCTCGCCCCGGGTCGAACCTGGGTTAGATTTGGCAAGTGATAGTGTGAACGCAAACCCAGGGTGAACCTGGGTTAGTTTTGTCTGTGCGCATGCGCATTTCAAATGAGCAAAGAGAAAACTGATAGAGGATTTACTTGGGATGAGGAGGAAAATATCGTTCTTGATAAATATCTGGGCCGATGAAAGCATACTGCAGGTATAGGACAATTGTTCTCGTAAGAGGCCAATTTTTGAGAAAATATCGAAGCGTTTAGAGGAGGGTGGTTTCACCCGCTCTTATTTCCAGACAAGAGAAAACATCAAACAACTAAAACAAAAATACAAAAAGATCAAAGATAATAACAACCTTCCCGGAAGAAATCGAAAAACATATAAGTATTTTGACAAGATGGATGAAATAATGGGATGCAGGCCAATTACCAGACCAACCTGCCGTGATAGAGAGCAACTCGCTTCCGAGCATTGATTTGGATACGTCCAAGTTGTTTTTTCCTTGCCAAACATCGTCTTTTCATGCAAAAATGCTATGCCAATGCCAAAGTTTTCAAAACAAATATTTGGCGACAAAATCCTACACCCAAAGCTTGATTCCCAATATCACTGTCCGCCATTTTTCCTAACTTTAACTTTGCGCGCGCATTTGTTCCCCAACCAACCTGGGTCGACACTAGATTCCTGTTCACACAGCATAACTAACCTGGGGCGAACCTGGGTTAGTTTAACCCAGGTCGAACCCGGGTCAGTTTGTGTAGTGTGAATAGGGCTATAGTAATGTTTTCAAAAGTAGTGTATTTGTTTTCAAAATTTAACCTACATCAGGCCATCATCACTGCCATCAGGCTCGCGGGATATTAGAGTAGCTGGGCTAATTTCACTCATTCATTTCATTTTTAATTATTTATACATGATAAACCATATCATAATCTGAATCTGAAGCTAAATCTCAAAGACTAATGCATATTGGCAACGACGAGCGTTTTTTCTACATTGCCCTTTGTTTCAACAAATGCGTAGTGACCTCTTTCACTAGCTTTCAGAAATCCCTGGAGTTGAGCTTGATACTCTTTGTTCTGAATCTATATATGGACTGTTCCTCTTGGGCAATCCTTGATCACTGATAGTGCTAATAGATTAATTCTAGAAGCAACAATCTTATTCATCATAACAACAGAACGTTTTGATTGAATTCTCAGATATTAAATAGCAGTGGTCCCTGCCCAGTCTTATTTATGTTAGTTGGAGTTGGGGTAACTTGGTACCAAATAATCAAATGCCTTTATGATTCCAAATCGAAGGTTATTATAACAAGTTTCATTTAATTTTCTTCATTGACTACGATGGTATCAAACTACCCTACTGTTGTTTTTCTCTTTTCTTTTTTTCTTCCTGTTGTTGTTTTTTCTGTTGTTTCATCACCTGCTTATTGCTGTTTATTACATTTTTTGTTAAATAAAATGCAAAATTGTAAGTGTCATCCACAGTGGTGGCCAGATGACTATGCGTCTTTTCCTACTTTGGGTGACAGAGTAGGATTCAATAGTTGTCGTTTTTGGTATTATGTTGTCTTCTTAATTGTTATAAAGGAAGTACTGGCGAAAGAACTAAAGGAATGATGGATAGAATCAGCTTTGATTTTATCTGACTTGATCGCAGTCGAGTAAATCAGTGAGTGAATGAGTGAGTGAGTGAGTGAGTGAGTGAGTGAGTGAGTTAGTGAGTGATGGTGAGTGATTAACTGAGTGAGTGAATGTGTGAGTAACTGAGTGAGTGACTGAGTTAGTGAGTGAGTGAGTAGTATTTTACTATGACTTACTGTCCTTGTGCACTTAGCCCTATAATAGTTCCTATTCCTGCCATGAACCAACGAAGGAGATACAGAATTTTCTAGCTCTCTACTCTCGAGTCCGGAATAGGCGGGGGGTCTGGAATAAACGGGGGGGATGGAAAATTTCCCAAATCATAACAAATGGGGGGTCTGGAATAAACGGGGTGGGCGGAAAATTTCCCAAATCAAAAAACGGGGTGAATGATTAGTAGTCCTTTTAATTGGAAACAGAAGGAATAAAAAAAAGATGCCAATTTCTTGAGGCTTTCGCTTAAAATAGAACAAAACGTATAAGAAAAGAATGTGCACAGGCTCAATATTCAGTTCTTACTAATGTTTTTACTCTTTCTTTTTGTTTTCGATGCGCTTCCTCACGCTACGACGAGCTTCGTTTGTACACATTTTGCAGTTTCTTGATACGGAAGCCTCAAAAATAATAAACAGGGGGTCTGGAATAAGGATGTCCTGGGAGGATTTTTCCAAAAAATTAATAAGCGGGTGGGTACGTTTATTCCGGACTCGAGAGTAGTCTAATGGCTTGGATTTGCTTTAATTATTCATTTTTGTATTCATTCATGTCATTCATTTATTCATTTAGTTATCAGTTTTATTTCATTGGGTATGTTATTGATTAGATATTTTGTCATTCAGTCAATATCTGAAGACATTTTATAGCCCACTTGTTTCTTCGCACGCAAATGAACTCACTTTTCGAAGTATTTCTTTTCTGATTCGCATGCATCTCAATTTATCTTTTCCTGAAGTAGATGATAGTTCACAATTTGTAGCCAGGATTACTCTGTTTCAGGTTCTTTGGAGTACTGTATGAATACAAGGAGGCCAGACTGATTAAGAACAATAGAAGCCAACAGGCAGACGCTTTCAACAGGTTGGAAATTTACTGTAGCAATTCTGCTGCTTTATTGTTTCTGACCAGACCAGGAAAATGAAGTGGATTTTCATCTGATTTTTTCTTGACGGAGGAATTAGGATGTAGGATTATCTAATAGGATCGTATTGGAGCGAAGTGAATTAGTAGCAGATGGAAGAGAAAAAAACTAAACAATGCAAGGACTAGAATATGACAGATGTGTGTAGCAAGAGAACGCAGCGGAGGACACAACAAGAGGATACAGTAAGAAGACACATCAAGAGAACGCAGGAAAAGGGCACAGCAAGAGGACGTAACCATAGGACACAGCAAGAGAACGCAGCAAGAGAACCCATCAAGAAGACGCTGCAAGAAGACGAATTTATTAGAAACAGCAACTCAAACAGGAGTTTTGAAAGTAATTAAAAAACGAACGAAGAATATGGATTAAGAAAAGAAAAAATCTACTAAGAGGAGAACAAATTTTATTTTAAAAAGAGCATTTCCAGACGTATAGGACGAAACACAAGAAGCTAAATGTCAATGGAAAATGTTTTCAATCATAATTGAACAAGTTTAAATGCAAAGGCATTAAATTTTTGGGAGAGTTGATTTCAATTGATTAGTAGGAGACGTTGAACTGGTTTTTAGTTCTGATGTATTTGCGAGCTGGTAAAATTGTCTATTTCCTTAACTCAATTTTGTCTGCACGACCATTTCCTTTTCAGAGAACTGATGTTTGCAAAGTACTTTTACACTTGGTTGAAGCACAGTAGAATGGAGCAAGAATTCAGAATGCAAGAGAGAATCGTAATATTAATATTATCATGATCTCTTCATATCAATTAATACCGTTTCACATCTCACCTTGAAGCTCTTTTGAAACTCTTGATACCCCTGCTTTTGTTTTTTTTGCCTTAATGATATTACGGAAAAGGAGGGCTTGGTTCCCTACATTTACTTCTTTTCGAGAGCATAACTGGTGTATGTTATTTCGGTAAACATTAATTCAATTCGCTTCTTCTCTCGCATTTTTTGGCTCGAAGCTATCATAGATTCTACTTGTTTTTAGCACTAAATTAGTAGAGTATTAAAAGTGAATTATAGTATAAATGTTTCTTCAGCAATACTAACATTAGAGATAGAATTATGACTCTCATCCAAGATTGGGGAGGGGAGAATATGACCCTGTGTCTTCTCCGTCTTTGGATACCACAGCTAAATATAATGCATTTTGTTCTTTAATTCTCTTTTTACTAGTGACAGACGAAAATTAAACATTGGGCTTCATTAGCTCTCTCCATGAAGTCTTGCCTTAGGAAATTAGCAAAATCATCCATTGACTTACCATTTGCTTTGATTCAAGCAGTAGGATATTTTTGATTCATTATATTATTTTTGTCTAGTAGGATGCATCTCTTAATCTTTGTATTTGCTAGATAGTTTGACTGCCATAGGGTAATGTCATTATTCTCAATTTTATATTGTTAATAAATTTCTATTATATATGTTTCCAGGCCTTTGTTGCCTTTCGTGTATTAATAAATGTAAAAGATATGATTTTGGGAACTTTAAGATTAAAAATCTTTCGTTCAAAGTTTAATAGCTCTATGACTTTTTATGCCCTTCATTCGTCTTTTCATATATAGCTGGAAATCATGAAATTTAAGTTTTTCTTTCATCATCAGCATTTTTCTAATTTTCGTAGGCCTTACTTCACCACGAAGAGCTATCAAAAAGAAAAGTTTTGAGAAAATGGCGAGAAGCTGCAATGTCATTTCAGGAGGAGAAGAGAAAAGAGGTCACATTATGATCCGTTTATTCTCCTATTTTCAATTACAGTTATCAGTCAATAACTCATCCTTTCTTTTTTTAATATGAAGTAGTACTTTATATTTTGATTTAAAAGTTGGCAACATGATGCCTTTTTGATCTGCCATAATCCATCTGGGCACATTTATTCTTGAATTCCAGGAGACTACGCTCGCTAAAAGATATTTTGAGACTTATTATTCATGTTTGTCTCTTACTTGCTTTATCATGGAATAGAACCTTTTCTTTTAACATAACAGGCCATGGCTGACAACCACAGTAGAGTCAGGTTGAAACATAAGTACATGCAATTATTGAAAAACTACGTTGTTACAGAGAATATAAGGTATGTTGGCAATGCTATTCCCCGTATGTAAGGAGGATTCATTTTGATCGTTTCAGTTGGACTTAGGTGACCGTTTTGACACTTAGCAAGCTCATATTATGGACACAGTAGGTGTATATGAAGATATCTGAATGGTGGTATATTTGCAAACGAACGATATATCCATGCGAATGATATATCCATGAAGCTACAACGATTCAGAATAGTGTGATGTCACTAAGAAATATCAATGAATGTTAAGTTTCTAAATGTAATCACTAGTCAGTATTGTACAAAAAAGCGGGAACATTGCTTTAGCATACTGAAAGCTTTTTTCGTCCGACACTCGTCAGAGTATGAAACGTCGGATAGCGACCGAAAGGTGAAACGAAATATATAGCCAGATGCGGGTACACGTGATATGATGAATAATGCGTCTATTTGGCTCTATGATTGGCCAATTAGCACCTATTCACCATTGTTTACTTGAAGAGTCCAAGTGAAAAAACGAACTCTTTTTGTTTACACAAGACTGGGTTTTGAGTCTTAATGTAAACTGATTCCAAAACACCTAAATGAAAGGACGATCTTGCTTGCCCAATGGTCCGAAAATTACGCAGAGGCCAGCTGATAGAATAAAACAACATGTACCCATGAGCATCAGGACGAAAAGCACTTCAACAAGAGAACAGCAACCTCGTATGTGTAAAAACTCTATTTCTAAAATGAAAAGTGATTCGGCCATAGGACAACATCTTATTACAAATCCAGAATGCGCCAAAACATATACAGACGATAATTTTCGGATCATTGGGCAAGCAAGATCGTCCTTTCATTTAGGTGTTTTGGAATCAGTTTACGGTAAGACTCAAAACCCAGTCTTGTGTAAACAAAAAGAGTTCATTTTCTCATTTGGACTCTTCAAGTAAACAATGGTGAATAGGTGCTAATTGGCTAATCATAGGGCCAAATAGACGCATTATTCATCATATCACGTGCACCCGCATCTGGCTATATATTTCGTTTCACCTTTCGGTCGCTATCCGACGTTTCATACTCTGACGAGTGTCGGACGAAAAAAGCTTTCAGTATGCTAAAGCAATGTTCCCGCTTTTTCGTGCTATAGTGAAGTCAGTATTGTCTGCATAATGACTGTAATTGCATCTGTTATTCCCAATGTTTGCCATAAATTGATGGCCTCGATGCAGTAAATTGTTGGTTTACACTTGCATAGGATCTACTATTAATTACATCATGAAAATCCGTTTTAGTTGACTGTTTTGGTATTTTGTTCTATTGTATTAGTTCAAGTCTACCTTTAGTGTTTATGGTATCCCATCTTTCTTTGCATCCAACTATTTATCTAACCACTCGTGACAGTTATACCCAAGTTTGAGTGGGCACACATCTCCACTTTTTTGCAGCACTTAAGTTATGTGCTATATATTGAGTGCGTTTATCATCGTTTTTCTACGACTTTTGGTATGCAAATTCTGAATAAAGTGGAAATTGCCCTTAACTTACATGCAGAACTGTAGACTTTCAGTAAAGCACTCATTGTTGCTTCGATTCATATTGAAATCATGGAAATAATCTACCAGAATCTTATAATGCTGCCAATGCATATTTCGCTGGATTTTTATAATGTGTTACCATTTCTCATAGACGTCAACGAGAGATTATGGCAGTTTCTTTAGATGGAGAGAAGAAACTAAAATTGACATTTACTTCCTGGAAAAAGGTATAGTTTGATAATAATGTGTGTTTTCCCTTTTCGAGTTAATTGGAATGACTGAAATCCAAGCAAAACCCCTTCTTAACCTATGGTTTGGTATTTTTCTTGTGTCTATTGTCAAGCTTTCAACATGAATTTGTGAAACTGTCTAAAGTCCTATAGCAATGCAAGATACTTGGCTATTTGTTGGCGGTGTGGGGGGGGGGCGAATAGACCATACTATCTAGGGTCAAAATCTCGGCGATTGTCTCAAACCGTTGGAAGTCATTGACAAGGCCCTATTGATTTACATGGTATGAATCTTGAAAAACTTAGCTTTTCTGGATCTGAAGCATTGATTTGACTAGGTGAGGCATTGCAAGAGGACAACACCAACTGGACAGCAATTCAAGTGAAATGCTGAGTGTTAGACTGCTATTGCAAGATTTAGACATAGATACTATTTTTCCCTTTTTGAGCGTTATGATTATTTGTCTTTTACAGTACACATTGGTGAAAAGAATTAAGAGAAATAAACTGAATGTTGCTGTGTCACATTATCAGAGGTTGTTGACTATGAAAGTCATGAACGCTATGAGGGTATAGATGATATGACAGATATAAATATATATATATATATTAAATGACTCGTTAATTTGGTTTGGTTACCATTGCTTTACAGTCTGCACCAAATGTTCAGCTAATAAAAGCGCGATCTGCTTTGGGATTTAGAGTTACAACCTTAAGCTCAGACCTTGTATAACTAGCAAAGTACTCGCCTATTTCATTTCATTTAAAACTTCTTTATGCAGGGTAGAGTTTGCAGTAAGAATTGATTTACAGAACTGCCCTGTTAAAGCCTAATTACATTATTTCCTTATTGCATAAGTAGCTAGTTAAGTTAATTATTGACGATAGAAGAAAAATATATATTGACCAATATGTGAAAGAATGAAAGGAAATTATTGTTTACTGAAAGGTAAATCAGGTCGCTACAGCTGTGTTCCTTTGAATTTTTAATTTCACTTTAAAAGCCGAGAAGGAGTTAAGTAATTTCGTCTCATTAGAAAGGTTACTCCAGATATATGCGCCCCTGTAAGTATAGCTTCTTTATCCTGAAGAAGTCTTTAGTAGGGGAACATGAAGATCTGTTTTGAAGTTTCGTAGCATCCTACTTTGAGAATCAGACAGCCTGTGAAATAATTCCTATATGTATTCTGGTGTCTCATTATGGGGAGCCTTATGAACGATCTTAGCGGTCTCCGTATGAATCAGCTCTTTAATAATAAGTCAATCGAACTCTTTTGTTAGTGGCTGTGAGTGAGCGGTCATAAGGACTGTTGGTAACAATTCTCGCAGCTCGGTTTTGTACTTTATGTAACTTTTGTGATCTTTGTAAGTTTGTACTACCTGCGTTCCCCTAAATTCGACAACGGTATCTGAAGTATGGCCCATCTAGATTTATACAGTTTCCAAAGGGAGATGTCATTTAGCAAAACGAAGCACTTCAATGCCCCGGAAGATCTTTTTAGTTATTGTCAGTAGGTGTTCATCCCAGTTAAGAAACTGATCGACTTGCTCTTCGAAGTATTGTATGCTGGTAATTATAGGAGAGACTTCATCATCTCCACTATATATGGACTGCCTGGGAGTGTTGGAATGTTCAAGTGCTCTTATTTTACATCTACTACCTACCAAGATAAAATGCATTTTCGCGGCATTTATCTACTACCTACCAAGATACAATGCATTTTCGCGACATTAGGGGACAACTTGTTTTCTTCTAGCCATGTTTTTAGTGGCCCTATATCTTCGTTACCAGCATTGTCGATAGCAGAAATCGATTTAGAGGAATAGGAAATACTTATATCGTCTTTGTACATATTAACCATTGAGGCTTTGAGCCTTAGGGGTAGTTCATTATCGTATATTATAGATTACTGGGCCTATGCAGGACCCTTGTGGAACCCCTATTCGGTGTGCTGCAGTTAGGAAGTTTGCCCATTGACTCACAGCACTGTTTGCGATTTCCTAGATACGACTCGAACCAGGTTTGCTCTTTGCCGCCTAGTCTCCCTATCTGATAAATTTTCATTGAAACGGTCTAACCTTAGTTTTATGGAAAGTGTTCTCATCAAGCTTCAAAAGAATATAGCAACTGACATCAAAAGTATATTTGTGTTTTTCAATTGATACATTGAAGAGTATGGCCGCTTGACTACTGAGCAGAACATCGGTGGTTCGAGCCGAACTCTCGTATCATAGTTTGGATCCTCGTTCACTGTTCACCCAGCAGCAAATGGCGGCGGCACTAGGGAGTTAGAGGTGGTGGGGAAAGGAACTGGCCACCCTACCTTGATATGCTGACGGCTCATGGTAATTGTCTTCCCTAAGGGACACTCCCAAACGTACGAAATCTTATTTTGGATGGATCTTTATCTTTACATTGAAGAGCAAGCCTTATTGGATAAAAGTATCAATTTAAGTGGTATTATTGCTGTTTAGGATCTTTAGTATCCCATCTGATTATCTGAAATGATCATGCTTTTATTTCTATAATCTTGAATCAACTATATATAACTTTCATTCTACCTCAATTGATATTTTTACCGTCATTAAAGGTTTACTTGAAAGACAGAAGTGAAATTTACAAAGAAGTGTCTAGAAGAATTAGATTTCACAATCAGCAATTATTAAAGTAAGAAATATTTCATCCTCATACTCAGCTACGTTTTAAATCTTCTTTGTGGTGTGTCTCCTGTGCCTCAGATTGTGCCTTGTCGTCAGAGGGATACGCTACAGAGTTTCTGTTTTAAAATGGTATTATCTTAGATCTAGTTGGGATGGAAGAGGCATACTAAGTTTACTTCTGCTTCTAGTAGTATACAGTAATATTAACCATATACAAATCCTGTAGAGTCTTAGTATTTTAAAAAATCTTCAGACAGAATCTTTTTGTTGCAAATATCTCATCATTCATGAAATAATGGCTTAAACATATATCAATGGTCTAGCTCTTACTTTCTTTACAGAAATGCTCATAAGGGTTTTAGATATATATAAGAAGGAATTACAAAATACTGAAACTGATTTAAAAATTCCCATGCAAGAAGATGCTAAATAGTCAAAAGTGCTTCTTGCTACAAAAGCATAGTAAATTGAATGATATAGTTGAACTCTCACTCTAGCTTTGGGTCGTTTCTTATAGTTACATCTGCTATTCTTGTGTACTTTGTATATTTATAATTAATTTGTTTTATCTGCGATTGATTTTTATAGCAATGTGCCTTGCAGAACATTATACACGGAATTTGTTTACCCTGTGTATATATTATCAAATCAAGTCAAATCAAATCAAATAAAGTCAAATCAAATCAAATCAAATCAAATCAAACCAAATCATAAGTGAGACTTGGGTGAATCATAGGATCAGGTTATTTTTGAGCCTAATTTGTCCTTTTGAAATCCCTCGCCATACTATTTCTGAGCATTGTTAGTTTTTTATACTTCTCTGTTGTAATCTTCTTTAGTTTGTGTCATAAAGAAATGGCAAGGTTTGTTTCAACCTTGAAATTGGTCCAATTTTAAATATATCTCTATGTAATTAAAATCTCTACTTCTGTTCTTTATTCAGTTTCTATGCTGCATATATTTTGCCATCTTTATCTTTTTGTTTGATCTTTTTGTTTATTTTACCTTTTATTTATTTTCTTATTTTTTACCTTTGTTTTGCTTTTTCTTCGTTTTGTTTTAGTCTCATCTGTCTTGTGCGGTCAACAATTGTAGGGCTATGTCACATGAAAGGTAATCGTTTTTTAGATGTGCATTTCGGAGATGGTATCAAAATGTATTTGAACTGATTACAGACAGACAGAACAATGAAATTGCGCAGACTTACTCAGATGAAAGGAGGCTGGCCAGGGTAATTTTGCACATTTTCTCGACACCTCTCTTTGACCTCTGTGTATGTTCTTCTGTGTAAATAGAAATTGAAAGTTTCTAAGTACCTTTGAGGATTTATTTGCTGATTGGCATTGTTTTGAGTTAATTTGCAAAAATTATTCAACTAAAAATAGCTTTGCTGCCTTTTGAGATTTATTTACACTCTTCATTCGGTAGAAAATACTTCTGGGTACTATCAGGGTAGATTTCTTTATTATGTGTAGTTCATAAAACAGCTGCCAATGTGGTGTAACCCTAACAGAGGTTGAAGATGTGAAATATGAATAATTTCTTTGTTTGACTCATTTGTTTCTGCAGGTTTTTGACGCTTGGCGGAACTACACTGCTTTGTCTCTTCATAAACGATTTGAAGAAGACTGCAGAGTTGAAACGCTGCAGAGAGTGCTTGATAGAGGTAGGCTGAAATTTACTAATATACTATCTTATATACTCATATGCTATAACTAAAATCAGTTCTAATGTGTCACTAGTTATTAACAATAACTACGGACTGATGTTTCACATTTCAACTGCCTTTTCGAATTTTGTCCAACAACAATCGATAGAGTTTTCTTCATTACATTTTGTTTCTATTGCAATTTTTGTTCTTTGTTTGGGTAAAGTTCCGGTTTAAATGAAAGCTGTTTTGCATTATTTTGCATTAAGTTATATTGGCAAACTAGATGCTTCTATTTTGATCTTGTTTCTTTGCGATTCCTGTTTGAAACAGATTTGCTATGGGCAGTATCATAACTAATCTGCTTTTGCCTGGGTGTGAGTTTAAGTTTATCTGCAAAGATGAATTCTAGTTCATGTTATCGAAAATTGCTTCCTTTAATAAGTAAACGAAAGCTAAAGAGTACATGGAATTCCTCTGATAATGCCTATCTGGCGTTATGGCAAAACCTGCTTTTGTTATACGAAACAAGTATTTTATAAGAATGAGTCTTAAATAAGACAAAACTAGGAAGCATGTAAGAAGCTCAGGCAGGCTTAACTCTAAAAGTATACTTGGCGAGCCTTTTTTACAGGTAACCCTTTTACTACTTATCATCTAAGTTAACTCATTTTACACACAATTTACCAATAAAAGTTGCGCTAATGAAATCACTTATAGCTTTCCATTCCCGATTCACCTTCAAGAATTATAAGAAATTTTTAGGAAGCATTTAAGGCTGGACTTGACAATATATCAAGAAACGTTTTGGCTGAATGCACTAAGTTATTTTCTTATTTTACAAAGTGTGTGACCTGTTGTATATGGAAAAGGCCATGACAATACCACATGCCACAGTTGCTAATCGCAGACTCTCTTCGTTTCCAGTAATAAAGATGGCTTCAGTATTTGCTCCTAGTTTGACCATGAATTTTTGCCCAGTTATTTCTGCATTATACTCTTAAAGGTTTTTCAAGGTTCTTTTTGATTGCGATTTCACTACCTAGCCAAGAGTAGGTCTTTCATGAAAGATTCTTTATGAGATTGATTCAACCTAGAGTACATCAGGGGAAATTAAAAGAGAAAATTGACAAAACATTTCTTAGTTTGCAACAATGGAGAAAAAGACGAATTTTAGAGCAGTTGTATCAGAATTTGTTCCACTCCGATATTTTCTTCTTGCCTTTGCGTTGATTGGAATTTTTTCTCTTCTGAGATCAATAATATTTCATCAACGAACTTTTGAAACAGTCTTTGTGGTTGGTTCTAAACTTGTTTTGGAAACTAATTTTAGTGACTTTTACTGTAGCCTTAGTAGAATGTTCTTGACAATCACTAAATTCCTCTCTGTTTCATATCTTCTTCTTAGATATTAATGCACGTTTTACATTTACGTTTTGTCTGGTAATTTTGCCACTCTTGTTTGTCTACTTCAAAAAGCGATTTTTCTAGGTGACTGCATTGGTCCATATATTTCGGCGTTTTCTTGAAAACATTCTTGTTGCAGATTTAGCAAGGAACGTACAAACTAGTAGTACTCTCTCGACATGAAAGAAATAATTGTCTTTTCCAACCAGTCCCTAAGTTTCAATTCGCTGACATAATTGACTTGTATCCATATATGAGTCTGAATACTGTTTGGTGCTCAGGTGTTTTCCCAGGCAGTCTGAATAGGCAGGTATATGTGATTAGCCTTTGGATTGAGACAATGATTTGATTGTACTAATCAGCTAGCCTAGGGTCTATGGGCCATTTAGCTTTTGATATCATGGGTTTTTAGTAGCACTATCGTGATATCCTCATTCTAAAATATATGCCTCCTTCCCATTTTGGTTAGTTTTCGTAATTTTTTACTTCGAGAGACTCCACTTGGGCTTGTTCACAGTTCCCTTGAGTCGAATGTTGCCAATGCCAGACCACCCGTAGGTAATGCATCACTGGAATCATTTGTGAACGACGACGTGACTTTTGTATGAAAAAAGTACAACCCCTTTAGCCAATTTCCAGTATGGTTCGTATACAAGCACATGGGAAGTACTTCAAGCGATATAGTAGATTGAAAACCTACATGTCAGTCATCGCTCCTAAGCTTTGCCATTTGATTCCGTTTCAATCACTCTGATCAACAATTGGTAGTAAGTTATCTAGAAATATGTCAGTTTCATTAGACACACAAACTACATACTGTCTAACATTATCTGGTTTGTGGCTAAAAAAGTGGAAGCTTTTTTGTATTCTTAATGCATTATCTGTCTTTCTCTAAAACCACCCCCTCCCTCCCTTGATGTATTAGTTGAAACATACAAGCACTTTTGATTACAAGGTTCTTATAGCATTTGTCTCCAAGAACTCATTTTCATTTCATAGCTCTTCAAGTTGTAAATACAGGGTAATTTGTCTTCATTTTCCAGATTTTCGGACTGAACAGTATAATAGTGTTTAAAATACAGCTCTGATAGTCATCAATGGTCAATTTTAAGATAGTGAGATTGAAATTTGTTTAAATACTTATTTTTGTCTCTATTTGATTATTTTCTTCCTCCTTTTTAGGACGACTACATCGTGCTCTTTTGGCAATGAAGAATTTCAAAGATTCCAGACAGAAAGCCAGAACTTTGAAAAAAATTGCAATGGCATACTGTGAAAAAAGAATCAAAGAGAAATATTTCGATTTTTGGAAAAAATATAGGCATTTGGTTTTTCGAAAGCTGGTAAATAATTTGTTCCGTTTAAATATGTCATTTTCAATAGTATGTGGTTTATTCACTCTCAAATAACTCTCAGGCAGCTAGGCCTTTTTCTCAACATCCTTTTAAGGGGAAAGGTTATCACTAGCCTTCAGTTTTGACTGGGAACTGGAAACACACTTTTGTCAAGTGATATGCGTTATTGAACGGGTGCTCCAAAGAATATTATATAATGAATTGATTGATAACGTATTTTCATTATTTATTTAGACTATTTATATATTTGTATATATTATGTTATATTATATTATATTTTATTTTATTGTATTATATTGTATTATATTAAATATATAATTTTTCTATTTGATTTTATTTGCAGTTACTGCAACGACAAAGTGAAGTATTTTATATCAAAATTAGAATATTCCGTTTCTTTCACAAGTGGAGGACACAGGTTTTTCTTTCTTATAACCTTTTTATGTCCTTGTCTATGAATTTCAAAAGAATTCTCGAAAATCTTTCTTTGAATATCTAAGGTCTATTATTGTAAGGGACTACATTTTTGATTTGCTTAATTTCTATTTGACATTTGGTAAAGAAGTTTCATCTGTTCCATCAGATCTGTGTCCCATCATCGAGAGCAGTGTATGGTGCTCAATAGCTACTACCCAGTATATTGACTCTGGTGGGAATGCGCTACACCTCTTGCATTCGATGAGCATTTTGCGATCCCAGTGTGAAACGATTGCTACGACAGTTTATTGAAATATTGCCTTTGCACTTGTTGATGTTTTTGTTCGCCAATAATGCTACTATTTGTTTCTTCCAGTATTTTTAACCAAATCAGATCTCAATCAACACGTGATTACCTCTTGGTATCCTTTCTAGCACAAGATAGCTGTTCATGAAAGAAACAGAGGGAATGTTGCACTTTGGTTGTGGAGCAAGAACCTTCAAAAAAAGGTACATTCAATTTCCAGTTGAGATGCCAAATTAACTTTCTCGATCTCTATCATTCCTAGTCATAGATTTTTCAAACTTTATAGCCTCGTAAATGTTCTAATTCTTCTTTTACACTGGTCTCAGAGTACTATATTGCCTCGAAGTTGCATTCTAAGCATACTGTAGGCTTTTGCAAGTCCAGGAAGGCTTTCATAGGACGGGATGTTTAACAGAGTTTTTCTAAAGTTAACACTAATGCATATTGCTAGTAACATCGGAACGCATTCACTCCATGTCTTCATTATCATCGTCTCAAAGGGAAGAACTGCTTTTGTTATATCTTTGCAGATATGCACAGGGGGTTCTTTGACAATGCTAACGTCGTCTATTTTCTGTTTAATTTGGAAGGAGTTTTTCATCAGAGCCATCACTAACTAATCACAGATACTTGTCTGTAATTTTAATTACTCTATGCAAGCATGTTCTTGAATTTCTCTATATTGTACAAATAGGGTAATGTCTCATCCAAGGAGAGGATACTGTTTCTAAAAAGCTTTTAGTAGAGTTGATTTTGCTCAAAATAATTCGATGCTACTGCTAGAGGTCACTTATCTTAAGCCATCTACTTCTTCCATTGCCAACGGTTGCCTCGTATTCGCTTATATATGGGCAGTGGGCGAGCACCCAACCTTTCCTCGCCAGATTGTTTCAAAAAACAACTTAAAACATATTTTAGAAAGACGCTAGACTCAAAGATAATACGCCCGTCCCTGAGATATCGGCATCATTCAGCAGTGAGATAAAGTCTTTGTTCTAACTGGATAATTTTCTTTGGTATTGTAAGCTAGTAAATCAAGCTGAATATTGTATGTCGCATATAAGCAATATTTTATTAATGAAAAAATAGATAAATAGTGTTTCAAAGTTGTGCATGCCAGCTTAACCAGTTTGTAGTACTGAAAATTAACCAATTTCACTGGGATACTTATGCTGACTTTTTGGACTTTTACTTCTTTTGACCACTCTGTGCTACTAAAAGTTCGTAAATGACAAGCAGTTCGTTTGATTGTTATGAATGGAACTGGTTTCCAAATTCTCAATCGTGTGCAGTGGTAACAATATTCGAATTTGAAAACTTCCTTTGTGATTTTATCTTCTGTACGTAGTATATAAGTTTCATAGACCTTTTGACGTTCTTCATGTAAATAGTTGGCCTTGCCTTGGTTTTATTTTTAGGTATTGTAAATAGGCAACTTTAAATCATAGAATAATAATGACAATTTTTTTAAACTTGATCTCATTTTTATAAAATAGTAAAATTAACAATACAATGATACACATCGCTAATTACAGGCAGTGTATTATTAGCTTGTTTGTATAAAGAAGTTCACTAAAATAAACATTCATTAAAAAGAAACTAAAAAAAACAAAAGCTTAGATGCATACACACAAAGAAGTAAATAAATGTATAGTTCTGAAAGTCTAACAGTTCTGGATTCATCCATGGTTTATTCCTGAAAATATAGTTAATGCATCAAAAAGAAACGTTGATGATTTTCTTGATAATTTGACTTCGGCTATTTTTGTCAAAATCTATATCGTCCAACATCGTCATTACTGAATCAAAGGAGGATTCAGTAATGATGATTGATGATTTAGGTTTTGACAAATTAATTATACTAATATAATGGTAATAATAATAATAATAATGATAATAATAATGATAATGCAGGTTCATTATAAACCGTTTTCTTATAGGAATAATTTGTAATGCTATTACTTTACTTTATCTACTCGATGGAGTTTCTGGTCTTTGGGCTTTTGCCTATTTGTTTGTTTCCAAATCATATGGACATTAATTTTCTATTTTTGCATATGTAGATGCTTTATGCTTGGAAAGACTTTGTGGAAGCTCGTAGAGAGAAGCGTATTATGACGACCAGAGCTTTGGAAACGCGAAGAGATTTTCTTCTTGAAAACTGTCTCAAAAAATGGCTTAAGGTACCTATACACTACAACTGTACAACAGCGTAGAAAGGTGCTGCATTAGGTCAGGATTTGTAAGTGTAGTATGTAAATAGGTGTGTAATTATTAGTGATTATGTACAGGATTTGGAAACTATGAAGTAAAACATTTACGACAAGAAAAAGTCTATAAAATGTGCATTGAACTCGACAACGGCGAAATGTACAATATCGATATGTTATTCAGCGAATATATTGAGATTTCCCGCAATGGTTAGTATGGTCTCGTAGTGTAGTGGTTATCACGTTCGCTTTACACGCGAAAGGTCCCCGGTTCGAGCCCGGGCGAGACCATTGTTTTCTCACTTAGCCGACAAGTTTTGTTTTATTTTCTTTTACTTTTGCTATAGTTTCATTATCTATTTAACATCTTTGTTTCTAAAGTACGCATAAGTTTTCTACCTCTGTTGTACGTTTTCTCCTTAAAGTATTCCACCGATACGATAGCTTTTCGCACGAAGCTCTCACGCCATCGACAACTCGAGGTAGGATGCTCGTTGCTTTCTATCATATGACCTTATTTTCAGTCTTAAATCTTGAATATTCTGTTCTAATTACTTCTAATTACAGGTAGCTGGTCCAAATATCGTTAATTAACCGGATGCATGATCAGGGGGTGATTTCTAGGGGGCCAAGGGGTTGGCAAGCCTATAAGAAACTGGGGCCACAGAGACCAGCTTTGAGAGCCTGGAGGGCACTGTAAGTCCAACGCTGAGAAACTGATCAGTTTCATATTTGGGAAATTGAATTTGTATTTTTATAATACATAGATTCCCCGTAACTTCTTCCCGTAAGATTAAGAAAGTCAAAGGAAGGACCAATGGAATCCGGCCTAGACTTGAAATACACCCTAGTATTTGGGACCGAAGTCACTAAATGAGACAAAACTCTCACCTTAACAAGATGATAAGAATTTCGAAACACTTAGCTTTCATCATCATTTCACTTTCAATTCCCGATTTGTTAGTGCTATACAGATGGAAGTCAAACAAAGGTTTTACCCATCGCAGCAATGTGTGTGGAGCTATCAATCCCCTTTTTTCTTTAACTGTTCGTGTGTTGTTTGTTTTGCTTGGTTTGTTTTTTGTATGAAGAATAGATTTCTTGAAATTCTAATTGCTGTTCTTGGTGGAAGCTAAATGACCTTGTGTCTTTCTACGTCAGAGACGGCACATTAGGCGTGGGTTATTAGTAGTAATTGAAGCAAACAAAAAATGATAAGGAAAGTGTTTTGAAGTATTCATTAGAAATTGTATCTTGAGACTTAAAATCTTAGAAATGCCTGTCTTCAAATTGTAATCCTATGGCGTCTTTGAAGGGGGCAGAAAAGTTGCAGGAAAGAGTCAGGAAATACGCCATGACATGGTATAACAAGGTACGATCAAAGCGGGTTGATAAAATTAGGGATAAGACGAGTCATGACTTCTATGAACGTATACCAGGTTTGTCAAAGATACTTATCTTAAATTAGTTATTTCGTTACTATAGTCTATTTCTCTTTCTCAGTTGGTTTTCTTAATTGAATTACGATACATTTAGGAACTTCTTGCTCTCTTCAACAGAAAATTAAGTGACAAATTCATTTCTAAAGTATTACTATTTTTATTTCTATCTTCTTTCATTCTTGAGTTATCTTCATCATAGCATATTCTAGTTCTTTCCATATTGTTTATTAGTCATTTACTTTGGTTAACATTAATTTGGAATTGTCATTCTGTTTCTTGATGGATTTTTACAAATGTGTACTTTGTACGAAATTGCTTTTACTGATGCTTGAAGACAGATGCACCATATTTAGCAGTTATTTTCAGCTCATAGTGTAAAGCACATTTGGCCGTTTTTATTGTGAAGCAAAGTTGCTCGAATTCAGATATCAGACAGTAAAATAATCTCTTGTACGTACGGATAGGATAGGATAGGATAGGATAGGATAGGATAGGATAGGATAGGATAGGATAGGATAGGATAGGATAGGATAGGATAGGATAGGATAGGATAGTATAGGATATACATGATAGTACAGGATAGGAAAGGGTAGGATAGGATAGGATAGGATATGATATGATATGATAGTATAGGATATACATGATAGTACAGGATAGGAAAGGGTAGGATAGGATAGGATAGGATGGGAAAGGATAGAATAGAATAGAATAGTATAGTATAGGATTGGGTAGGATAGGATAGGATAAGAAAGTACACTGCAATCGACAATGGTCGAGAAGTAGAATTGCAAGGTTCTTTTTTTGTGTATCTGAATTGCGTATTCATAGAAATAAAGGGAATCTGTGGTATACCTTACCCAACTGATATATGTAAGCTGCAGAACCTATTCCAACAATTAACACTCATTTCTACAACTTGTAGTGCAAGAAGTTCGTATGAAAGCTACTTCCGTGTCTAGTATGTGCTTATATACAATAATCAGTAGTCAGATTCACCCGCTCTGATGATTTATAAATTTATGGTAGTTTCAGTATTGGTCTATTTTTCTTGTTCTGAAAATGAATTTGTTTTTGTTGAGCATAGCTTTGCTTAATTTTTGCGGTATATGAGCTTGATTTTATTAATCGTCAAATATACTCCAAGAATTATCAAATTAATTGCAGAAAAGCTTTTAACTTACTTTTGCCTATACATCATCTTCCATTGTTGAATTTCATGTATCAAGTTTTACCCTTTATAGGTGATGGCTTCAATCTGAAAAGTTTTGCAGTTGTTGACAAGTAAGAGAATTTTATTTTAATTCAAAACACCTTTGACGATAATCCTTTGCTTCTAATTCACTTGTTTTCAGGATATCGATTGGAAATTTTTATAGGATAAATGAGATTCCAAGACAACACCAAGCCTATTGAGTATAACAAAGGAGCTCCTACTTTGTAGTAATGTATTTTACCTGTGTTTTTATCATTTTTTGGTTCTTTGCGGTTAAATTATAGTTGCTTATGCTATACTGTACAGATTTTTGCATAAAAATGGATACTACGCAAAGTTTTTGCTCATCTGCCGTATTTATGCTTATCACTGAAGTCCTGAGCACTCTCCAATCTTTTTGACCAAATTACATTCTCACCCCCGTTGGTGGAAGTAACTTCCCGATTTTTGCTTTTACTTTTCTCTTGATTGGCAGGAGTATGTCAGTTGGGGTGTTAAGTATGTTACTCATTTGAAATCCTGTCAGTAGTTTCTATCTTGTCAGTTAAGGTCTTTCGTTAATTCATGTAAAGTGATTTTCTCCGTTATTTTTCTGGCAGTGCATTTAATAGTGTATGATGTGAACAAGAAACTAAAATGTTCTCTTTTGAAAGATTAGGCCCAATAACATTGATGGTGTTCGCGAATTTGCAGCAGCAGCAATAGAATGCAATGCAACATCAATGGAGCTAGCAAGGTTCTCAGGAGTGTGGAAAACCGGTATAAGTCAGGGAATTAGGTTTTAAATCAGGGAAAACGTGGAAAATTAGATAATCTTTTCTGATCAAGGAACTTTTTTGCACTCTCGTTGTTTTCACTCTCATTGTCGATACAAATGCCAAGCTATTTCCTTGCTTTGTCGAAAACTACAGGGGAAATGTGAAAAGGGTAAATGTGAAAAAGTCAGAGAATTTTTTAAAATTTGCTCTGGAAAGCCTGGTAAAGTCAGGGAAATTTTTCGAAAACAGTCCTGAGAACCCAGGCTAGGGACTAGAATTAGAATGTATTTCTCAATCAAAACTTCATGCCCAACATTGTTGTCTGTTTCCTCGTTGTTTTTATTTATTTTGAGGCTAGATCAAACTTTTACTACAATCACTGGTTCAAAACTTTTATTCACTGACATACCGACGACTTTCTTGAGACAAGTTTAGCAAACAGAAATTCTCTTCGTTTCTAATGAAACACATCAGCCGGTGTTTAGAGCCAACACTAGTTACACATAATGAAATCATTCTTAGACCCGGAATCGTTTATGTATCTGTTGTAGATTTTTTTATTTATCAAGCAGGGAACGGCTCCCCCTTTTGGCTGTTTCTACATCCTGTTGGTTTGTCCCTACCGATTTATATAATCAATGAGTGCAAAAGTGACGAAAAATATTTCAGACTAATCCAGTCTTTCGCCAATATTTCTTATTGAGTATTTATTGACCACGAAATAGACGATTATATTTAATAGACTATCGTTCATCTTACCTATGTAGGCCGAGTATGATGCAAAATATATCGATTGGAAACAAGGATCAAAGATTGCAACCACGCAAACCAGCTTACTTGAGACAGTCATTTGATTTGACTGAATGGCAGAATGGAAATTCTGTGGATAGTATACAGAGTCATTTTAATGTTAGTAAGGACGAAAGCAAGCCTCGTCATAAGCCGCCAGAACCAACAACAGAAGCGAGATGGAAAGACCCTCAACTCCTTAATGGTCTTACAATGAGTACATTTGAATTGAGCTCATCATCTGAAGATGATATTTTGCCAAGCAAATCCAAGGTATATACTAAAAAACCTCCGCACATAGGAAACTTCAGTTATTGAGAACTTTCACCTTGAGATTATATATTTTGATTTCAATTAATTAGAACTTCTTATAAATGGTTTCATTCTATATCCATTGCAGAATAAATTTAGCCTGTTTGCCAACCAATCCCTTTCATGTATGCTCCTAGATCATGACATATACACCCGTACTAGTCAGGGTCTGCAAGGATAACATTAATGTTGATGACATGCACCCTGATTGTTGGAACTATCTCACCTCATAGGACCATGAAAAGGCTCATTTCAATTTCTTAGGTTTTGCTGTATCATAGAAGGGCCATGACGTCCTAAAGAAAGTCCTCTTGTAAATTGTTTGTTATATCGCATTTGAAAGATATTGTTATGGTTCTCCTTTTTCCATGAATTGGAGAGATTGTTAGAACATACATTTGTAACTTTCATTATTCTATGGAGTGCTTACTCTTTGATTTTGTACCTCGTTTACCAGTCGATTGATGGTCGTTTTATAAAGTTCAATAGATATCTCTGGTAACTAACAGGATTGACCTTGGGCAGAAATTGCTGAATGGCCCATTTTATCAATCACTTGATGCTTCCTATATTGCACTTATTGAATGCCCTTGACCTAATGTTTGTTGGATGACTCTAGTGTAGCAATCACTAGAGGTGGTTTATTTTCCCTATTGAATTGCATCAATAGCTCCAGATTCTTGTAAATGTCACTTTGCTATGGTGAATTTGTCAAGTTTATGCAATGTGTTGCCTTCATGTTATGTAGTCAAAATTTATCGTTAATGTCATTTTTTGTTTGCTTCATTTCTTGTAGCTTTGAATTGTACTTAAAGGAATCAACGTTTACTTGATGTTACTTGTTCTAGTTGCTCTTTCTTTCTCTCTCTCTCCTAGGTATCAACGATTCACCCAAAAGGAATCAGAACAACTAAACAGCGCAGTATAATTTTGAAGCCTCCTTCCTCTTTTAGAAAGAGCATAATTGCGGATAAAATTGGTTTGTATTCTTTGTACCTTTTACGTAAATCGTTAAATTTTCTGGTAGCTACATAGCTGCCCTTTACCTATGAAAATATATTTCTAATTATCTTTCGTCTGCCATCTTGATTATATAAAAGAGCCTCGGTATACATTCATTTTTGTAAGAATCAGATAGCTTTTGCCGAGACTCGATTTCTAAATTTCCTAATAATATAAAGCTCAAATGTTCTTAAAATTATTCTTATTTCAGCGGTGATTTTTTCAAATAGTTGAGAAACGACTTGCAGTATATAGTTTCTAAGACATACGGCCGGGCTACTTTTGAAGAGAACGAGTGCTGATCTTAATCAACAGCCTCGTCGGAATTTGTTTACCAGAAGAATGTGGGTAGTTGAGCGTTTGTGAAAATTCTCATCTGAGGCTGAGCATATTTAGTATGTTTGTATATATATATACATGTTTGTATATGTATATATATATATATATATATATATATATATATATATATATATATATATATATATATATATATATATATATATATATATATATATATATATATATATATATATATATATTTATTTATTTATTTATATGTAAATGATACGGTGTTCTTAAATTGCCCGACTTGTAGCTACAGAAGGCAAAGATGCAGAAGATAGAATAAAATTCAGAGAACAGGGATTGTATGTTGGATGCTCGCCGTCAAATCTCGGTGACAATGACGTCAATGACTTTGTGGTATCTGAAAGTATTGCTGAAAATTCCCAAATAGTCGACACCTTAACATCTGAAGAAGTTTTCGATGAATTTTTGAAAATCAAGAGAGAGCTTGAAATTTACCAGAAACAGCACGATCAGTTAAAGTAAATTGATACTCTATGTTTTACTAGACTTTGCCGCACTGTTCTAGATGTTGTCTTCATTAGACCTTGCTTTTGTAACGACTTGTCTTATTATCGATTATTGTTCTTATTTCAAAGAGTGTAATTTAAGATAAGATTCATTGATGGAACTTGAACCTTTAGTTTGTTAACACTACAAGTGTTATGTGTTTCATAATCATCATTCAACTAGAATGTCCCCTCTATGAAGCTGCTATATAATACAAACAAGTCTTCTTTCTTTAACGTCCGTTGGCCTAGGCACTTTTGTTTAAAACCTTGCCATTCTTGGAAGTCGAAGACTTTCCTATTTGACAGATGTAAAATTTTTGCTGAATGAAAATATTTGAGCTTTCACTTGCAAGAATTTAAGAAGAATAGTACTTCACGTTCCAATTTCATCATAGCTATATTTATATATATATATATATATATATATATATATATATATATATATATATATATATATATATATATATATATATATATATATATATATATATATATATATATATATATATATATATATATATATATATATATATATATATATATATATATATGTTCAGTTTAGTTTTAGTTATTTTGTCATTTGTACCACAGAGAGCTTGAGAAGCGATGCTTCCACATTTCCAACTGGTTATCCTCAGAGAGAGCTTCACGGAGTGAAACTGAACTGGCAGAAGATGATGACTTCAAGCAAGCGGCTGAGCTACAAACTCAGGTTTGCATTTTTTCCTGGAATATTATATATATTTGATCGACTTTTCTATTTCGTTATCTTTATTGTCTTTATTGCTGTCACGTTCTTCCTCTTTTGTAGTAAGTTCCTTATCTGTATATCTCGAATTTACACCAATTGCCAATAAATATTAAATAATCTTTGCGAATCTTCTGCAAATGATAATATGAATTATGTCGGTAGTACTTTTTTCATTTGAATTTTAACCCCCCCCCCAAATTTCTGCAACCATTATGTTTAACTCGATGCAATGATTAGTGTATTCGCAATTGATCATTGATTAAGTTAGATTGCGGCCTGGTCTCCCTATATCAACATAACTGCCATATTCGCTGTAAAGGTGCCGCTGTTGGTTATTGAACTCTACTTCTATATTTCATGCGGGATAATTAGAGAGACAGGAATAACATTTATAATAATAAGTGGTCAAAAAGAGCAGGCTCATTTTGTCAACGGCTTGGAAGCATCATTGGATTTATCATTGGATTTTTAAGGAGACTGCAAAATACAAATTTTAACATTTTTCTATATCTAACGATTGTATAAACTAGGTACATTACGAATCTTCTTCTACAATAATGTACAAAATCCTCACCGACATCAATGGAATCATTGACATCTTCACTCATCTCCTCCTCATGTTCCGCTTCTTCATTATTTCACTACAGCACGAAACAGCGGTACCATGTTTTAACCATACTGAAAAGCTTTTTTCGTCCGACACTCGTCAGAGTATGAAACGTCGGATAGCGACCGAAAGGTGAACCGAAATTTATAGCCAGATATGCGGGTACACGTGATATGATGAATAATGTGTCCAGTTAGCCATGTGATTGGCCTCTTGGCACCTATTCACCATTGTTTACTTGAAGAGTCCAAGTGAGAAAATGAACTCTTTTTGTTTACACAAGACTGGGTTTTGAGTCTTTATGTAAACTGATTCCAAAACACTTAAATGAAAGGACGATCTTGCTTGCCCAATGATCCGAAAATTATCGTCTGAATATGTTTTGGCGCATTCTGGGTGTTTAATGAGATGTTGTCCTATGGCCGAATCACTTTTCAATTTAGAATTAGAGTTTTTACACATACGAGGTGGCTGTTCCCTTATTGTAGTGTTTTTCTTCCTGATGCTCGTGGGTATATGTTGCTTTATTCTGTCAGCTAGTCTCTGCGTAGTGCGTCCTACGTAACGAGCTTCACATCGGCACGAAAATTCATAAACTACACAACTTTTTTGAGTGGTAGGAACACTATCTTTTTTAGCAGATGGTAGCATGACCTTAGTATTGTAGACCACACGAGGTTTCACAGCATAGAAACAGGATGTAATGGCTTTGTTAATTTGGTTTTCAAATCTTGATGAAACATTACCAATCCAGGGCAATTTTAGGTAAACTGGGCACTACTCAGGACCACACGGTTTTTCCGCTGCAAAGTTGGCAAGTTTATGCTTAATACAAGAAATAAGGACATCGTCTGGATATCCATTTTCAATGAGCAGTTGTTTTACTCTATCAAGCTCTGAGCCTAATTTAGTTTTGGAGCAAATCATAAGTGCCCTGTGAACTAAGGTTTTGATAAGGCTAATTTTTCTTGATTTTGGGCTGAAGGAATTCCAACGGATGTATTGCCCTGTAAACGTTGGCTTCCTGTAAACGCTGGTGAGAAATCCAGTGCCCTCTTTTTCCACCAAAACATCTAGAAAGCTCAAGGAGTTGTTTTGCTCCTTCTCTACTGTGAAATTTAAAGCTGGATGCAGCAAGTTAAGTTTTTCATGAAAACAGTCGCAATCCAGCTCGGAACTAAAGATGACGAAAGTATCGTCCACATATCTAAAGTAGACACCTGGTTTTACGGTGTTATCAGGTGTCTACTTTAGATATGTGGACGATACTTTCGTCATCTTTAGTTCCGAGCTGGATTGCGACTGTTTTCATGAAAAACTTAACTTGCTGCATCCAGCTTTAAATTTCACAGTAGAGAAGGAGCAAAACAACTCCTTGAGCTTTCTAGATGTTTTGGTGGAAAAAGAGGGCACTGGATTTCTCACCAGCGTTTACAGGAAGCCAACGTTTACAGGGCAATACATCCGTTGGAATTCCTTCAGCCCAAAATCAAGAAAAATTAGCCTTATCAAAACCTTAGTTCACAGGGCACTTATGATTTGCTCCAAAACTAAATTAGGCTCAGAGCTTGATAGAGTAAAACAACTGCTCATTGAAAATGGATATCCAGACGATGTCCTTATTTCTTGTATTAAGCATAAACTTGCCAACTTTGCAGCGGAAAAACCGTGTGGTCCTGAGTAGTGCCCAGTTTACCTAAAATTGCCCTGGATTGGTAATGTTTCATCAAGATTTGAAAACCAAATTAACAAAGCCATTACATCCTGTTTCTATGCTGTGAAACCTCGTGTGGTCTACAATACTAAGGTCATGCTACCATCTGCTAAAAAAGATAGTGTTCCTACCACTCAAAAAAGTTGTGTAGTTTATGAATTTTCGTGCCGATGTGAAGCTCGTTACGTAGGACGCACTACGCAGAGACTAGCTGACAGAATAAAGCAACATATACCCACGAGCATCAGGAAGAAAAACACTACAATAAGGGAACAGCCACCTCGTATGTGTAAAAACTCTAATTCTAAATTGAAAAGTGATTCGGCCATAGGACAACATCTCATTAAACACCCAGAATGCGCCAAAACATATTCAGACGATAATTTTCGGATCATTGGGCAAGCAAGATCGTCCTTTCATTTAAGTGTTTTGGAATCAGTTTACATAAAGACTCAAAACCCAGTCTTGTGTAAACAAAAAGAGTTCATTTTCTCACTTGGACTCTTCAAGTAAACAATGGTGAATAGGTGCCAAGAGGCCAATCACATGGCTAACTGGACACATTATTCATCATATCACGTGTACCCGCATATCTGGCTATAAATTTCGGTTCACCTTTCGGTCGCTATCCGACGTTTCATACTCTGACGAGTGTCGGACGAAAAAAGCTTTTCAGTATGGTTAAAACATGGTACCGCTTTTTCGTGCTGTAGTGAAGTTCTGTAGTACCAACAGACTTTTCTTCATTATTAGACAATGTGGCAACTTCAGCAATGCATTGGTTTCTTTGTAATTTCGGGATTATTAGAACTCGCCGCAGCGTATGTATGAAGAACCATTGTGAGAGGGTGGCAGGGGGGGGGTAAATTTCCCCAAACCTCAAGGTCAAGGGACCTCATAACTCCCAATGTGTCAAGATCAAGGGGTCCTCATATACTAAGACTAGTAGTAATTTTCTGGGGTGAATTGCTAGACCCTCAGATTTTTCTGCTCGCTTCGCTCGCAGGCGCCTTCCCTTTTCTCTTTTGCCCCAGGGCCTCTTAAATCTCTCGGCAGCCTTGTATGCTGTATGTATGTCAGACCCGCGAATATTGAGGTGGCACTATTAGAGAGAGCGGTACTATTAGAGAGAACGGCTCTATGGGCGAGAATATTGCAGAGCTATATGATTTTCTAGGCCACCCACATTCAGCTTTTAAGGAAATTAGATTTTTGCCGTGACTGTTCAATTCAGTTTGTTGTGATCATGTAATATTTTACAGATTCAACTGGAGATAAACTCAGTCAAAGTGGAAATTAATGCAAAGAAACCAACCATAAAACAACTTGCAATGCAAGTACAGTTACTAGCTGAATCTTTGAAATTGTAAGGTTAGAAGACCATCTGGGTAGACAATTGGTACAGGTATGAGCAGTGCCTATCGACTCTAAGGACACTTACCGTATTGATGTCTGTTCTAGTATCATGTTTAATATAAATGAAGATAATCAATTGTGATAGGTTCATTCTGTGATGCTTGCATATGATGATATCGGTAGATGTTATAAGCAGGTTCTAGATATTCTACGTGAAAAGATAAATCTTCTCTTTTTCAACATGATCCCAACCCTCCGATTTACTAACTATTTACCTGATGAATGAATATTTTTCACATTTTGGCAATAGGATGATTTAATTAGATTTTTTACTAGAATCAAATATAACGAACAGAATTAACTTTCTACACCTATTCTTCCCCATAAACTTTCTGATCATGAACACAGTATACCATCACTGACCAAGAGTCATCACATTGCAGTGTTTCTGTGCATGCAATGGACAATCAGTTACAATAATAATCCATATCACGTTTTTCAACACCCCACCCCACCTTATACTACACCTGATTTACATCAAGATCTGGATTTATGGAACTTTCGAGAAGTTGTAAAAAACCGAATAGAAAGAGCAAAAAGTATGCATAATGTAATGGACCTATGGAGAATCATGAAGGCCAAACAGTGCGGAATTAATAGGGTTGTGGGGGCGCGACGCCCCCAATGTTCTGCGTGTAGTAAATAACTCACCAATTCATTCGTTGAAACCATATCTAAGACTGAAGACTATCATACTTGTTTGCCCAGGAGTACTAGCATACATTTGTAATAAATGCATAAAGAAGACAAATGACGGAGCCACAGGGGTATACAGAATGAGCAAATAACCCCCTCCCCATATTTTTTGAAACTGTAATGGATTAGATTCATATACAGTTGTCATAGAAACTATTGATTTTTCGCATGCACATATCAATGGTTTCATTTTTATGTTTTCTCTCTAGAATGGGTATACCTCTATATTTAGAAGGGCTGATTAGGTAAAATCAAAATGATACCATTCTAAGAATTTTCTTGCAGGCTTTGCCCTAGACCCCCATTCTCCATTTCTTCCATTTCACAAAGGCGGGTGTACCCAGTGGAGAAGTGCTGGCAAGCATTGAACTGTTATTTCATAACTTTAAAATGGGATCTTCGTAATTATAAGACTCTAACTTACACTAGACATCGTGTGGCCCCAGATACTCTTTCTATACCCCCAAACAAATCATGCTTGATCCACCGCTATTCTTTGAGGACATAGGTAATGTTGATATTTTCAATGACTTTTTCATAATGACTTTAATAGTATATTTATCTGCTCTACATCCTTCCATAGACAAACAATATTTTGTCAATAACATTTGTTTGCCAACTGTTGGAGAAGAAAGTGTGTTTGCTCCAGAAGGTCTTTTTGTGTACCATATGAATGATACTTATTTTCCATCTGTTTTTCTGGAAAGAATACAATGTCCTTTACTTTGTTGCCATATTATATGAGGCGAACTAATAATGGGGCATGCTACTGTTTATCTTCAATTTTCCCTCACGATGAACATGTTGCCCTTGCTCCATTGGCAATCATTCATTTTCTATTTATTTACAGATGGCTAATTAAAAGCCACTTAAGCCTGTTTTCCAAAAGGTCGCTAACTGTCGCTTAGTTAGGAAAAGTTCTAACTCAGCTACAGGTAGAGACAGCTACAGACAGCTCAGCGACACTAAAGCGTTATGAAAACAAGAAGTCCTGAATTCTGGCGACACTTAGCGACAATTTGTTCCCAGAATGTCATTTCAAATTTTGCTGTTGCATCAAGCACAAATTCCTTAAATATAGCGACAGTTAGCGACAGTTAGCGACAGCAGGCAACCTTTTGGGAACCAGGCTCAAAACTAATTGAAGCCAACACTAGTCAGTTTGTAAAATGTTAGGAAGTCAAATATGGAGAATGCCTTTTGCTCTGTTGGTATGGAGCTAAATTGAAGAGTGTGACAAAAACCATTATTCCAAAGGAAGAGGACAATTAAAAATATCTTCATTCTCTCCAGTTGATGTGGACTTGTTGGGACAGGGACCATTCGTACATTTGAGCCAAATCATGACATCTGTTTCCGCCAAGAGGAAGTCTACACCTCTACGAGGCTTTGCAGAAATATTGTTTCAATCATTTTAACTGTCACCAGAAAAAATTAGCAAGATTCTGTATAAAATTTGTGCTAAAATACTGAAACAAGCTGGTTCGATGGACTAGAGCAAGGCAGAGACTGACAAACAACCACCACCCTTTAGGTTAACTCATAATAGTTTGAATTCTACACTCATATTTGAGGGACTATCTACAACCACTGAACTAATACCATACATTTTCATTGATGTAACTTGATAACTAAATTTAACTAACCAATCAAAGCTTGGTAATCACACGCAAACAAGTAATTACAAAATATCTAGGCAATTTAGACTAATACCTTCCACCATAGAATCAACCTTCATACCTACATATCAATTTCATGTGAAGTTCCTTATAGTATGCTGGTAGAGGCTATGAAAGAAGAACTAATAGTTTGGTCGAAAGAAGAGAAAACGAGCACCAGCTAGGTGATCAACTGAACAAACCTACTCAGAGTTTTCCACTTCAGAACATCTGGAAGCCAGTAAGCTAAAAAAGAGGCTGAAATACTTGCTTTGCCTGGTGCTAAGAAAGGAAGGTGCCTGAGAGGCAGATACTACTAAAGGAAAAGTTTAGTGATTCTTGATTATCACTTTGTAGAATGGCTAAACATCTGATAAAAGATTTTTATGTATAATTAAAAGGCTCGATCTCACCCGATGTAGTCTTGGCTTTACTATCGCTTGTAGGATTGAAACAAGGAAATTTCATAGATGTTCTTTTGTGTGTTATCCTCGCTAGTGTGTATTTCAACTGGTTCTTTTACAATTTGAATTGGTATATACATTTGCTCCCCGGAATTACGTATAAAGATGGAATAACAAATATCGATGTGGTAAAGGAAAGGCTAGACAATGTGTTGAGGGAAAGTTAGTATAAAAATAGGCCTAACAAAAGGGCACGGTGTTATGACGCAATAGAATGTTAGTGTGATGTTAGTTTAGTGTTAGCGGAGAGGAAGTGATGGCAATGAGTTGTAGAAAAAAACACGCAATGAATGAATGAATGGAGTGGAAGATAAAGTAACTAAAAATGTAATTGCTACAAGGCTCCCCCCCTAGAATTCACGCGGAGTGTGACATTCGAAAAATATAAAAATACAAGATACAACGAGGAAATGAAGGAAAGAAAATATAATGTTCAAGGTCTCTATGGTAAAAGTCAAGCAGTCCCATATCTGTCCGGAAAATGTACTCTTCTTCCTGAGCGAGTGGTACGTGGCAAAATCTTGGATTGAGGAGCGTCCGAAGTTGGTGAATCTGTGAGGGTGTCAGGAGTGGTAGTGACTGGAGCAGAATCAAGATATGCAGGTTTCAAGCGATCAAGGGTGACAGAAATTTGCTTGCCCTGAATGTCAAGAAGAAAGTGTTTCTCATGTCGACTGATAACTTGGTAAGGTCCATCGTAAGGTGGATCGAGAGGTTTGCGGATGGCATCATGGCGAACAAAAACATGCGTGCATGTAGAAAGATTGGGTGGTACATGCGATGGTGGAGATTGCAGGCGTGGTGGAACTGGCCGAAGCTGGTGCATATAGGTTGATAAACGATCTGCATAGAGTGTAGGGTCGAGTGGCATGGTGGCTGGAGAGGGAATAAAGAACTGTCCTGGTAAACGAAGAGTAGTTCCATAAACAAGCTGGGCAGGAGTGCATTGGAGATCTTGCTTGAATGTTGTGCGAAGACGGAGAAGGATGAGAGGAAGTAGTTCTGTCCACTTGGAGGAGTCGGAGGAGGCTTTCAGACAGGCTTTCAATTGACGGTGAAAACGCTCAACCATTCCATTGGCACATGGGTGGTATGCAGTTGTGCGTATCCGTTTGGTTCCGAGAAGGTTGGTAAGAGCTGTGAAAAGGGACGATTCAAATTGTGTACCGCGGTCGGTTGTAACAGTGGATGGGACACCAAAGGTAGATATCCAATGAGTAACAAAAGTGCGAGCGACAGTTTCAGCAGTAATATCAGGAATGGGAATGGCATCTGGCCATCTTGTATAACGGCCGACACAGGTGAGGAGATAGCGGTAACCTTGTGATGGTGGAAGGGGACCGACGATATCAAGATGAATATGGTCAAAGCGGGCATCCGGAGTTGTGAAAGTACCAAGGGGAGTAACAGTGTGACGTTGGACTTTAACACGTTGACAAGGAAGGCAGGATTTGGTCCATAGGCAGATATCCTTATTGATGCCAGGCCAGACAAAGCGTTCCGTGATGAGGCGTTGTGTGGCGTGAATTCCAGGATGTGAAGGGTTATGGAATTGATCGAAAACTAGACGGCGGAAAGGTGCAGGAATGTATGGGCGTGGCGATGCAGTGGTCATATCGCAGAGAATGGTGCTGGTGGAAAATGGTAATGGCAGAGCTTGGAGGTGCAAGGATGTTGAACGGAGCTGAGAGAGATCTGGATCATTCTGTTGGGCTTGTGCGATGAGTGTATAATCAAGAGGAGGTGTGGGAGCAGTAAATGCATTGATATCCATGCGTGAAAGGGCATCAGCGACTGGGTTGTCTTTTCCTTGAACATGTCGAATGTCAGAAGTAAACTGGGAGATGAAATCAAGGTGGCGTGTTTCCCGTGGAGAATAACGTGATGACGAAGAAGAGAGGGCATGTGTCAGCGGCTTGTGATCGGTGAGAACATAAAATTCACGTCCTTCCAAGAAATGGCGAAAATGGCGGATGGAGAGGTAAATAGAGAGTAACTCACGACTGAAAGTACTATATTTGGTTTCAGCAGGCTGCAGACGCTTGGAGAAAAAGGAAATAGGATGCCAGGTGTGATTGACACGCTGTTGAAGAACTCCACCCACGGCGACATTAGAAGCATCGACCATAAGGCAGTATGGTGCAGACGGATCAGGATGAGTGAGTAGAGTGGCTTTGGCAAGAGCGGTTTTCACATCTTGAAAGGCAGATAGTGCATCCTCGGAGAGGTGAAATGAGTCAGCACTTGTTTGCTTTGGCAACAGGAGATCAGTAAGTGGTTGGACAAGTGAGGCGCAGTGTGGAATGAAACGACGATAGAAGTTAACTAAACCAAGGAATTCGCGTAGCTTGCATAAGGAGGATGGAGCAGGAAAGTCTTGAATGGCTTGCACTTTTTGCGGGAGAGGCGAGATACCATGAACTGAAATCTGGTGGCCTAAAAACTCAAGAGAGGCAGCACCAAAAATGCACTTTGAAGGATTGATGACAATACCATATTTCGAAAGACGATTGAAAAGGATATCCAGGTGTGCCAGGTGCTCGGCTTCTGAAGAACTGGCAATCAGGACATCGTCGATGTACGCATACACAAAATCAAGGCCACGGAGAACTTCATCAATGAAACGTTGAAAAGTTTGAGCAGCATTACGAAGACCAAAAGGCATGCGCAGAAACTCGAACAAGCCGAAAGGTGTGCAGATGGCGGTCTTAGGAACATCATCCGGGTGGACAGGAATCTGATGATACGCACGGACAAGATCAATCTTGGAGAAAATGGATTTGCCATGGAGTGAAGAGGAAAAGTCATGAATGTGTGGTATTGGATAACGGTCTGGTAGAGTGACTTTGTTCAAAGCACGATAATCACCGCAAGGACGCCAATCACCAGGAGTAGGTTTGGGGACCATATGGAGTGGAGAAGACCAAGAACTGTCAGAAGCACAAATGATGCCAAGCTGGAGCATGTGATCAACTTCTGATTTAGCAATCTTGAGACGATCAGGAGCAAGGCGGCGAGGACGGCAGAAGACAGAAGGTCCGGTAGTGCGAATGTGATGGGTGACGGAATGTTTAACAGATGATTCATTGTAGCATGGACGAGAAATGTTCGGAAATTTGCGCAATAAATCTGTGTAAGGAGTAGAGGTAGGGAAATGAAAAACAGGACGTGGTGAAACTGTAGTAGACTGAATACCATTAAGACTGAGGCCGGTAGTAGTGTCAATGAGCTTGCGATGGCGAACATCAACTCTAAGTCCGAAATGGGCGAGAAAATCTGCTCCCAGAATAGGGAGGGGAAGGTCAGCAATTATGAATATCCATCTGAAACAACGGCGAAGTCCGATATCCAAGGTCATGGATTTTTCACCAAAAGTAGAGATGGCAGATTTGTTGACAGCCTGTAGAATCATGGAGGCAGGTTTGCGTTTTTCAGCAGCAGAAGGGGGAAGAACACTGACATCAGCGCCGGTATCAACGAGGAAGCGAGTACCAGTAGTACGGTCGGTGATGTAAAATAGGCGACTGGTGGTAGAAGAGCCAGCTGGACTGGTCGCCGCTAGTGGCTGGCGGTGAAGTTTTCCGACTGTTGTGGAGTGGCAGTGTGAGAGACTGGAGTATGTGCGCCAGAGAGAAAAGTACAAGGTGGGGTGCATTTGTGGGCGGCAGTGCCAAAACGCTCATGATACCAACAGTATGGAGACAGACGAGTGCGGCTAGGTGAACGGGAAAACGAAGGCCTAGAAAAGCGAGAACGAGAGCGACTACGTCCACGAAAACGAGGCTGATCACGTGAATCAAGTTGAGTAGAGAGGGCCTGAAGTTGAGCAGTTAACTGATTAATCTGGCCTTGCAAAGCAGCGATTTGTTTGTTATGTTCATGCATGGTTGGTGGTGGGAGACTTGGAGTAAGAGCAGCAACAGACGGATGAGGCGAGGCAACTTCAAGGATTTTGTCAGCGAGCAGAGAAAGGTCTTCAAGGGAGACAGTTTGAGGTGTCGAAGCAAGAATAAGCTGAATGTTCTGAGGTAAACGTTGCAAAAATAATTGCCTTAAAATACCATCCTCGAGGACATTGTCACCAAGAAGCTGACGCATTTTGCGAAGGAGTTGAGAGGGCTGGCGGTCTCCGAGTTCTTCGGCGATCAGCAATTGATGGGGGCGTTTTTGTTCAGAAGCGGAAGTACGGCGGATGAGTGTAGCTTTCAAAACATCGTATGGAGTTTCAGTAGGGGGAGAAATCAAAAGGTCTCGAATTTCTTGGGCAATTTCGGGTTGCAACGAGGCAATGACATACGAAAATTGCGTGGATTGAGAGGTAATACCACGAGTGAGAAACTGGGCTTCAACTTGGGCAAACCAGACAATAGGATCGTTAGGCCAAAAAGGTGGTAATTTCAGCGAGACGGCATGGACAGCTTGAGGTTGTGGGAGAACGACAGTAGCAGCAGAGGATGAACTAGCGGTGGTCGGTGGATCAAGCATGATGATGTGGAAATGGCAATGAAAACGGTTGTGTAAGACGGCAAGTACGAATACAAACAGTAATATACAAGCAAAACAATCGGTGAATAAACAATGAAACTTGCGTAGTAGTTCGTAGGCTCGGTCACCACTTTAGTGATTCTTGATTATCACTTTGTAGAATGGCTAAACATCTGATAAAAGATTTTTATGTATAATTAAAAGGCTCGATCTCACCCGATGTAGTCTTGGCTTTACTATCGCTTGTAGGATTGAAACAAGGAAATTTCATAGATGTTCTTTTGTGTGTTATCCTCGCTAGTGTGTATTTCAACTGGTTCTTTTACAATTTGAATTGGTATATACATTTGCTCCCCGGAATTACGTATAAAGATGGAATAACAAATATCGATGTGGTAAAGGAAAGGCTAGACAATGTGTTGAGGGAAAGTTAGTATAAAAATAGGCCTAACAAAAGGGCACGGTGTTATGACGCAATAGAATGTTAGTGTGATGTTAGTTTAGTGTTAGCGGAGAGGAAGTGATGGCAATGAGTTGTAGAAAAAAACACGCAATGAATGAATGAATGAATGGAGTGGAAGATAAAGTAACTAAAAATGTAATTGCTACAAAAGTTTTGGAGTTCTTTGAATCTGATGAATATACTAGACTTTGCCCATGAAAACAAGATTTTGTTTCAGTTTACGTCGATGGTGATGGTGGTAAGGTCCACTAACAAAACTGTTTAATGTTAGCTCGATTAAAGGAATTTTGTTTGGAGTTCAAAAAGTTATATCCCGAGCAGAAAATAGAGTTTCGTAACTTTTGTGAAATGCGACCAAACTTTTTCTTTGTAAAAGAGGGCAATCATCCCCTCTAACAAACTGCAAGGAAGACTTGCATGACGAAACATCCATCGTCCTAATGGATTTTGCAAATAATTATAGCTTCCTGGTTCAAGATTCTACGCAAGGGTTCAATTGGCAGAATGACCAACCCATGTTACACCCCTTTGCTGTGTATGTAAAAGTTGATTGTTGCTTGGCTGTTACTATTGTGTTATCTATGACCACCTTCAACACAAACAAACAGCAGTTCACGATTTTCTAACTAATTTGATTCCTCTGATTAAAAGTAGTCATCCAAAAATAAAAGCGAGGAAGTATGTGAATGATTCCACGGCCTCTCGTTACAAGAATTACAAGTCGCTTGGAAATCTGTCGGTCCATGACGCTGATTACAATTTAAACACTGAGTACCACTTTTTTCCAACCTCACATGGAAAGAACCCGTCTGATATTATGGAAGGGACAAAGCAAGGAGTGGCCAATGCTATTCTGACAGCTGCAAATCAGATACTGTGTCCTTTTGAGCGGTATACTTATGCTAAAGGGAATGTCAAAGGGATACAAATACTGTTTATTTCAAGTGATGATGTAACTAACCATGAGAGAAAATTTAAATGAAACAAACGTTTTAAGACCTTCCAAACACTACCAGGAACGAGAAGTTACCATTTTTGAAAGGACTTCTGAGGACTTTGTTCATGACATTCACAAATTCAATACTCAGAGTCTATTCCTGCAAAACAGAATTCTATTTCAGAATTCTATTTCAACCATGTAGAGATGTATTGTATGCTTTTACAATGATGAATGGTACATAGAAGTAGAACTGGAATGATCCGAAGAGAATCAGGACGCTGAAGTTAGGATTATGAACAGAATCTGCATTTGACAGAGGATGCTGTGCCCTGGGTTCCTTGTTCACAGATGATTTATTCAATAGCTAAGCCACCCATCGACAGACATGGTGCAGATGAATATACTATTAACAACGAAAAGTCTGTTGGTACCACAGAACTTCACTATAGCACGAGAAAGCAGGAACTTTCTCTTAGCATACTGAAAGCTTTTTTCGTCCGACACTCGTCAGAGTATGAAACTTCGGATAACGACCGAAAGGTGACATATATTTCGGTTCACCTTTCGGTCGTTATCCGATGTTTCATACTCTGACGAGTGTCAGACGAAAAAAGCTTTCAGTATGGTAAAAGAATGTTCCTGCTTTTTCGTGCTATATTACCAAGGAGGAATATACTGATATACTAACACTTAAATATACAAGTAATTTAGTACCAATTTTGGGTTTTATTTTATTTATCAATAAGCTACTTCCTTAATACGTTTTCTGAGCAATGATGAGCTACTGTTGGTCTCTCTGTGACACAACCGAAAAACGTCTAATGAATACGTCTCAGTTCTAAATCTGCTCTGGCTACATAAGAACAGTATGATCGTAGTACCGTAAATGATCGATCGATTAAGCGTCGCGGCGCTTGATACAGTTCTTAGGTTTCTAGTTGCGGCAGTTATTCGACTGCGGCGCTTAACTCTAGAGGTTTCCACCCCTAGAGTCACTAAAAGATATTTATAGTAGTATAATTGATCCATATTTTCGATACTGTTGTTCAGTCTGGGGGGTTTGTGGATTATCTGAAATCCAAAATTTATGGAAACTTAAAAATTAAGCAGCTAGAATAATCACTGGCAGTAATTATGATGCTTTCAGTAAGCTTCTAATTGAAACTATGTGTTGGAGAACATTTGGCAGTGGCATTTAAAATAGTTAATGAACTCAACTTCTCTACTTCAACTACCAGAGTTGAGGACTACATCTCTAGGTGAGTGCAATGATAACTTAGTATAGATACTGATGAAAAACACATAGTTCTGGAATAGCAGGGGCATACTCCATTCTTTGTTTTGCAAAGGGAATATCTCTTCCATGCAACATTGACTGATTCCACCTTTGCACACACCTTACCTTACTGACTTTTTATTTAGCAATATATAGGTATATTAGTTTATATACAATATTAGTACCACCAGCCTTCACATATGCCTTATACTGAGTCTTCCACCTTGGAGAGTGCATACATAATTATCTTCTTTGCATGAAACAAAGAACACAAGTTAGAGAGATGAGGTCAGATGTGCATGTACAAAAGAGATCCGACAACAGATGTATATTGATGATACAGCAGCCAGGTGTCATTCAGGATAGTGTAAAACAACATTTGTATAGCATTATAGAACAAACTCTGAATGAAACCCATTGGTAGTGTAAAAGGCATAAAATGACAAATCACCTATAAATGACTAAACAATGATTTTGTACTGTCAATATTTTACTGGCCTATTATCACAAACTGTAACTCTAAAAAACAGATCATCACAAGGTATCTTCTAACATTGTCACTACCAAGCCATTGCCCTAGCGGGTCCTCTTCCCAGCCCAACAAAAAAGCAAAATTCAAGATTAGGTTTGGCCAATAGCTTGAGCCAGTGTTTTGAAAAATTATTTTATTTTCCCTACATCAAAATGGCCAAAAGTCAATCTGTGACAGCATAGCCACCAAATGTTTGAGAATAATGTCAAGTCAATTTTCTCCCAACCTAATTGACCAATCATCAAGCAGGATTCTGACTACATATGCTAAGGCTAGGCTCATTCTGCATGATGATTGGTCAGTTAGGTTGGGAGAAAATAGGCCTGACAGGGCTCTCAAACTTTTGGCAGCTACACTGTCTGTCACTGGAGCATTTCATATTCTGTCACTGGAGCATTTCATATTCTGTCACTGGAGCATTTCATATTCTGTCACTGGAGCATTTCATATTCTGTCACTGGAGCATTTCATATTCTGTCACTGGAGCATTTCATATTCTGTCACTGGAGCATTTCATATTCTGTCACTGGAGCATTTCATATTCTGTCACTGGAGCATTTCATATTCTGTCACTGGACTAAGCATGAGAGCATTTCTATTGGCTAGCTTCTGTTTGGGTACAAAAGCCAACTAATGCAGAGAATGGAATGAGGCCCTCATATGGGCTTGACCTGCTAGTCAAATTTCTGTAGAAGATGCCCTGGAACATCAAGTATATAGATGACTATGGATCTTAGCCCTATTGTTTAACATTCAATTACTAAAAACCAAGGGGTCTTTTTAGGAAGTTAAACTGGTGGGTAACTGACACACAGGATGTCACAATTGGGACTGTGGGGACTTCATCATTGAATTTGCCATGGATTTCATTGCCTTGCTTTGGTGTAGGGCCAGAAAATCAAAGACATTGATTGAGCGTAATGAGACAAAGGAAGTAAAACATACTTTGACATACAAGCAGCAGACATTCCAAATCTCACACATTCTGTATGATACATGCAATTTAACACATTCTCACACTAACATGCATGAAAGGAAATGTCTCATTCCTTTTAAGAAATGCAACATTTCTTATATTATGTTTAGATTTTTGATAAAGTGAGATATTAAAAGAGATGAAAATGTAAACTGTAACCTGTTCTGCCAACTTTTTGATAATAATAATAATGGTAAAATGAAATATATTATTCAGTTGATATCCTCCACAAAAGTTTTAAAATAAGTTTTTTACATATATGCCCTGAATATGCTCTTTTTCACAACCTTCAGACAGGCACCTAGAGACCTCCTAAGAATAGTGCCAATTCCTCCTCTTAAATGAATTTCTCACTCACTTTTACCATTGGAACATGACAGGCATACACAAGTAGTATATGGAGGCAATTTAAAATTAATTTTCAAAACAATTCTGATCAAAAGGGTACTTGATAGTGAATTTAAGAACTTGGTGGGGAATTTTCCCACTAGTTTGTATGTTAAAAGATCCCCTACTAAAAACAAATACTATACTGAGTAACATAAAGGCATGGATAGTGTCAAAGCTTTGAGCCAGTATCTGAATATGCAGTAAAATATCTTTTCCCAAATCCATGAATACCTGGAAATACTTGTCATATAACTCAATTAATCATTGTAACAAAATTTATGTAATAAAGATGGAGATGGATGCATATAGCTTGCTAATAGCCAAGAGCTACTCTGACAACCTTAGACAAATCCTTAAGCCATAACATATTACTCTGTTGTGTCTACCTTGGATGTTTTTGACAAGATCAAGTTTGGAACATAACTCTCAATGTACTTGTCCAGATTATGATGCTTCAAGAATGATAGGAAGACACACCACATCAACTGAATGCTGTTATCATAAAGAAACCGAAACCTCAACGGTATTAGCTTAAAATTGATTGCCATGAATGGTGGAAATACAATGCAGTCCATTAAATAAGTTACCATGAATTTACTTTTCATCTCATTTAGTACTTCCTCAAGGCTTTCTCCTTCCAGGAGTCCAACTGATAAGTAGAATTGTAAATATTCATAGGGAGTAAAGACCAATTGATACATCAAAAGCTGCTTCAGAACCCTATATTTTCCCATAAATCTTTTACCACTCCACATATACCAGAAAGTTCCCGTGAAACCAGACAGAAACCCACAACATCCAAAACTGAATATCCGTCGAAAATTCAAGCTTTCTCGCCTCTCAATGAACTTCTGTTCGATGATTTCAGCGCATGTGCAGCACCCTACAGATACACTAACATTTATTGGCAAAAAGTATCTACGAAGAGCTGCTTGACCAAGCTGATTAGCGTAACGTGAGAGATCTTCTAGTGTTCTGAACTTTACATTGACACTCATTTTCCATTGGCCTCAAATTGAATCCTATCTGTTGCACACGACTTGGTAGGCCTTTATGAAAACTTTCTCATAAAAGACCATATACTTAGCCTTGTAGACGAGGTACCATCCTATAAACTTTTGTGGTGGTTCTAAAATTGCCAACTACCGATCGTTATACTAAACGATATATGCAATCTGTCATTGCACCTCCAGGTCCAACCACTGATCTCAAAAAAAGGACTGGATCGAGCAACCTATTGTTCTCAAGCAGTACTTTTGGTGGCCCGCGAACTTTAATTGGCGCCATATTGATTGGGACCACTTTGGCCTAGGCTATACTGTGTATACTCGCGAAAGTACTAGGTTGTTATGGGTAAAAACGGTACGCAGTGTTGTGCATTCGGCTGCAATAAGCGTAAGAAGCGGAAATTAGACAATGCTACAATTCGTAGCGATAGTGATGGAAGTGATGATGAAGAATCCGAGGTAAAGAGGAAATTCCCACGAACGTTCCACATGTAAGTACACATACCTATGTTAACTTACTCGATTCTTTTCTGCGGATACCTAGTGTCATTACTCAGCAGGGGTGAAAGCTTGTAGTTTTTAAGTGTATTCGTGTCTAAGGTCTCTATGTGCGTCAAAGTGACGCCGAATTGCTAAATAATCCACGCTAGTGCCATTCCAGTCTGGATATGGGGGTTTTGATTACCAAGAATTATTTTTGTGAATAAGAAATGTAATAAAAAGCTTTGGGTGTACAACTAGCTCCTTGATATCAGTAATCTGAGGAATGTTGAACAGGATATTTAATAAATTGCAGATTTGATGCTAGAAAGCATTAGGAAATTTATTCCATTAATTACAGAGCTGAGACTGCAGGTTGAATGTCAAAGCAGTAAAATATGAAATCAATCCTCTTGATAATCAGGTTTCCAAAAGACCAAGAAAAAAGAAGTGAGTGGCTACAACAGATGCATAGAAGTGACTGGAGACCAAGTATTCATTCAAGAATATGTTCAGATCACTTCCTTGAGAAATGTATTGACAGGACAGGGCAGAGTAAAGTGCAACTTAAGAAGAATGCCGTGCCCACAAGATTTAAAAAGTTTCCAAAGCATATGAAAAAGGCAAGAATACTCTTCAATTCTATCAAATTACTTCTCCACTTTCAAACATATCCAGTTCAACAAATGTTCTAAGGCTAACAAAACTCAAACTACATTTACAAAATAACAAAATGATTCTAGTGGTAAGAGGTCATTTGTAAATGAGCCAAAACAGTACAATTTACACAGTCATAAAAGTCTATAAAAATTTAAAAATAATGAACTTCTACTTCATTTACACCAGAACATAAAGGAAAGAAAACTGCCAACAAATCGGTCACATGATGAAACTGCCAAGACTTCTGAAACCTGTTCTTCTGTAGAACCACAACAGATAACTTCATTGCCTCCTGAACAAAATTCCATGGACCATGACTACTGCATACAGAAGTCACCTAGGAAATTAAATGAACTATTGAAAAAGAGAAATGAAAATATAATCAAATTAAAGAGGAAGTTAAAGACAAAACAACAGAGCTTACGGAGGATGAAGTTAAAGGTGACTTCTTTGAAATCTGTTTTAAAAGAACTAAAAGAACGGAATTTGATTTCTTCAGCCTGTGAGGAGATGGTCAAAAGCACATTTTCAGGAGTCCCTTTAGAGCTAATAAACAGGATGATGCAGAGGAAAACAGGAAAAGGCTGTGCATACTCACCTGAGCTGAAGTCTTTTGCATTGACTTTGCAATTTTACTCCACAAAAGCATATGAATTTGTGAGAAGAACATTCAACCTTGCACTTCCCCATCCAGCCCAAATCAGAAGGTGGTACAGTAAAGTCCCTGCAGAACCAGGCTTCACAGAACCTGCATTCCGTGCTCTTAGAGCAAAAGTAGAGCAGTTAAAACCAAGTAGGAAGCAAATTGTATGCTCCCTAATGATTGATGAAATGGCCATAAAAAGGTATGTATATTGGGATGGTAAACGGTATCGTGGCTATGTTGACATTGGAAATGATATTGTTGATGACTCTACTCCTGTGGCCAAGGAAGCTCTAGTTTTTATGGTTGTCAGCATCAATGGCTCCTGGAAAATTCCATGTGGCTACTTCTTCATTGATGGACTTAGCGGAGCAGAGCAAGCCAACCTAGTCAAGATATGTCTTAAGAAGCTATATGATCATGGTGTTTATGTTGCCGCTCTAATATGTGATGGTCCATCATGCCACCTGTCAATGTTTACTGAACTAGGTATCTGTCTGTGACCAAAAAGTCTCAAAACCAACTTCCCACATCCCTTGGATCCTGAGCAGAAAATAAATGTTTTTCTAGATGTATGCCATATGCTTAAACTGATAAGGAACACATTAAGTGAAGGTGGCATCCTTATAGACAATTCTGGACATAAAATATATTGGCATTTCATTACTGAGCTCCATAAACTGCAGGATAAGGAAGGTTTGAGACTTGGCAACAAGCTGAAAACAGCACATATAGAGTGGAGGCAACAGAAAATGAAAGTGAATCTGGCTGCTCAGGCTCTTAGTTCCAGTGTGGCAGATGCAATTGAATATTGTTGTGATGTCCTGAAGCTTCATCAATTCAAAGACTGCTATGCTACAGTGAAATTCATACGTCTGTTTGATCACTTGTTTGACATCCTCAATTCAAGAAATCCATTTGCTAGAGGATACAAGTCACCTCTTCGCGTGGCAAACAAAGTAGCCTGGAACACCTTTCTTGATGAAGCATTTGAATACATACTTGGCTTGAAAGATGCCTCTGGTACACCAATGCATGCTTCACGCAGAAAAACTGGCTTTCTTGGATTTTTAATTGCAATAAAGAGCACCAAAGCAATATTTCAAGATTATGTTGAGAGAGAAGGGGCTCCTATGAAATATCTTCTGACATATAAACTCAGTCAGGATCATCTTGAACTTTTCTTTGGTGCAATACGCTCCGCGGGAGGTTTTAACAATAATCCAACAGCCCAACAATTCACGGCAGCATACAAACGATTATTGCTCAGAAGCAGCATTCAGGGTGGCAAAGGTAATTGTCAATGGATGGATGGAACACACCTTCTTCATTGCTTTGATGATACATGCAAAGTTGGAGATGAAGAGATAACTATGACAAATGCTGCAATCATACGGAAATATGACCTGGATGGGAAAGCTGCACTTCAGGATGATCATGATTATGATTTGGCACCAGATCTGGAGAGTGTTAGTGAGTACAAAAAGGCTGCGATTTCATACATTGCAGGATATGTGGCAAGGATGGTAGAAAGGATAACACTTTGTAGGACTTGTTGTGATTCCCTTGGTTCCCAAATAAACAAGCCTGAATCTAGTTTCCTGGAAAAGAAAGATAGGGGTGGACTATTCAAGCCAGCTAGAAGTGTCATGACCATCTGTGAAGAGACTGAGAGGAATTTCCAGATCCTACTACATACTTCTAAAGGAAAGCTCCCTCAGGGTAGTACAAAATTTATTATTTTACAGTGATTCATATTAACTACTCGTAAATATTGGTTGCTTGGCAGTGCAAATGTAATTGAACATGGGAGACGATAACAAGAATGTGTAGAAAATTCTCTTAATGCTGAAAATTCACTCTGACAATATGACTAAATGTACTGAAATCTATTTCATGACCCAGTCTGCAAATATTAAATGCTGGAAATATATAGTAGTTGTATGTGTAGGCTATGTAGAACATAGACAAGAATAGATAGCACCATAAAATAGATATAATTACTTCACTTAGGAAAAGGTATTCCAGATGCAATTGCTACTTCAGTGTTCGCGAGAATCAGTCACAGGTCTGTTTTCAAAGAGCTTGACAGTCACATGTTTGAAACTGCTGTCAATGACAATCATGTCTTCAGCCTGATCAAGAGGATAGTCATTGCAAAATACGGCTCCACCATCTTGGGAAGGAACAAACAAACAAAATTGCTGGTACTAATGTTAGAAAGAAGCTTGGAAAGTTGGTGCTGTTCAAAGGCCAATGAATCATCTGCCTGGTTGTCTCTCAAAACATTGCAAGTTGCTATTCTTGATTGCAATAAAACCAGCTTTTTTAAAAGCTACTAAGCACACCGAGTTATACCTCACTAGTCATGCAAATACAATACATTAAGTACAAGACACGGCGGATGTGCAGTTTAGGGTAACAGCTACATCGCCTTAAATTCTACAATACAGGAGTAATTTCGTATAGAATTTACGGCGACACTTTAATCTAAGCCTAAACAGTACATGGCATTTCGCAGTTTCTCCACGGCCCTAGAGCAATAAAATATAAAAAATCCATGCAACTACCTTTTGCCCCACATTATCATTTGTTGTCGGTGCTAGTTCTACCATTTCAATAGCCAGTTATTCTCTATGCTTATGTTTTGTCAACTATGAGAATCCTACACATACTACCACCGAAGGGCTAAAGTGGTCCCATCAAAGATGGCGCACTGGGTATAGTATGGCCACAGGTTTTGGATAATGGTTGCTCGATCCAGTCCTTTTTTTGAGATCAGTGGGTCCAACCAGTGGTTCCAGCACTGTCGCATTTGTTTTCCACCCTTCACTTTGGGAGCGAGATCATACAAATATGGCTCTCAGGTTCAGCGTTTTCATTTTACTTCATGTAAAATTCCTTAGGTTTGCACGAAAATTTCCTTAGATTTGTAAAAAAATTCCTTAGATTCCATAAGCTTTATCGCCTTGCTTCACAAAACACTTTCTGAGAATGTAAAAGAGTTGAACTGCGCTTTGAAACTTGTCAGTTTTATAAGAGATATGAAATTTTCTGTGGTCTAAAAAAAGAATTGACAAGTGTAAAAGATATTGCCACAGGTGTGTCCCGGTCTCAAAGAAGACTAGCGCTCACCAAAGTACTGTAATGTTAGGAAAGTCGCCTCTGCCATCCTTTCCTTGCCTTTCTCGACTGCTTCTGTTGAGCATCTCTTCAGCATATTCAAGATGATAAAAACATCAGCGAGGCATCTTGGTTTGGGGACTTAACTACGAAACTCATATCAACCAGTATTTTTGTTGCAGAAAAGAGTTATACGGGCAATTTCATTTGAAAAGTATGCTACACCTCCTACTCCTATTTTCCACGACTTGAGGATTTTAAAGCTGCATGATCTCGTTCAATTAAAACTGCTTAGCTTTGTCTATCAATGTGTCAATAAACTTGTCTCTCCTGCAAGTTTTCATACTTTCTCTGATGTTGTATCAAATGTTCATCATTATACTAGGCAAGCTACCAAAGGTGGTGTTTTTCTAACTCAAGACATCACCCTCTAATATGGTATTAGGTCAGTGCAATACTACGGGACAAAGTGCTGGAATGACATTCCTGATTATATCAGAAGATTTCCATCTATAAAAAGTTTTCAACTAAATCTAAGATCATTCCTTTTTGAAAGAGATTATTAATATTTCCTTTTCAATTCTAACGCTGACTGATTCAAAACATGGCTAAGGCAAAGTACTTATTATCTAAAATTTTTGCATTTCTCCATTAATTTTACCAGAGGGTGCTCTCTCCCTGATTAGTTTGTAACTGTTGAGAGAGTTGCTCCTTTAAATAGTTCCATACATACAATTAAGCTTATTTCTATGTAGTATTTGATTTTCTTGTATTATTTTGTATTGTTTGTATCTTGTTTGTGTAGTAGTAAATTGTATGTAGTGAATTTGAAATGAAATGAACTTAACTCAAGACAGGGCTCTTGTGGGGTTGATACACGACATGCTCATGACATTTCGTTGGGTAAGGCATTTCTTCGACTTATCCGCACAGTAATTACGTTAACAAAAAGGGATAGATAAAGCAATAACAATTTTCAATGATATACTATACAAGGTAAAAACAAATTTTTAGAATACAGTCAACTCTCTCTAAAGAGGACACCCCCGGGACTTTGAAGAAGTGTCAGCTTTAGGGAGGTGTCCGCTTTGGGGTCATTCAATTAGTACGTACGCTCTAAATTGGCTAAAATTTGACCCCCCCCCTCCCCCCTCGTACGCACACGTACGCTTGATACTCACCCCCCCTTTTTGCGTACGTAATCTTGGTTGTTTGACCCCCCCCCCTCCCATCTCTAACAGAATGTTTCTAGGCATCTAAAACCACGGAGAAAGACTTTTTAAGCTTTCACGAGACAGTAAAATGATCATTTCAAATGTATTTCATGAAAATTCTGTAGTGCTGTTCAAACAAATGGCCACATAGGGTATAATATGGCGCCACAATGGTCTGGTAGTTTGACGGAACCCGAGAGGGCTAGGTAATATGGGGCTTTCAAATATACATATCTCATCGCATGTTTCCTATCTGGCACGCTAGGCAACGGCGAAAAACTGGGTGTTCAGCCTTGTAAATGCCACTAGTAACTGCCGCTATTACAATGGGGAAAATATCGCTAGGTTTCAGTTTATTCAAAATTCCTAGGGGCCACATTGTCGGATTCGGCCTGAGGGCCGTAAGCTTGACACCCCTGTACTAGAAGTAATTTCACCTGAATATGTACTTCATTAATTAATTGTTGCAGGATGTATGCAAAAAGCTGATAATTTTTTGCTTTGCGTACGTACTTCATGTGTGAACCCCCCCCTCCCCCCTTGTACGCATTCGTACGCATTTGCTTGACCCCCCCTCCCCCCCTTCGTGCGTACGTACTAAATGAATGACCCCTTTATAGAAAATTGCCGTTTCTGAGTGCGGAGGAGCTCAAATAGAAAAAGCATTCTTATTACTTCAATAAATAAGATCTGACTCAAAAAATAGAGTGTTTTTACAGTAGCTTTGCTCAAAAAAGTAGTCTTTAATGTGTTTCTTCTTGAGACGCTGGAATCTTTTCTTGAAGCAACCTTCAGACTGAATTCAAAGACATTACAAGCTCCTCGTCTTCCAGACTATCTTGTACAAATTGCGTTAATTCATCTGCCATTTGAATAGCAGCACGAATTATTGGTACCTTGACTGTCTTCTTCTTCTTTTGCTCATCGTCATTACTGTCACTGTCAACACAAATTTGCTTTATACCTTCGATGTGACTTTTTAGTGTTTTTTCGCGTAGGCGAACTCACCAATCGCATTTGCTTGTGTCAAAATTGCTCATCGTCAACCGAGAAGGAAAGTCTCGAAAACGAAAGGAGCCAATGACATAAGACCTGACATTCAATGTACAGCAAGTGTTGCAACCATTGAATGCTAGATATATCTTCAAATCATTGTCTTCAAACGAACGGTGTTTGTCTAGTGCCCCCTTCATTGAAGTATTTTGTACTTCTGGGACAAACAAATAGTACGCTGTTCGTCTTAACGAGGTTTCCGTCTTGTAGAATACGAACATACAGCATTTGCTATTGGGTTTGGCAGGGACTTACAATAAGTGTCCATCTTAACAATGTGTCCGCTTTATAGAATTGTCCGCTTTTCAGAGAATTGACTGTAGCTGATACAAAAAGCCCACGTGTGGAATAGAATGTGTGACATAGTTTTGCACGGGCAATTTTCCCCTTTCGAATTTTTTATGCTTCCTCTAAACTGATAAAGAGATTTTGAGTTATGTATACCTTGTAGCAGCATTCGCCAGAGTTATGGACTTTTACATTCTGATGGTATCCAAGCCATAGAACTAAATGCCCTGTTGGAAAAAGAAATTTCCTGAAGGTTTATAAATAAAATGAGAATATCTGATGAAACATGAGAGGCTTCCAGCAAAATATTTTATGGTTCACGAGCGAGAGGGTAGTTTGGTGGCATATTCCATTTCAATCAGGAACGAAAAGCAGACACTTCAAAAATGTCTTTGTTCACATTCTCTTAATTTCTCCTCGTCATAAGAGTTTGTCTTCAAATGTTGACAAGTATGCTTCTCAGATGCTCAGATCAATGCCGGTCTGCGATCAAAATTCAGGGTAGCTGGGAAGGCAATAGGCTTTTCTTCAGGGTATAGCAAAGAAACAGCATTAGCACAGACCAATGAATAATGGCCTGGGATGATACAATATCAGATTGATAGAGAATATTCGATTACATATGACCCCTCCCCCCCCCCCCCCGTTAGAGTGGATTTTATGTTATTCTGTTAAAGGCCCTGTTACACGGCTAGATATTCATAATATTTCTGGTCATATAATGAGGGGGAAATATCTGAAGAATATTTTTTGGAGAAATATCTACTACGGGATACAAAAAGTTTGCGGATAAACTCCATTAGATTAGATTTTATTCTGAATATCTAATGAAAAGAGACATACCATATATATATATATATATATATAGAGGAATGTCTCGGGATCTAATTATAAAGAGAAGAGCCTTTAAGCTCATGATATTGGGAAGGTATGTAAATACCGGGCCGCAACAGAGTTATGTAAGGCTATGTTCACATTGCTCCGTATTCGTTTTTATCCGTTTTCATTTCGATCCATTTTGCCTGTTCACATTGCTCCGGGTACATTTGAATACGCTATGAAAACGATAAGTGTTCACATTGCTCCCCTCCAGGTGCAGCGGAAAACGGCATGATATTGAGTCTTATACTAGCGTTTTCAAAAGTATCCGTTTTCGATGTTCACACTGCACTTTTGCGTTTTCAAAAGTATCCGTTTTCAAAGTGCGTTTTCAAAAGTCTCCATTTTCATAGCGGAGCAATGTGAACGCAAGGCAAAAACGGATACTTTTGTATCCGTTTTCATATGAATACGGAGCAATGTGAACAGGGCCTAAATAACATAGACACGGCACTGCGTGAAGGTAAGGAATACATGTACAATATTGAAACTCCGGTAGCAGGAGGCCACCATTTCTCCTTTCATGAACAATTGCCAATCACATCAACGGCGTATTACATTGAACCATTTGAATGAATGGTATAGGAGTTGACAAATAGGAGGTTACATAGAACTATATTAGCCAAGTGTCAATCGTCCTAAGGACTTTCTTAAGATTACGAGAACACAAGTAAAATCATATTATCATATGTATGTGTAGAGGCCATATCTCATTTCTTTCCTTCGTTCATTCACATTTCTGAATCGCACACCTCGACATCACCTTGCGTCACTGCTATCATCACACACCTGGTCATTCCTTTTCTGCGAACTAGCGGTCATAACCAGACATCCGACCAACAAACTTTCTGCGAACTGTTCAGAGGTGGTTTCAATAATAGGAATCGCCCCATCCCATGGTTTTAAATTATGTTGTATAAACTCTTCTTTTTATTGTAAGAACCAGTGGCTGGCTGTTCTTATTTTTTCCAAAATTCTGAGACTGAGTTATTCTTAATTTCTTAGGGTGTAGGCAATGAAGGCATTAGACAATATACAAGAGATCAAGAGAGCGTTGGATGTTTCACCAAGGGCCACTAAGGGATAGGTCATTAATTACTCTTTAATTTCTTAATCTAATAGGTAACCTAAAAGCTCCCCGTATTAAAATTAGTTTACAACAAAATTTAGAAATAGTGTGGTTGGTTATATACGCTTTTTTATAAGAACAACCTTTATAAGAAACATCAGGCTAAGATTTGCCCAAAAAATAAGAACAACATAAGAAAAAAGCAGGCTGAAATTCAACACAACGTAAGAAATGTAATATAAAAAACAATTGAAACATAATAAAACAACGGAAGAAAATAAAAATAAAACATTAAGACAGTTTCTTTAACATAAACAGTTGCAGTAACACACCAAAATTGACGTTGATATAGCTTTGATTATTTTACTGAGCAATTGTTATCTCTGGACACTACTATGCACTGGAATTGCAATGCAGAAATAAGAAACAAGGTAAGAAAATCCTGAGGCTGAAGTATTTGCTCGATGTATATATACATGTTTCTAGGGGAGGTATAGAGTCAAATGTCACAAATCCAGGGGGCCTTGCCTCCCAGCCCCCCTTTGGCTATGGGCCTGGCAAAGAGATGGATATGAAAACTGATATGAAAACTGGTGTGGGTATCCACGTGCTGTGACGCTGCTGTTCATTGTTTTGTTACGTTACCATGCCATTACCCCCATAGGTCCTTTACATGTTGTCATCACTTTGCTGGTTTTGCGCAACATGTGTCACCAATTTGTGTTACACATATTCCTCGTGCTGTTTGTGGTAAAATCAATCAGTCACTCAGTCGTCATTTGAAGTCTTGATGTGTAATCATTGTTTGTGGTTGTAAAGATGTCGGGCGTCGTGTCATGGGTGGCGTCGAAGGTCTTGTAATACAAAGCCGAGCGGAACGATGTTTTTATTGTTTTGTTGTAAATCTGCACCAGGCAGCTCTAATTTTCAAAAGTCTTGGCGTGTTCCTATGCTACACAACGTTGCATGGGAGCGCTGTCAAACGGTTACTAAAAGGAGAGGACTGGAAATACTGGTGCGAAGGGGTGCGACGAAGAAGTGGCAGATTGACGAGTAAGGGAAGCAAAACAGTGTTCTGCTCACAAGATCCGTGATGACAATACGGTAGGTAGTGCTTTTCACATCTCTAATGTCAATTGTATTAACTGCATACCTTATCTGAACGTACTCATTGGGCACGTCAATAACGGTCAGGAATATACAATATAATTTGCGGCTGCGAGTCTAAATGACCTTTGCTCGAGAAGAGGGCGGATCTGGTTCCACATTTATAGCCTATAAATGATCTCCCGTTGCCTCATTTCTAAGCGTACCTGACGAGAACCGTTCTGGGTGTTTACACGAGAACTTCTGGGTACGGTCCACACGGGACCTACTTTCTAAGTGGACCCGTTTGGGTACGGCTAGCAGTTCCGTTTGGAACGGTTTCATCAGTTTCCGCTAAACGCAAAGCCTATCCGTGCCTTTTTGGGTACTTTTCCATTTGGAACCGTTCCCATGTAAACGGGGGCTAAGTTTAAATAATTTTGATTTACAATGTCAACAAATATGGAGGAAAAGCTAATAACGAGATTCAAATGAATAGATTGCTTCCCAAATAACAGTTTTATTACTATGCTTGTATATTTTCTCGAAAAAACTTACGATCACACGCACACACACACCTTGTGCGCTTCCGTATCCATATTACATTCCGCGTTTTACTTGAAATGTCATTTCCACTCGTGGAAAACAAGGCTGCTACCACACGATACACGACACGCGGTACGCCATGTTTCCCACAACCAACCTCGTAGATCCCCCTCCACTACGTACGGGAAGCAAAAATGTGGCTGGTGGGTGCAATGGATGATCAGAAATTTCGTCAGGGGCTTGTGAAGTGCTTAAACAAGATGAAACTTGAACAATAGATTTTATTGAATCGTCAAAGAGATTTTCTTAAAGTAGCTTGCCAAACTTCCTCTCCTCCTCCCAAACCTTTATTATCTTCCATTACTATCTTCTATCAGGTACCTGCAATCACTGCCAAAGGTCCCTGGAATACTCACCTGGCAATGCAGTTTATATTGACATGGTGTACATCTATGAGCTAAAAGCTATATAATGGATGTAATGTAAGTGTTCCATGACTTTTGGCAGTAATAGTAGGTACATATATTTGTTAGATCTTTTAGTTTATTTATGTACACGTTTTGTGTTAAGCCTCAAGGTTGCAATGTATTCTCATTCTCCTTGAGGTATTGTCTTGTAATCATGTGTTGTAATTGTAGATCTATGAATGATGTAAAAAAAACTTGAACATTTGATTCAGAATCCTTCACTAACAAGTTTGCCACTTTGTATTATCTGTTTGCTCATCATTAGATCTAGTTCTAAAACACAACTACAAAATATTTGATTTGGAATCTAGGCCTTGTTTCAATTGTTCAGTCATTCACTATGTTAGACGTAGTACATTCTGTACTCACAGAACGAGTACCGAAACTTCACATTATTGACAGACATGATTTATGTACAATCAGTGTTGTAATTTGACAGTCATGAGCTTGTCACCAGAATTTCAAGGAAATTTCCACGATACACAACTACCCGACGTCATATATCTTTCCATCTGAAAAATTTATCTGATAAAAAAGTGGGGGCCATGGTCCCCAGCCCCCTGTCTCGTGGCCCCTGTTACTTATACTACCTCATCGTAAACGAAAACTTACTAGGGTCATTTTATAATCCCTTGTTCATATGTGCGACTAACCACCCACCTTTTCATGGCTGCCATGCTTGTTCGTTATATGGGATAAGGGTTAGGGTTAGCATGTAAATCATCTCAACGTTTTGGAATGTGGTCTATTTCATTTGTAGAACGTTGGTATTAGTAGAAATCAATGAAATGTTGAGTATTAGTACTTTTGACCCTAATCCTGAACCCTAGCCCTCGATAACTTCTCAAAAATTTGAGCTATGGGGGTAGATGATGGTATCATCGCAATCCACTCACTGAGAGCTACCGAATGGTGTATAGTTTGTAAGGGTAGGCCATCTATTTCTAGGAAATGCACTATTCTGCAGTAGTCCCTAAAAGCCGTTTCGAAGATGAGCCCACCTGTCACTTCTGAATTTCAAGGCCATGTCTTGGAATTGTCTGAAAAGCGGAAAAGTAAAGAATTAAATGTATCAGGCCCATTTATAATTTCTCAACAACAAGAATCCTGTAAGATGAAGAGCGCTCAGCGCTCTAACCGTGAACTTTTAGGAAGGATAGTGCGAAAATTTAAAACAAACATAGCGTGTCATAACTGTACTTTCTCTACACACAACATTTGCTTCAGTAACTAGCAATAACGGTGAAGAGCGAACAGTTTAGGAACCTTGGCTGTGTTGTGCCACGGTACCCTTCGAATACATCAGTGGTCCCCTCCCCCTTCAGCAATGACGATCAATCAATACAGCTTGATCAATACAATTCATTTGAAGATGACTGTGTGCATTATTTGAGAGTGAGGATGTCAATACGCTTTATTTTTTTTGCCAAAGTGATGCACACGATAGATTATATCCACAGGGGATGCAAAATGTTGCAATTTGTCGACATAAGGGTGTGATCACTAACGTAGGGACGGGCCATTAATTACTTGTGGGGAGGAGTGGAAGACATTCTCATGTATTTGATGGAATTGTCGTTCCCTCTCAGATTTATGTAAAAGTGCTGATCCCCGCTCTAGGATTTACAAAGAAGCTCTATACTTTTAAAATGCTCTGCTATTTCTCACCCTCCCCCTCCCTTTGAGTGTGCAGAATTTTGGTGCCCCATGTAGATGTCTCACACCCCCTCCCCAGGCAGAATTAGTGACCGGTCCCTTAGCATGTATTAACAGAGGGAGTGGCACAACCGGTCAATGGCAAAGTTTATTTATGAGAAGTTATTTTCATCTTGTAATCTAGATACAGTGAGTATGTGAAAGAAGTTTTATTGGGTTTATCATTGATTGAAGAACAAGATCATGGGCAAAAAGTTGAAGAAGATGCTTCCTTGCGTATATCTAAGTTCCAAACTCTCCTTTATTTAAAATAATTCAAATTTACCAACGCAATGTCAAGCATGCCAGACTAAAAGTTTGAACTCAAATACTTGCAAATGTAGATATGTGTGACTGTTCTCTAATAATTCCTGCATGAAAGCAGCGAAGAAGCTTCCCAAGCGCTCATTATTCAAAGTATGTTGGAAACGTTCCCAAAGAGTCAGTATTTTGGGTAGTAATTACAGTTAGTGACATAGGATAACGCGGGAGAATATTTTTGACGTGATAACCTATAGAATGGTTAAGAACACATCGCGCATAGTAGAATTTGAAGAAATGAAGTAGTGCCAAAGCGTGGGTCAAGATCAAAATTAAGAAAATAGATTCGGCGAAGTTTTTGTAATTTGTACACCCTGTGCTGTACACTAGGTATGGCTATATTCAATCTGAGTTTATGAACAAATTGAGCTTTGACATAAGAAGTTTGCAGATACGTAATGGTTACATACGTAATAATACATAATGGTAAAACTAAAAATACATAAGCTTCTTACAATATAATTTAAAACAGGGAATACTACTAGAAACGATTTAAAATAAATGCGGCTCTTCCTAGAGATCGTGCTTTTTTGGGGAACTGCTAGTGTAGCAAATACTGTTTTAGTTTTCTTTTAAACGTGAAAATTGTGGAGCTATTCCTTATTTGAAGGGGCATCTCGTTCCACAATTTAGCCGCAGAATAATGAAAACTTCTTTTGGAAAATTCAAGATTATGCTTTGGGATACTGTGTCGGGAAAACCCCGCGCCATTTGCAATTGCGTTGCAGCTCTATATTAGCACGTAGTATAATAGCGAATAATGTTCATTCATTTTTGAGTCATTTTTCGGTATGCTTTATTAATCATGTTTTTTCTTCTACTTCGTGTTGTTTGTGGCTATTATTTACGTAAAGGCCTCGATTCGAATCCGAGACACGGATCTTGACTAAGCGTTAAACGTCCAAGCAAGCTATGCTAACAGAGAAATCATTGTAAAATTATCTTAGTCATTTTCCTGTTATTCTTGTTTCTTATTGGCTGATATTTTAATTCTTGAATTGATATGTAGTTGCAACCTAAAACGAACAGTTAGTTGTCGCTTAAACTAGTGCGTGCCTACATGATGTAGCAAGGTGTAGAATTGGAATGACATATTGAAAGCCAAGTTGGTCGTCTTTTTGCGTTGGTTCTGTAATCTCGATTTTTTTATCCTGAGCTAGCGAATAGGCGGGTTGATTTCGCCACATATGGTCCACCGAGCCGGATAGAGTAGATTTTACAGAATGGAGGACGTCGAAAACTTGAAGAAAAAACGTAAAAGTCACCGTGGAACTACAACCAAGTTATTAAACAAGATAAGCGGCTACTTGGATGCAGAGGCTGATGATCGTGATAGATTAAAGTTGAAGCAATGCCTGATAGACTTAAAAGGAAAAGAAAACACTATCAAAGAGTTGGACGATAGAATTCTTAATTTGATGATCGAAAACGGGGATGAAGAAGAGGACAAAGAAGCCACTGAGGCAAGTGAAGTAATGGAAAAGATTACATATGGGTTAGTATCAATTGAAGACGCCTTACAAGAGATTGAACAAAATGGCTGTAACGTTTCAGTTAGTTCAAGATCAGAGGGGCAAACTCAACCGTTGACAAGGAGTGAATCTAGAGAGTCTATAAGTTCAGCTGGTAGTCAAATTGCAGCCTACAGCAGGAAAGTAAAATTACCCAAGCTGGAACTCAGAAAGTTCACTGGGAAGGTTGCCGAATGGGCTGAATTTTGGGACGGGTTCAAGAGTGCCGTTCACGATGATCCAGATCTTGCCAAAGTCGATAAATTTAAATATCTGAGATGCTATTTGGGGGAACCAGCAAAGAGCGTGGTTACAGGGTTTTCCATGACAGATGCAGATTATGATGCAGCTGTAAATCTTCTAATCAAACGGTACGCGAAGCCAGGAGCTATTAAGAGAGCACACATTAATGAGCTAATTAACTTGGCCCCAGTATTCAGCGAGAACAATGTGGAAAGATTGCGTCATTTGCGAGACCAGATTGAAACTCATTTCCGGTCATTGGAAGCACAGGGAGTCGAGAAAGAATCCTACTCAAGTGTTGTTGTTCCTGTTCTGATGGAAAAGGTACCACAGTCCCTGAGAAACAACATGATCCGGTTTGGCACAAATCATATGGAATGGAACGTCGATGATATGTTGGAAGCCTTGGAGAAGGAACTGGACGTTTTGGAAGGTCATATTCCCATTCTTAGTGGCGGAGGGAAGCGACAAGTGGTAGTACAGCAACAGAGGCCTAAGAGCAATGGACCTCCAACAGCTTCTGCTCTGTTTTCAAGCGGGAAAGAAGAACGAGCACGGAAATGCCCATTTTGCTTAAGCGATGACCATTCAGCAGATGAGTGCAATACAGTTAAAGATCCGAAGGACCGTAAGAGCGTTCTTTTTAAATATGGTAGATGTTTTATCTGTTTAAATTCAGGCCATAAAGCCTTTAAGTGTAGGTCTAGAATAAATTGTAAGTTGTGCAAGGGTAAACATCATATCAGTATCTGCTCAAGCTTTCCTCATAGGGATAATAGTAAGGATGCGCAGCCTAATGCCAGCACATTAGATCCCAATGCGAGCGCATACGTGGGTAATACTGGTTCAGAAAGGAGTGTAGCTTTGCAAACTGCCTTGGCTAAAGTGAATGATAAAGAAGAGGGAAAAGTGAGAGTTTTATTTGATTCTGGTAGTCAAAAGAGCTTTATAACAGTCAAGGCAGTAAAACGATTAGGTTTGCAAGCTGTGAGAAGGGAAAGACTTGGAATTAAAGCTTTTGGGAGGAGTGAAGCTGAGATTGAAATGAGAGATGTCATTCAGTTTTCCTTAGGACCCTTACATGGTAAGAAAAAGGTAAGGATTGAAGCATTTGTTGTGCAGGATATTGCGGACATCCCAAACATTCATGTTGAATGTATAAAGAAAGATTATCCCCATCTCACAAACATTTTCTTCTCAGATGTTAGTAGGTGTGATACTTTAGAGGTTGGATGTCTGGTAGGCTCAGATTACATTTGGGCCTTCCAGGAAGGGGAAGTGATACGAGGGGGGCCAGGAGAGCCAGTAGCTGTGAAGACACACATTGGATGGGTTTTATCAGGACCATTAAAAGGTAAGAATTCTCTCTATGTTGATTGCAATGTTAATGTTTTGCTTAATCCAGTTTCATGTTTGACTAACACAGAAGGTAATGGTGTTGATGCAAACTTGAGTAAGTTATGGGATTTAGACAGTATTGGCATAAGGACAAAAGAAGATGTGCATGCTAGTGTTATTGATAACATCATTTTCACAGGGAAAAGGTATTCTGTTGGGCTGCCATGGAAGGTTGCTCATAAACCTTTGCCTTCAAATTATGCAAATAGTGTAGCCAGGTTGAAAAGTAATGTAGATAAGCTAAGGAAAACACCCGGCATCCTTGAAAAGTACAATGAGGTCATTTCCCAGCAGGTGAAGGATGGTATTGTTGAACAGGTTTCACAATTGGAGCCTGCCTCCAAGATCCACTACCTTCCTCACAGAGCAGTGATACGAGAGAATGCAGAAACCACTAAGCTGCGAATTGTGTATGATGCCTCATGCAGAGACAAAACAGGGGTATCATTGAATGATTGTCTGCATGTTGGTCCTGCCTTAACACCCTTAATATTTGATGTTCTGCTAAGGTTTAGAGCAAATCCAGTGGCCTTGGTAAGTGACATTGCCCAAGCATTTTTAAATATTGAGGTACACCCGGAGGATAGAGATTGTCTCAGGTTTTTGTGGTTGAAGGATGTTCATGCCTCACAGCCTGAGATACTTGTACTTCGTTTTCAGAGGGTCATCTTTGGATGCAATTCTTCACCATTTCTCCTTAATGCTGTGTTGCAACATCACATTAGGCAGTATGAGGAAGAAGACCCTACATTTGTAAAGAAGCTCTTAGGGGGGTTCTTTGTTGATGACCTGGTGACGGGATGTAAGAACACTGATGAAGCCCTTTCCCTCTATGAGAAGGCCAAGGAAAGATTGAAGAGTGGGGGATTTACTCTCCGTAAATGGAAAACTAATGACAAGGGGCTAGCAAGTGAGATTGCAAAAAGAGAGAGGGAAAAGGTAAGTGAACCTGATGTTGATACCTCCTATGCCAAGGAGACTTTGGGCTTGCCAAATGAGTCATTGGGGAAAGGGAAGGTACTAGGACTAACTTGGGATTATGAAAAAGACACCCTAGAATTTGATTTAGGCAAGATAGGTAAAGAATTGAACAGTAATCTCAACCCAACTAAAAGAAGTATTTTGAGTACACTGGCTTCACTATTTGACCCACAGGGATTGGTTAGTCCAGTTGGAATCACTGCCAAAATTCTTTTTCAAGAGCTTTGTGTAGCTAAGCTAGGATGGGATGACCCTTTGCCTAAAGATCAATTTTCCAGATGGGAGCTATGGTTGAAGGACCTTATGAATATTAAAACAATTTCCTTCCCTAGGTGTATTCTTGATAAGGATCAGGGTGAGGTGGTAAGGTACCAGTTACATGGGTTTGCAGATGCAAGTAAGAAAGCATACTGTGCAGTGGTATACCTTGTCTGCAAATCTGGCCAAAACTCATATACTAAGTTATTGTGTGCAAAATCTCGTGTAGCCCCATTGAAACAGCTCAGCATCCCTCGCCTGGAACTTATGTCTGCTAGGATTCTAGCAACATTAATGGACACTGTCATTAAGGCCCTTGAATTTCAATTAAAGGTTGACAGTATTCATTATTGGCTGGACAGCAAAACTGCTCTCTATTGGATATTTAACAATGGAGAGTGGAAACAGTTTGTCCAGCACAGGGTAAATGAAATTTTGCGGCTGTCCAAAAAAGAGGGGTGGGGGCATGTCCCAGGGAATGAGAACCCAGCAGATTTAGGCTCCAGGGGATGTACAGCAAGCCACCTGAAGGATAGTAAACTATGGTGGGAAGGGCCTGAATGGTTAAAAAAGGAGGATCAATGGCCAAACAAAATAGACCTTAACAAATCTGAGGAAATAGAAGTTGAAAGTAAGAGGGTAAATGTATTGGTTACAGTAGAAGAAGAGCCTAAAGGAGTGAGTAATGTGATTGATATTGATAAATTTAGTAGCTTAGATAGATTGTTGAGAGTGACAGCATATATGAAACGATTTGTGAGGAATCTTAAAAGGAAAAAAGAGGGGAAAGAGTTAGACACTGGAAGATTGGATGTGGGAGAACTTGAAGAAGCAGAAAGAGTATGGATTTTGGATAGGCAGAAGAATTTAAAAGGGAGTGTTAGCTTTAAGAAACTTGTTGAGAACCTGGGAGTGGTTGAAGTGAATGATGTCATGGTTTGCAGGGGGAGGTTGGCAAATTCTGATTTGAACATGGAAGCTAAATTTCCTATTCTTTTACCAAGGGATGACAAGTTTAGTGAGCTTATAGTTCTAGACTGCCATGAAAGAGCTCTGCATAGTAAGGATAGAGGAACCTTATCTGAATTTAGATCTAGGTTCTGGGTAACCAGAGGCAGGCAATATTTGAAGAAATTAATAAAGAATTGTTTCACTTGTAGGAAGTTTGAAGGAAAGTCTTATAATTTACCTCCCACAGCTATGTTACCAGAGTTTAGAGTTACTGAGGCTCCACCTTTCAGCAACTCAGGCGTAGACTTTGCTGGTCCACTTTATGTGAAGAGTACCAATGGAGAGATGAATAAAAGCTACATTGCCTTGTTCACATGTTGCGTGACCCGGGCAGTACATCTGGAGCTAGTTGACAATCTTGTAGCCTCGACCTTTTTGAACTGTTTAAGGCGCTTTTGTGCAAGGAGAGGAACACCCACTCTTATGATTTCCGATAATGCAAAAACTTTTAAGGCAACTGCCAAATTGTTGGAGAAGATTGTTAATGATTTCACTGTAGTTGGTTTTCTCGAATCTAGGAGGATCTCTTGGAGATTCAACATAGAACGTGCGGCGTGGATGGGTGGATTTTTTGAGCGAATGGTAGGTACGGTTAAAAGATGTCTTAGGAAAGTAGTTGGTACTGCTAGACTATCCTTTGATGAGTTGAGTACAGTATTAACTGAGGTTGAAACCACTGTTAACTCGAGACCGCTAACCTACTTGTACGATGATCTTGAAGAGGCATTAACCCCATCCCATCTAATATATGGTAGAAAATTAGTTTCATTATCTGAAGGGTGCAATTGCAGGTAGACGAGTATAAGGACTCTGAAAGCAAAATGTCAAAGAGATTTCTCTATCTTACCAGAAAACTGCAACATTTCTGGAACAGGTGGAGAAAGGAATACTTAGTAGATCTTAGAGAAACGCACAAGGTAAGAAAAGGGAAGCCATTTGAAATTAATAGAGGTGATCTGGTACTAATTCAAGACGACAATGTGAAACGCGGACAATGGAAAATGGGGATCATTGAAGATTTAATTAGTGGACGAGATGGACAGGTAAGAGGTGCCAGAGTAAGGAGACTTGGTCGCGGTAAGTTAGAATTTGTTAACAGACCCTTACCTAAACTATTTCCACTTGAAATTTCTAGAGACGATGACAAAAAAGGAAGGAGCATTGAGACATTAAAAAACATGTGTGGAACGGGAATGGAAAGTGACGGAAGCAATGCGAAAGGCGGTAACATACCAGTAGAGTGTGCGAATGGGACAAGGAATCGATTACCCAGAGCGGCAGCGAAAGATGCGCGGTGGAAGTCCAAACTCATGCTTGACACCTAATGTGTCAAGGAGGGGGGTGTGTCGGGAAAACCCCGCGCCATTTGCAATTGCGTTGCAGCTCTATATTAGCACGTAGTATAATAGCGAATAATGTTCATTCATTTTTGAGTCATTTTTCGGTATGCTTTATTAATCATGTTTTTTCTTCTACTTCGTGTTGTTTGTGGCTATTATTTACGTAAAGGCCTCGATTCGAATCCGAGACACGGATCTTGACTAAGCGTTAAACGTCCAAGCAAGCTATGCTAACAGAGAAATCATTGTAAAATTATCTTAGTCATTTTCCTGTTATTCTTGTTTCTTATTGGCTGATATTTTAATTCTTGAATTGATATGTAGTTGCAACCTAAAACGAACAGTTAGTTGTCGCTTAAACTAGTGCGTGCCTACATGATGTAGCAAGGTGTAGAATTGGAATGACATATTGAAAGCCAAGTTGGTCGTCTTTTTGCGTTGGTTCTGTAATCTCGATTTTTTTATCCTGAGCTAGCGAATAGGCGGGTTGATTTCGCCACATACTGATATCATGACAGTTTCTTGTCTCATATGCAGATATCTGAGATCTCATGGTGAATTTTCCCTGAAGACTGCCAGGACATAAGTTATCTTATGTGTCATTACAGCCTTATCATATTTAATACAGTTAATAACTGATAGCCAATTACACACCAACCCATCCTTTGAATGTTCGTTTTCAATTAGTCCACGAGCCCTATCTTGGAGATACTGTAAATGATTTAGCTTTGTATCAGATAAGCTACAATAGTGGACAAAAGTCCTTGGGACACTTAGAAGAAACAGATAAAAAAACCATTTTCCTTTACATATTGTCATAGTTGCTACAAACATGCACCCCCCTTCCCCCTAGAACAATGTTGATTCGTTTGTGTTACATTTGAAGTTGGCGTGCACGCGAAATTTTCCCATTATCGCAGGTACTTCTCCAGAAAACCAACATTGTTTCAGGGTGAGAGGGGAATGAAAGTTTGTTGCAGACTGCAAAAAGTGCAAAGTGTCCCAGGACTTTTGTCGGGTATTGTCTGGTATTGAAATTTTTTAAAACACATTATACCTGCAATGTGTTGGTTGGTCAAGGGGTAATCGATGGTGCTGAAAACGATGGTGATATTTAAAATTCTGTAAGTCATCTCTGTGACGTCATGTCACGTGGGTGTCTATCATTCTGTCCCTCCTGCAGTGCTCCAGTGGCGGATCCAGAGGGGGGCTAGGGGGGCTTGAGCCCCAGTCAGATTTCTAGGTTTAAGAATATAATATTCTTTCACTTTAACAAATCTTCCTATATATAGAGGACACTTTGCAAGTATTGCAGCTCTTTCGGGTCGGCAGAAGTGGCAACATGTAGAAAAACAAATGTCAACAGAGCGTCTGTATGTATCTTGCTGACTACCATTGGCCGACATATGTATTAGGTGTCCAATCTTTTGTCAGGATCTCCATCAAGAGACAATGGATATTCCGAGCCCCCTTGGTCTATGGAATACTCGATTCCACGGGGGCTCAAAGCGTCGTCGAAAAATTTACTGACTGCACGTGACGCAGCAAGCCATTCAGTCTCCAATCGTTTGCAAGTATCTTGATCACAAGACAATGAATATTCCGAGCCCCCCTGGTCGGTAAAATGCATTGTGTTTTAACAGTGTATTCTACGGGCGAGGGGGGCTCGGAATATTGATTGTTTTGTGATCAAGATATTAACAGACGATTGGATACTAAGTGATTTCTGTAGTCACGTGCAGCCAGTAAATTTCTCATGGACACTTTGAGCCCCGTTCAAATTGAGTATTCTATAGACCAAGGGGGCTCGGAATATCTTTTGTCTTTGGAATCATGGTTTTATTGGATATCCGATGCGTCTTTGGGTGCATTCCGGCCAGTAAAATGCACTCGATGATAGAAAAGTGCTAACAGGCATCTAGAACCAGAACCACATACTGGAGATTTCATGCGAGTTCATCAGATACGTGTTGTTTACTGAAATCAGTGCCATGTTCCTATTTCGAAAGGATCGTTAGATATTTTTGGAGTAACATGTGAAGGCAGCCGAACGCATTATTGGTGAAGAAAGCTTAAAAGGTAAGCGGATATTGGTAACAGGAATTACGTACTCAGACTACAACAGTAGTGAGCCATTTGTAGCGCCGTAGCGCGGTACCCAGCTTTGAACGAATGTATGAGGTGGAATACGTATATAAATATTGCACTTTGTTAAACTGTTAATTTTGATACGTGGGGCTTCTGGTTAGAGCTATTGTGTCTGCGTTTAGGCAGAATGACTTGATAGCCGCTTGCATCTGTAGGACCCTGTTTGCATTTTGTTGTTGGCAGTGAGGGACTCTCAGGACTAGTTTAGACGTCATTACTTGAGTCGAATCAGTTACTAACTTGTACTTTATTTGAAAAGCCTAAGGTCTGCGAATTGATTTGGTTCGACATAACTGCACGGTACATAACTTAAATCTCCGTCGTGGATAAGGACTGCCACTTTGTTGTTCTTTGCTTCCTTTTCACTTCAGTGACCCATGCGTAGTGTGTTAACAGAATCACCATGAGTCTCAGGAAGTCGATAGCATTAAACACTGTTTACTGTGTAGGCGCGATAAATACGAGCAAAATAGACCATTCTTCTAAGGATAATGATGCCATGATGTGTTTTGCGTCACTGTCACACGATAAGTTTCGTTACAGTAGCAAATAAATTGGAGCTGTTAGATCTAGTTGTTCTGTGCGTTCGGTTGATTGAATTGGCAATGTACATTTCAAGCCTATTTAGATACAGAATGTTGTAAAAATGATTTGCTATTCTGAATGTTGACCAGAGAACAGATAAGCAGAACCATCACTTCAGGTTCTGAACATCGTCCAGATCTTATGGTGAATTGTTAGGACAGGGCTGATAAACTTCGTAGCACATAAATGTGATTGATCATCAAATATTTCGCTCTATAGTTTCATTGCATAAAGCCTACTTCCAAACTCACCACGCCCACCACGCCCACACTCGTGATGTTGAGCCCCTGTCAGATTTTAGTCTGAATCCGCCACTGTGCTCCTACCCAAATCGGTATTTGGACATAATTTTTATCTTCCAAAAACAATGTAATCGACGAAACGAGCCTCACGAGACTTATCTTGAAAATATAGGAACAGTTCGAGCAACATAGCTTGCAAAAGCGCTCTAAATACCGGCTTTACTTGAACTTTGCCAGAACTTGCAAACGAGGCCAAGACAGACGTTAGCACATGTACTAACGGTAGTATTGCTATGGTTACGCAGATGCAGTCCGCAACTTATTAATTTCACCATTCGTTCTTATTCAAATTCCTAAAATATATTCTGCTTATGTATTTTGGCAACTTTTTCTATACAAGAGGCGTTATATGTGCACTGCTTTTATGGCTGGTGTGTTAACTGGCTATGCATTACAGTTCAAAATGTACCCAAGAAACACCCCCATTGAAAACATTCGCTATTGATTACATATGCCTGTCTGCATGGCGAAATTTCAGGAATACTTCCGTTATCAGCAGAACAGACAGAACAGGCGGCAGGGATATTCAAAGTCTCCTTCGTGTTACACAATTACTAGTTAGCTAAAAAGAACAACGATCAAAAGTACATTCACACTAGTAATCCAAATGGCTTCACTAGATAACAACAACAATTTATTGATACACTAGAGATAGAAACAATAATGAATGATGCCAACCGCCAATATGTTCGTCAGATTCACACGTCTGGTGAAGAGACAGTCACTCTATGTGGCTGTTGTTTTGCTCATTGGCAGTTTATTGTTACATTTTGTCACTTCAGATCAATGCTGTAAGTGCCCCTCCCTCTGTCCTTTTTGTACCTACGCTTTTGTATGCAGCTTGACAACAACGGAATGCGATGAGTATCCCGCAGTGTGTTGTTGCTATGCATTCCACAGTTTACACGGTTTACACCAACAGTTTACACTTGCAAAAAGCTCTGTATTTCTGCATACGCTTAGTATTTAATTTGTGTAAAATACGTAAAAGATGTACACAATATGTGTACACCCATCAACAATATTCAAGTTTATAGAAAACGTAGTAGTGGTATGAAAATTGGCCTTTGTCCACGGTTTACACTTTCGAAGGTATTAAGAGTTAGGTCATGTGATTCTTTATGCAAAAAAGTGTAAACCATGGAGTTTTTCCTCATTATTTCCTTACCAGTATACTAAAAAATTCATGACAAATCATTAAAGCATGTACATAGATAGTGTACACCTGGCATGGTGGTCACCTTTTTGCTTTCGTCAAGGGAAGCACCCTTTTTCGCCTGATTTTCAAGTGTAAACTGTGAGTGTAAACCGTGTAAACTGCCGCTAGTGCATATTGTTGTTGTTGTTCAGTCTGATTTGCATTGAAGGACGCTGAGCCGTGTAATGTATTGCATGTATTGTATTCCACAGAACGAAGTTTGTCCACTTTATTTTGTCAAATAATCATTTCCCGCATCTTTCCATAATTCAAACTGACTGTTAAGGTGGTCAAGGGGGCTAGAAGTGATAACAGGTTGTACAGCATACCATATATTATCACCATCGAATTTACTTGTGTGCTCATTATCTAGGTCCCCGAAGATGGGGAGACCTTGCCCCTCCCCTCATAGCCTTTCTGGCCTCTTCAGAGGGCCTGAATCTGTTCTGTCATGACTTAAAATTTCTGAGAAAACGACCCTTCTCCCTTCTAGTTAGTGCTGGAGGCTCACAACTCTTTTTCTGGATGGTTTTGACTCCATACACTGTTTGCCTATGCGTTTACTCTAGATTTAGAGATCCTACACCGAGTTGTGATTTCACTATGCGGCAAGTTAAACTCCTTTCGCCACAAATTAACAACTTCATTCTTCTCATCAGTAATTTTCGCTTCTCTCGTCATCTCATTTCAATCTCTGTGTACCATTATGGTACACTTTTGTGGCCATCTGCAGCCGCCTATGACAGTTGTTCAATTCCTACAGTCAAGCTCACGATTACGAGGCTACGTCTTTAATACGATGTTAAGCGCAAACTACTGCTCATAATTCTTCTGCGTTTTTGCTATATAGAAGCTAGAGCCTCATATTTTTATGAGCATGACGTACAGTTGCACTCGTGTGCACAAAAGTACTGTTTATATGCACCTTCAAAGAGACAAGCCCACTAAATTTACCCTGTGACGTCAGCATGACGTCATAGGGTAAAGATACGTAAAAACTGTTGTCACTATCGTAATCAGCGCCCCCGAAAACCCTATGATCGCCCATGATTGCAGCCAAATAGCTTTTATCTTTCAAATTTGATACCAGACAATAGTGGACAAAAGTCCTTGGGACACTTAGAAGAAACAGATAAAAAAACCATTTTCCTTTACATATTGTCATAGTTGCTACAAACATGCACCCCCCTTCCCCCTAGAACAATGTTGATTCGTTTGTGGTACATTTGAAGTTGGCGTGCACGCGAAATTTTCCCATTATCGCAGGTACTTCTCCAGAAAACCAATATTGTTTCAGGGGGAGAGGGGAATGAAAGTTTGTTGCAGACTGCAAAAAGTGCAAAGTGTCCCAGGACTTTTGTCGGGTATTGTACCCCACAGTTCGTTCCCATATCTTAGATGGGATTCAACAAGAGCTCTGTAGACCTGTTCTAGCTTGGTTTGAAGTAAAATAGTTGCTAGTTTGCGTATTGAGGATAGCCCACATTTAATTTTGTTTTTGAGACATTTATATTGCTCATTCCAAGTTAAATTTTCATCTACCTCTAGCCGAAGATATTTTACTTTCTGAACCCTTCTTACCGAATCCTCGTCTGTCATTAATTGTACAGGTTTTTCGATACCGTTAAGTTGCCTTTTGTGACCAACGATTAGGAATTCAGATTTGCTAGCGTTAAGACTTAGCTTAATTTTTCATCACAGAGTGTTTCAATATCATCTGCTGAATACGTCACAGTTGTATCGTCTGCGTACATGTTTGGGGACGACCTGCTAAGACAATACGGAAAATAATTTACTTAGATAATGAATAAGAGGGGCCCAAGTCATGAACCCTGAGGTATCCCACATTGTATAACCCTACGACTCGATCTTACACCAGTAATCTGGCAATATTGTTCTCTCCTCTTTAAGTAGGATGAGAACCACTGATGAGGCCCCCCGTAATTCCATAAGCAGCTAGTTTCGACATAAGTAGATCATGGTCCACTGTGTCGAAGGCCTTTTTGAGATCCAGAAAGACACTAATGTTTACCTTATTTCTATCAATGTTAGAAAACCATAAGTATGTCAAACCAGTGAGTGACGTAACTATATTATGGAGTTGTCTAAAGCCGTGCTCCTTCATGAACATGGAAACTTTATCATGTACAATTTTCTCAAATAGCTTTGACAGTACTGAGAGTAGAGAGATTGGTCTATAGTTACACTAGTCAAGTTTCTGTCCAGACTTGTAAATCGGGGTTATTAGAGCTAGTTTCCAGGTGTCCGGGAAGATTCCCTCATCCATTGAGGAATTGAAAATTATTGCTAATGGTTTGGCTATTACCTCAACGGCGTCCTTTATCACTTTCACTGGAATTGTGTCATGTCCAGGAGATTTCGAGCATTTCAATTTATTTATTTCTCTCTTAAGAAGATGCTCGTCAACTCTTTTAAAAACAAAGGGAGGTACAGTAGAAGACAAATCTGCAGGTAAATACTGTAGATGGTCATCTGCAGCTTTACTTCTTACCTTACTGGCTAATTTTGGACCTATTGTAGCAAAGTGATCATTGAATGCCTCAGCTACTTCGGTTGGCTTTCCTATGTGTTTGTCATTGAAAGTTAGAGAGGAAGGAAAAATTCTAGCTTTATCCTTATTCAAAACTTTGTTGACTGTTTTCCACATTTCTTTAAGATTGTGGGAGGTTTTGTCAACCAAATTCCGGTAGGGTAATTCGGGGCAAAATGAGACGCTTAGGCAAATATTCTACTCTTGCTCAACCAGGAATACGTGAATGAAAGAGGACAACATTCATATACTTACTTAAACATATGAACTATTAAACAGCAAGAGCAATTTTCCCTAGCTTTTCATAATTTGAAAATTTCAAGCTTTTTCTACAACAGGTATATCGTCTCATTTTGCCCCACATGTGGGGCAAAATGAGACACTTTATCTTCAACGTTTATAACTCTTAAAGACATGCATCTACTAGTTACTTTTTAAATGATAAGAGACGGAGGCAAGAGAAATTTCATTCAACAGTTTTTAGCAGTATATTACTAATTGAAATGACTGAAATAAGTCCACTTAAATTCGAATTAATTTAATGAAATTTATGAAATTCTTCTAAAAAGTATGTAATGGCGAAAGATCAACGAGGTTCGTGGTTATGCAAATTAGATGCAAATTACAACAGCAAATCAAAAGAACAGAAAGTTGAAATACTGCCAATGAAAAAATTATAATATGAAGATTCGAAAAGTTAAACATTGTTGCGAAAAACTTTTGTTACAATAGATTTTTAATCGATGTTTTGATGGGTAGCCACGCATTTTTTTGACAGCTTCGAATGTCGAATCTAATGTTCTGCTATCTGAAGAAGTTTCGAGTTAACTCTGCTCTGTGAGCAGATGCATTATCCTTTTGACAAACGAAAGTTTTTCTTGATTGCTATGGATATTGCGAATACTTTACGAACGATTTTCTTGAAGCAAGGAAACATAACATGTTCAATTCAATCTTCATGCTATTGAATCGTTTCTAAGGCCAAAACGACAATCGTTAGAGAATACCCACTGAAGAAGGATCCGGCAGTTTTTTGCTGAAATAAAGTCTTTGCTTTTTTATGCTCTTTGATAAGTGCGGACCATCTGAAATCAAAGTCAATCCAACGTATGGTTTCATCTAGGTTAAGAAATACTAGTATATACTATGATTCCTAGTAGTAGATTAGGGTTGACTTAGGCCATCGTCGCATTTTACCCCAGTTTGATAACAGAAGAAAGAAAGAATCTAAACATAAAATTGTACATTCCATCATGCTATGGTATTGCGAGTAATATAGAGTTGAGCTTAACTAAATTCTATAGGGGGTTGTATCTCACTCACCTTGAATCATTGGTGCAAAAATTTGAAAAAGTTGTCAATATATTTTCCCTAGTCTTGGCAAAACTGCTGTTCTAATCATCGATGAATCCGCAAAAAATTCATTTTTCTCACCTCAGCTTTTCGTTACCACAAAAACAACGATTGAAAAGCTGAAAGAGGGGGCTCAATTTTTATATCATAGATTGAGCTGATTTGTTTCTCCACCGGACAAACCGAAAATTCATTATGAAAGAAGAAATGTCGCATTTTGCCCCGCGTCTCATTTTGCCCCGAATTACCCTAATAAGCCTCAACTGATTTGCGCAGTTCAGCAGTGACTTTGTTGCCAAGTTTCGTATACTTAGGCCACAGTATTTGATTTTTCTCAGCTAAAGTTTTGTACTTATCCCTATCGCGCATTAACTTCCTGAGTTTAGAGGAGAACCACGGTGTAGGTGTTCGCCTCTGCCCTTGCACTCGCCCTCTTTAGAGGTGCATGGATGTCCAGGATCGATGAGAAGAGATCGTAGAAGTTGTTTGCCATTAGATTTGGATCGCCTGAGGAAGCGGAGATTACGTTCTGAAAGTCAACGCTCTGCAGATCTTGGAGAAATGCTTTATTATCGTAATTTTTTAGATTTCAAAGTTCTGCAGTATATTTCATTCTGTGAGACACATTTTGCTCCCTGAAATTTTTAATCCTAGCATTCATTTTCCTAATGCCATAAATGACATAGTGGTCTGTAATTCCAGCTTTTATTACCCCACAAGCGGAAGTGTAGTCAGGGCGATTCGTTGATTTGATTTGATTTGATTTGATTTGATTTCACATGTTTTAGGAGGGTAACCCTTCAGCCAAAGCTGATTTTCAAGGGGCCCTCCATCTAAAATATAATGCAATGATTGTAGTATAAAATAGATAAAAAACCTAATTACAATTAATGAAATACTTTATAATCTAGAATAAAATAGAATAAAATAGTCTAAAATATTTCAAAATCTCTCTGGACTTAAATTTTTACCTTGAAGGCATCGAGTGTAGCTGCCTGCTTAGCCTCCTTGGAGAGACTATTCCATATTTTCGCTCCTCCGAACGAAAAGCATTTTTGTCCAGTAGAAGAACTTTTCAAAGGTAGCCTTAAGTCCGTGGATGTATTCCGCAGGTTGCGTGAGATGCAGTCAACGTTTTTGGTGAAAAATTCGCTTAGATATCTGGGAGCAAGGTCGTTAAGGCATTTAAAAACCGTTAGTTTTGACTGTCTATCAATCAACTGCCCGATCGTTTGCCAACCTAGACTTTGTATCAAAGGTTTACTAGGGGCATCGAACTGACTATTAGTCAAGACACGAGCTGCTCTGTTTTGAAGTCTCTGCAATCGTAAGATGTCAGTGGAATTGCAGCAACCCCAGACAGAGCAGCAGTATTGGAAGTGAGGCTCAACGATGCTACTATAGAGAGTTTTCACGACTGCAATAGGAAGGTACTTTTTGGCATATTTCAAGAGGCCAATTGCACGCGAAGCTTTCACAGTGACCACTTTTATGTGCTCCTTCCATGAGAGATGTTCGTCTAGTTGGACACCTAAGTATTTAGTGTTACTTGCAACTTCGACGCTCGTCTCACGAATGGAAGGTTGGAAAGTTTGGCCAGAAATGTCGAGATATTTTTTCTTATGTTTAGTGGTGATCAGCATAGAGTGGGTTTTGGTTACGTTAAGGGATAATTTGTTCCCCTTTAGCCACCTATCAAGTTTCCCTAGATCTTCATTAATAGCCCAGTTCAACTGAGAAATGTTTTTCGAAAAATGGTACAGACTTGTGTCATCAGCATACATGGACACTTTCGAGTTCTTTATAATGCAGGGGAGGTCGTTTATGTAGACTAAAAATAGGAGTGGACCGAGACAAGAGCCTTGAGGGACTCCCACTTCGATATTCTCCATATTAGAGTCGACACCATTAACTCGACAATACTGGCTTCTGTTAGCGAGATAAGATTTAAACCATGATAGCTCCCTATCGAGTACACCATAGTGGGCCAGCTTTTTGCATAGGATTTCATGATCAACCGTATCAAAAGCTTTTTTGAGATCTATAAAGATCATTCCAGTCAAAAGCCCCTTATCTATGCCGTTGAACCAATCATCTGTGCATTTCAGCAAGCAGGTGATAGTTGAATGTAGTGCCCTAAATCCAGACTGATCTGGTGACAGAAGTCCACTCCCATTCATATATTGGTACAACTGGTCATAGATAAGTTTTTCAAATAGCCTTGATATGACAGGCAGTACAGAAATGGGTCTGTAGTTCGATTTTTCTGACTTTTCCCCTTCTTTGTAAATTGGGGTGACTCTGGCAATTTTCCAGGCATCTGGAAATGTGTTAATCTCAATAGAAACATTAAATATTTTCAGTAAACTACTAGATATTACTGCAAATGCGATCTTCAGAAAGTAGCCAGAGATGTTGTCATTGCCAAAGCTTTTCTTTATTTTCATCTTTGCCATTGCTTTTTGGAGGTCTCCTTCGTTAATTGCCCTAAAGTTAAAGATCTTCCCGCCATCGTTGATACTAAATTCTCCTGACAGAAGCGGATTAGGGGAACATCAATATCTTCAGCTAGTGTTTTCCCAACAGAACAAAAGAACTGGTTCATTTTGTCCGAAATTCTTTGTTTGTCGAACAAAGTTTGGCTAGAATCGCGCAAACTATAAATATTTGTTGACTTTGACCGCTTATTGAGTAGCTGATTGATAGTCTGCCATGATTCCTTCATATTACCCTTCTGTTGTAAGATTTTATCGGAGAAATATTGCCTTTTTAAAGTTACATTTAGAGTGTTCACTTGATTTCTACATTGCTTATAAGAACTAATCATGACCTGTGACTTGTGTTTCACTGCAGACCTTTTTAGTCGATCCCTAGTCCTAATCAACCTCTTCAGATCAGCGTTTATCCACGGACAGTACTTTTCTGATACTCAAATTTGACGGAGAGGGGCGTGTTTCTCTATCATAAGGGAAAATAATGTCGAGAATCTCTCGACAAGTTTATTAACGTCGTCTGAAGTTCCTAGAACGTCCTGCCAGTTAATAGTGGCAGCGTCTTGCAAGAAAGCCTCTTCAGAAAAGTTTTTCATGTTCCGTGTTTTAATGGCTTTATGGTCCTTTTTAAAGGAGCTATTTAATTTTCGAATACAGTATACCATATAATGGTCACTCATCGAAATCTTCAATACCCCAGATTCGAGTACGTTATTGGGGCATGTCGTAGCAATGTGATCTATCAGTGTAGCCGTTCCAAAAGTAACCCTAGTTGGCTCCTCAATAAGCTGAGTAAAGCTGAACAAATCGTAGATGCTGCGAAGATGTTTTGCATTGTTGTCGCTTAGTTGCCCCTTAGGTATGCTAGTGAAATCACAGTTTGTGTCGCCAAGGAGAATAATTTCCTTGCCCTCTCTGTCTAGGTAAGAGAGGTTAGTCTCAAGCTTGTTGAAGGAATCAACAGGGTCACTTGGAGGACGGTACCAGACTATAACAATGTACGGTCTACTTTTGGGGGGTTTTATTTCCACACAAATGAACTCAAGATCGCTTTCAGGCAGATCTGTACGGCGGGTGTATTGAATTGGCTCCCTTATATATAGCGCAACTCCTCCCCCGATAGCGTTTCTATCTTTGCGCTCTTGCTGATACCCTTCAATATTTGTAAGTTCTTTAGGGTACGAATTGACCAGTTTTGTTTCATTCAAGGCAAGTATATGAATACCCTTCTCTTTTATAAGGGATGAAACTTCATCATGATGGCTGCGAAGACCATTTACATTCAGGGCCGCTAAAGAAAGACCTTTATTTTGCCCTGTATGCTGATGACCAAGCCTATCATAAACCTTGCTTTCGATTGAACCTCTAATTTGTGAAGAATCTAAGTTTGGTGCCTGCCCATCAGTTATATCATAGATGTTAAAGACAACGTAATTTAGATACTAGTTTCGACGCGAGCTTGCTTGTGCCTTTAGCATTTAAATGTAAACCTTTCCGTCCAATGTCAGCTCTGGAAATGTTGTTGTTGCTAATGGCATCGATTCCAAGGTCAGTAATTTTTCTTTTTAGAGATTCTATGATCTTTCCATATTCCTCGTTATCGAACCTTTTTGTGGGCATTGATATCACAACCATGCATCCTGGAACCTGGTCTCCTATATCCTTTTTAAGGTCTAGTAGGGCATTTAGAATTTGATCAGGATTAGCATTTTTCAGGCTAGCATTATTGGTACCCACATGTAGAATTACCTTACATGGCTTTTTGCGCAATAGTGGCTTGATGTAATAATCCCTTAAATCTTCGATCGTAGTTCCTGAAAACACTCTTACTTTTACAGAGCCATTCTGGCATAACTTTCTTTCATCTATGCCATATAGGATGCTGTCACCAGCTATTAGAGTTGTACCTTTTCTCCAGGGTTGTGTTTCGTTCGTATCATCAAATTTGTTTCTCGCTTGCTTATTAGCTTGGTTGGTTTCTGACTTGGAAACGGGGCTGCTAGCTTTAGATGGCTTTTGGGCCTTCCAAAACTTCTGTTTTCGATTTTGGGTACTTTCTTTTGTCTTTGACGTTTGAGACGAATCAGAATTAGCTTTGCTATTTATCTCAGCACAATTTGCAATCATCTTGTTGTTACCCTTGGGATTGCTTGTCTTCAATTCTTCGACTTTTTTTGATATGCGGTGTTGTTCATATTGTTTACTTTTCTCCTTTACATACGAATCCCACTGGGCTTGAAATGTAGGCTGTACCTGTACAGGTGCCTTCTCTCGATTAGGTAATCCTTGGGTAGTGGCTTTGCTTTCTGGATTGTCAGGTGTTTCATTTTTCTTGTCGCCTTTCTCCTGCCTGCTTTGTTCTGCTTTATTGGTTAAATTCGAATAGATTTCTAAGGTTTTTTGTCTCGCCGTCTGTGGGATCTTGTTTTCTTTAGCTTGCGATTCAAGGATTTTTTCTATCTGAGTTTCCAGCTCCTGGTTTCTTACTTTGAGAGAGAAGTTTTCTAACATCAAAGATTCGGATTTGGCCCGTTCGATGCTCAGCATTTGATGTAATCTACTGATTGTGTCCACTAATTTTGAAAAGGAGTTAGCCATGGTAAGTACTGATTCTTGGTTTCCCTCTGCTGTGGCTTTTGCAGTATCACTTTTCCCAAGATATTGGGAATATCACCCCCATTATCTCCACCACTATCACTGTTATCACCATCATCTTTCTCACCATAATCATCACTATCATCATGTTCACCATCATTTTTACAACTATCACAATAGTCTCCATCATTGTCATCCGCATCATCATCACCATCTCGAAAAGTTTCTAGGCAGCTCGGTGCATCTTGATTCTTGGATTTACAAGAATTCCCAGTTTGAGTCTGTTCGCATATGAAGTAAGAGTCGTTTCCACTTTTGTTTATTTCAGCTCTTACCGCCTTTTCCGATTCCAAGAGCTTCAATGTTTTAACTGCGTCACCTTCATCTAGGCCATATTCGCTGCACGCGTATTTGATGATGTTCGCTTTTCCTGGTCTTTTCTTTCTGATATTTCTTATTTCATCGATAGTATTCAGAATAATCAGTTTCCATGCTTCGTTCTGACTTCTTTCCATGTTTGGTAGTCTCTTTCTTTGTAAATTGATCAGATCAAGAAATTGTAAACCTCTCGTAACTCCTATCGGCCGCGACTTGTTTGTTGAATAGTGATCAATTAGAGATTTTGTGACTTTAAGCTCACCCTGACTATTCTTGTGCGTAGCTACCCTAGTATGCTCCTTAACTGTCTGCTCAAACTGAAATTTAGAGTAAATCAAATTCAGTTTTCTCGTATTGCCATCTTTAGTGCCTTTAAAGTCACAGTTCGTGTCTCCCAATAGTATTATCTCTTTACCCCCTACATCTGTTTTCTCTAGTATTTTGGTGAGGGCTTCAAATGTGGTATTATCTATGCCTGATGTTGGAGGACGGTACCAACACAATACTATATAGCTTCTTGCATGATTAGGCGTTATTTCAATCCCTAGTATTTCTAGGTTTGGGTCGGTGATATCTTCTCTACAGTGGTGAGAAAGATTACTCCTGACATACATAGCTACTCCGCCACCGGAGGTATCTCTGTCATTTCTATATATTTCATACCAATCTATATATAGCTCTCTGTCCTTAGTATTCTTGTTAAGTCTAGTTTCGTTAAGAGCTATGACATCGAATTTATTTTCATTTATAAGCACCTCCAGTTCTAGTTTATTTTTTCGGAGTGAAACGATATTTACTTGTGCTATTTTGATGCCTTTACTACTTTTAGGCTTAGCTGAGTTGCTTCTGGTTAATTTACTAGCATTTCCCATTAATTCCTAGCAATATCTAATATAATGACTAAAATTTGTAGCTGGCTTTCTTACCCCTCCAACATTAATGTGTAAACCGTCCCTGCTAATGTTACCATATTTTATCTTATTGTTGTCGATAAAGTCAAATCCGTACATGAGCTTCTCAACGACTATTTCGTTCGTTTTGATTGCTTTTGTGTTCAGCTCTAGGTCATCTTTTCGCTTGATTATTCCTGAGAATGCAACCTGGGCTTTGTTGCAACTAGATTGAATGTGACTTAGAGTGGAGACGATTTTGCAAGCTAGTTCTTCAGGGTCAGACTGTTTCTTCAGATTACATGTACCAGCATGAATAATTACTACATCAGCTTTGGTGTAATTTACGTTCTTCATCCTTGCGATCCTGGCCCCTGGCAGCGGCTGAACTGTTACATTGAAGTGGTCATTTGAGAGCTTCGCCCCATCTACCGTATATGCCGTATTTGTGAATCGCTGACAATTAATATGTTCTTTTTTGTGAGCTCAGTTCCAGCATTTTCCGTTGTATTGCTGTTGTTTCTATTTTGCTTACTGCTTGTTCTCTTGTTGCTTGACTTTGTATTGCTTTGTGTGCCTCTTCTGTTATTGCGTGTTATAGTTGTTTGTCTTTTGCTATTGTGATTAAGAGGCCATTTATTATTGCTGTTGTTTTCTGTCATTGATTCTTCTATCTCAATACTCTCGGGGGTTTTCAATGGCTTCCTTGCGGCCTTTGCTGTTTTAATCTCAAGATTCTGGTCGATGCCCTCGTTTAGTTTTGCTCTTGCGCTTGAACCAATAAATGTGTTTGTATTTCCAACTTGCCTTCTTTGCACGACTTCATGAACGAGTGCATTGTCTTGAATATCTTCAAGGACAATGCATTCCTTTTTGAGCATTGAGAGATATTGTTGCCATCCATCTGCTGTATTGAAATGGCATTGTTGTTTTTTGGATCTGGGCTGACTTGTTTTTGTGCATGATCGTCCTGTTTTCCAAATTTTGTCAAGCAACTTATCAATAATTTTTTGCTTTTCGCTTAGCTAAATTTCCAGGGAAACAATTCTGCCCTCTAGACTCTTTATAAAACTGTGTTGAAAATCTGGCTTGACACTTCCTGGGAATAAATCTGGGCATTCTCTTATCATGGACTTGACTGTCACTAGTTCTTCTTGTACAGATTTTTTAATATCGAGGATGTCCTGGGTGGTGGCATGACTGACAATAGCTATTTCAGTTTAACTGTGCATCGTACAGTTTTCATCGTTATTGGAAAGAGACAAGGGTTGAAAGTCGACCGAGTGATTATTGGCACCATGAGTGCTGTGCTTGATAGGAGTAGGTATGTTGTCAAGGAACTCGAGAAATGAGTTTTCTATACTTTCTTCAACTTTCGGGTGTTGTTTTTCAAGACTTTTGTTGACTTTATATGAGGCTTGTCCGTCATCGTAATGTATAACTGTCAATATGTCTTTTCTGTGCATCCCTTCCACAACTTTTTTGGTTTCCTCTTTGCTTATGCCCCTCTCCTTTAATACTACATCGCAGATTAATTCAATGCTTGTTCTCTTTTTCTTCTTTTTGCTGACCTCTTCAATTGCTTCTATTACTGCTTCTTCATTAGGTTCCATTTTTGGAGTTCTCAGATTAGGATAGAGGAAATCTCTTATAAGAATTTCAGCAGCAGTCAAATGTGCGTGTGTGCACGCGTCGAATACGATCATAGAAGTAGGTAAATATTACGTAAAATATTTACTCACCCTTTTAATTCATCTTGCGTTGTACTCCCCTCTCAATGATAAAACTCATCTTTGCAGTACTGATCTCTATAGGTGCCTGTATCATCTATGCCCCCGAAGATTTGATGAAGTCAATCACTGCCTTGAAGTGTATAACCGAATGATGGGGAAAGTAGTTGCAGAGCTAGATATCGGCAAAGTTGACCACTGAACAACCGCTGGCTTTGGTTCTCCAGACAGTGTGCACCTTGGCACCAAATACGGTGTGCTACTTCTTCTGAGGAGCATTGCCTATCGCATCCCTGGTGCTTGAGTGACTGAAGATGGGGCGAGAAAGGACTACAACAGCCGTCCATCAACAACCGAAGATTGTGAAGTGTAAGTGTGAAAAATAATGTTTTATTGGTTGATTTTCAATTTGCAATTATTATATATTTGTAACTTTCCCGTAAATTTCCTTATTTAATTGCATTGTATTCAGTGAATCATTCAGTTTCACAAAAAGCAATGGCTTCTGCAACTTCTATTTTAGCTTAGGCATTATTGCTTAGTGATAGGTACTAAGAAGTCGACTTGCTTCTTTCAGACTATCCGAGAGGCATGCTATGTACACGACAGGGCTGGAACTGCAGTCAGTATTATCCACTGGCCGCACAGTTGGGAACACCGTTATAAAGCACAAGTGTTTTACTTCCTTGGACACGGTAAGTCTAAGCGAACAGTTTTGTTACCTCAACATGCATTGTTTCCTGTGTGAGACAATAACTGACTCTTGAGCCACATGCACTTGCGACCCTTCACTTTGAGCTCCAAGTGCTCTATGCTACTAGTAGCGTTAGGATTCCAACTACATTTCTCATCTGTAACTCTAGCATGCTTTTCCCCATCGCCAAATGAGAACAATTGCAATGTGCCTGTATATGGCAACATTCAGAAGAAGAAAAGGCATCAGAATCGTAGAAGGCCTAACGGAACAGGAGAGGTTTGTATCATGTAGCTGACTTTGGCTGGTCTTAAATCTATAGTGCGTATCTATTGATTGAAAATCCAATCATATGAACAGTGTAACATGGTAGCTTTCACCTGCTTACGAGGTTGCCATTTAAATAACTAATAGAACTTTCCAACTCCAGAAATCTTGCCATTGGAGTTGCTTTGCAAGTTCCTTCATTCATTGCTCCTAGTAATATGTTCAATACCATTTATTTAACTAACATACCGTTTCAACTTTAATATTGGAGTTGTCTTGTGAGTATATCCAATTGATTCCGTTTAGCCATTCCTGGAAGACTTATGTGTTTTGTTTTGAAGACCAACAAGATGATAGGAGGAGGGAATGTCGGTGAAGGACATGCTGACATTTTGGGCTGTAATGAAGGAAGACAGCAACCCTTGAGGAGCGATTTGGGCATTAAGCTACCCACGAGTGGATTAGGTATAGCTTATTGTATTGTGGTAAATCAGAGTTAGCGATAGATGATGCTTGTAACTTAGACTTCTTGCCGCCAGTTGAACAGCTGAATGTAATATTCATTCAGCCTGATAACTTGAGGAAAGACTATGGGGATGAGCATGTTGTTAAGTTAAGCAACGAATATTTGGATGTAGCTGAACGTAGTGGCATGAAAGCCAGTTCGTACCAGCTTGAGGAAAAGAATTAATAGTTTTATATACTTAATGATTACGTTCCAGGCCTTTCATGAGTAAATTAGACACGCACTGCCAAATGCGCGTGGGATCATTTGCGTGTGTCACATGTTCAATTGTGAGAGCTTTCCTTAGTACTTGCATTTATTCTTTTGACAAAACTGGCGCGAGCGATAAATCGAGCGAGTGTACTGAAATGGGCGCGCGTGCCTGCGTGATGGCACACGTCTCTTAGAAAGGCCTGTGTTCAACAGCCAAATGGTACCCCACTTCTAGATTCAGCCCTACTATCAACTTTTAACAGCATGCTGCACAACGATACTAATGAGGACTATTTTTGGTCAGATTTGCGATTAAAAACATGTGAAGTTAAACGTTTGTCTGCTAATTGCTGCCTATCTGATTTGATAGTTTATCGCATGGCAGAGCTATTAACTGAATCTAATCCACACATTCATGTCTTGTATTACAACTTTAGCACTGATTTATAGGAAGTTATTGAAAGAATTCGTGTAAAGCATCCATATTTCAAGCCAGAAAACATTATGTTTACTGCTATAAACGTAGGTAATTGGAATGGAAAGGCCTGCCTGGGAAACACCATGATTGGCAGAAAAATTGTATCTGGCTGCCAGTTTGCAATGGGTGTATATTACACGGAGCAAGACGAACTGTTTATGGTGATTCCAAAGGCTGGCCAATGCTTTAAAGTGTATTTCAAGGTTTTAAACAGCTGATTTCTGACTTTTGGCAAGCAAGCGTTACAGACAACGGTATATATCTTGTTTGCAAAACAGAATGAACTCTTTCATGCATGCATCAACGAATGAGGAGTTATTCCTTTCAGGTTTGCTCGCATATATGCAGCATTTCTACAATAATTTCAGTGTGTTTTGCTGCATCATCAGATGATGGCTTTTTCTCTCTGACATGAGCGCATGACTAGGTTGTTGAGGGTTTTGAGTATTTGAGATATATATCGAGTTATAATGATTTCCTACGTTTGGTAGTTTTTCAATAGCTCTTAAATAAAAAAACTTGACATACCTACGTTAAGATGTGCAGAGATTGTCGATGAACCTGACAACTTGCAACAGGGAGGTGCAAGTACACCTATAGCAACAGCTGGCTTTAAATGAAACTGGGAAGAAACGACTTCCAGATCAAAATGCAGATATTTGCGCGCATTGCCATCCCTTTGCACATAATGTCTTCAACATTCCTCTTGGGTCTAAAGTAAGTCATTTTTATAGATTGATTGATTCGTGTCATTCTAGTCGCGGTAGGAAGTGTAATCTAAGCTACCAGCATTATCACTGTACCTTATGCCCTCATGGAAGCATTTTCAGTCCTTGTAAGATATCAACCGGCACATTCAGCAAACTCATGTGAAACCCAGCAGTCTTCGACTAAGACTGCTATCGCATATTACCTTGTATACAAGAACATTTTACTTGCCAATACAGCGGATCTAGGTACCACTACAATTGTCCTTTATGCAGTAAGCCTATGTTGCGTAGCAGCTTTTTCACAAAGCACATGGCAGCTCATACATGTAGGGTAAAAGCAGCGAAATTATTCTCAGAAGTAGCTACTAATACCAAACTTGCTAGTGATAAGGACTTACCTAAGTTGGCACCAACAACTGACACCGTGAACGATCCAACAAGCAAAGGAACCAGAGCCAGACGGCAAAACCAATGATTCGTTGAAGAGCTTAGTCATTTCAGTCAAGTGAATGATTACATACCTCTCAAATCTTAACCTAGAGTAAAAAGCAGTCCCATTCCTCTTGTTCTTGTCATCAATGTGGGACGCCAATGCTAAAAAAAGAATTTAAAGCGTCATTCTGTCACTGTGCATAACAGTATTAGGACAGTGTTGGGTAACCTTCCCTCTGATTGGATCTTACGCAGAATAGAAACCTCTTCAGAAATTACACATCATATGTTTTCTTTATGAATCCAATCGAACACAACGTCTAACAGTCTACCAGTCAAGGCTACCAATCAACTGAACTGACTTAAAGCATACACGATATTATAAGCAATGACGGGGCGATGAAACGAGACAGTAAATCACTATACAGAAATCAACACTTAAAAACACAGACTACTATTTTAATCCGGATACCACAGCAAAAAAAACCAAACAATGCAAATATCCCCAACAGACAGCAACTATGTGCTGTGATCAGGAGAGGGGGCTGTGGATGGTGCGCGAAGCTCAGCATGGTGGCATTGGATACCTGGTTCGCAAAAAATTATACGCTGTAGTAAATCCGCATCTATAGATCGTGAAAATCTGAAGTGCAAATTAAAAATGCAACTTGCAAGTAAAGTAAAGATGACAGGCCGTGAATGTGGACTTTTACTGAGGTAAATATTGCAAGCTATACAGATTGGATAATTCAAGTTGATTCTACAATTTGTGGGTTATGGGGAAGAGAATGGTTTCAAACTTTTGAAAAGTGGAACGGTTGCAAAGTGTATAGAACTAAATAAACAAGCTATGCAGATAAACCCACCGGCTGCTGTTGTGCAGTTGGAGGATGGCAATTACGTCCACATGTCAGTATTGGATAATGATATGAACATTAGGCCTGCGCATATGCGATGCATAGTTTCATTCAATAGGCAACACGGCCGAATTTTATTATCAGTTTATTAGACACCGCTATTGTTGTATACATAGAACCATGGGACTGTGGTCCCTTTAGCAAACGAATCGGCTGCATTTATCAATTACCGTAGAGGTCACCGATAACATGGAACTAGGAGATCTTTCTTCAGATGACGAATGCAATGCATCTGAACCTTACACTAACATAGTTTTCTGTGATCTTGTTAATCCTCCTCAAGATAGCAATAGACTTAGTAAAATATGTACTTACCTTGAAACTAGAAGCAAATGCCTGTTGGTAATCCACATACTGTAACTTGCGTATCTTTTGATAGTATCCCCAAGGCATTTATTCCCATAGATAATCGATGCCACGAATGTGATAAGAAACTGAAAGATCCGCTTCTTCTGTTGAAAAATGCACATTTATGTGAGTATTACACGACTGGAGTATTACATGTTCGCCTAACTTTTATCAAGATTTGCCCTGCTTGCCCGATGTGTTGCAGATATCAAGAATTTACTGATAGGGTGCACAATTTTGATAATAAATTCCTTATTTCACTTTTTGCTTATAGGAGAATGTTGAGAACCACGTTGCTGTTTCTGACTGTATGCGATATGCTAGAACAATATTCACACATCAAATTCAAGCAACAAACAGTCTTCACTGCATTCGTCGCCCTAAACAGAGTTACGATTTGATTGTGTAATTTGAGGCTTCTACCACCCATGTGCTGATCGCAGATTTAAATAGAAAAGTTATATTTAAGTGCAAAACGATTGATGACAATATATATATATATATATATACATGACAGTGACAATATAGCTGACTATATGAACTGTGAGGAGTTTTGGAGTTGAGTCGAAATCAATATGATTAATAGGGCATTTTCTCTTAGTATACATATGGATTTTCACGTTAAGCTGTCCGTCCTCAACTGGTTGCCTCATCTAGGTAAATTTACAAGGTCTAGTAATTTGCTTGTAAATACCAAACCTCAGAAAATTCAGAAGGGAACAGGAGAGTTAGAAGCAGATTGTAAAGAATTATTGGAGGAATGTGTATTGAAATGTATGCGTAAAAGGAAGTTGATTAAAATGAAAAAGTAGGAAGGAAAGTGTCATTAGTAGAGGCTCAGATTTGAACATAATAGAGTTTAGAGTTAAAGGGACACTTAATAGTTACGTTCAACTACCTGGGATCTACAATCGCTGATCACTTGTCCCTTGGTGCAGAAATCAACCAACACATTGGAAAGCTGCAACAACGCTTGGTTGGCTCACTGGACATGTCTGAAAGAACCCCAAGCTGACAACCACGACCAAAATGGCGATCTACAATGCCTGTATCATCAGTACCCTGCTGTATGGGAGTGAGGCATGGATGACATATGCAAAGCAAGAACGCCCTCTGCCTCCTCTGCATCCTCTGCATCCTCTGCATCCTCTGCATCCTCTGCATCCTCAACAGCAAGTGGAGTGACGAAGTGCCAAACTCTGTGGTCCTGACTCATGCTGGCCTCCCCACAATGTATGCCCTGCTCAGACAGTGAAGGCTGCGCTGGATTGATCATGTTTGTCATATGGAAGATGGTTGAATCTTGAGGACATCTTTTACGGTGAGCTAGCCTTTGGCCCAAGACCTGTTGGCCAACCCAAACTGTGCCACAAAGATGTCTGCATGCACAGCATGAAAGCTCTCGACATTAGCTTTGAGAGCTGGGAGGCCACAGGAGTTGACCGCAGCGGATGGAGCAGTGTTGTGAAGAAAGAGCTGGTGATGGGAGAGGAAAAGAACTTGACTGAAGGCCAGAGAGCCAGATAGAAGGCGCACCTTCCAGAAGACAACCCAGCAACTGCTTACACCTGTACCCACTGGAGAGTCTTTGCTCCAGGATCCGCCTCGCCAGTCACAGCCGAAGCTGTTCTAGCTATGGTCCCACCGTGGCATCCAACTAGGGTGCATTTCATCCATGGTCGACACCGACTGATGGAGGCCTACTTACTTTAGTAGGAATCGTGTACAAGAAGCCTTGGGGCTACTTTGGTGGTTGGCTTACAATGACATGTACTTATGGCGTTATAAATGGAGTTAAGCTTTTTCTAGGATTTGAGAGTCCTAGAGACTACATTTACATGCTAATGAGCATGAAGCACAGACCAAATGTACTAATATGTAGTATGGCACACATGGTTGCTGTCCAAGGAAACAGGTTTCAAGATGATTTTCACCCATGCACTTGAAGGTTGTGTTGCCGAGAGTACCATTGAAAATATTGAAATGGCTAAGTCCGGAGATCTATATGTTTCTTTTCCATTCCTACAAAATTATGCACCGGTGGACTTGCAAAGTAGACAGTCAAACTGCCACCCTGCTGCAGGAAGTAATGTACGACTTTCCCTCTTTGATATTTTCCACTATGGCAACAAAGGAAATGATGTTGAAGCATTGTGTCGAATAGACTGCGGTAAAGAACTTAGAAGTATTGTAAGCAACCAAGCTGCAGAGCAGCTGCATCGCTCCTCCAACGAGGATAAGTATTTACTGAATCAAACAACTCCCTTTATAGTCGTATCTCTATGTTCAGTTCTGTTATAGAGCTGCATAGCAAGGTAAACATAGTTGAAAATTGGTGAAAAAATGATGCATAAACGAATGCAGGATTGTTTTTGGAACCATGTGATAGAAGCTATTTTTCTACATTTGATCAACTAGCAAATAACTATGAGAATCCATTGCACATTAAGAATAATATCTGCCATGATTTCGAGTCCACGTTGAACCCATCACTTTTCAGCGATGAGGAGTTAAACTGATGATAATACCAAATCTGCGATTGACTCTAGTTCATTACCTGGAAGTAGCCTTACAGAAAAATGGCGATAGACCACTGTCAGTCTAGTACTGTGAATACTGGTTTCTGGATTGAAGACCCTGGTTTACCGTATGCAGGTAAGCAATTAATAGAAAATGGCTATAATTTCAATGCATCAGTGGTAAATCCATCTCGAGACTTATCAAACAAGAAAATGATACACTAGCGGTGTACTTCCAATAGCACTATCAGGTGGTTGTAGAGGAAATGGGAAATTATTTGTTCAAATATTAAGAGTTGACGATTACCTTTAGGCAACACTGTCCAATGTTTTTGTAGACTACCATAATGTTTCCATTTGTGACAGTGCCATGAGGTTACATTGTGGGTATAATAGTCAAGAGGTAAAGTAAAATTTTTTCTATTGAATTGGATGCATTCACTTTGAGAGCTCTTCCTGAGAATAAAATGGCATTACTTTCTGAGAACACCCTACAAGTTAAGAAGGGTTCTGACAGTCGTATTGTCTATCATGTTTGCTCTAGCTCTTGCAAGAAATTTAGATCCGCAGGCAATAATCTTTGGTTGTGAACAACTATGCAAAAGGTTGATTGAAAGTTTTGAAAATTTTGAGCTTCAATTCAGTCACTTTTAACGGCAGTCCATGTAGAAGGATGAAAAAGACATTTGAATTTACTGTTCTATTCTGCCATTGCAATAAATGCCGTTCCAATAAACCAAACTTCTTTGAATGTATGATACAGTGTAGCATTTGCGCTAATTGGTTTCACATGAGTCGAGAGGGTGTCGAGGTTGAAAGTCAGGACTGGAAATGCAGAAACTGTTCTGATTCGGGCAACACTGGATATGCTGCATCACAGGAACCGTAGACTTGACTAGCTTTGAAAAATTTGTGGTGCCCTCTTTACAAAAAGCATGGGCTCGCACTCTGCTATACCATGTTGTCGTTGATATTCCTTCAACCCCATCATTAGGCGCTATGGATGATTCAAGTATACTGTTGATATGCAAATAGAATTCAACCATCTATGATCATTCCTTTGACATTATGTATAGATTAACCATTGAGAAAAGCCTGCGCAAGTTTCCCCCAGGACAGAGGTGCCGATAGAGCCATGCTAGTTTGGTACAAAAGTTCTTCAAATGTATTTTGAAGACAATGGAACTCCTTTTGGTTCCGAAATGCTATGAGATCTTCAGGAATAATTGAAGAAACAACATCAGCCTAAATATTTTTAGTTCTGCATATCCAGTGATGCTGTGAAAGAAGGACTGTGAAGGCTCAGTCCCATTTTCACAAATTATCAGAACTCCCATGAAGGGCCGAACCCCCAACACTACAAGTAGATAATTATATATTAATTTCTGATTTTATTTACCAGAAGAGATTGAACGTTTGAACCGTAATTAGTATGATTGACCAATTAGTATGGCATTAGCTGTTGTAATAGCCCGCTAAAATGTAAAGGTAAACAGGAAAGACATGTATAATACCTTCTGTATAAGACGTGTATAATACATAAAGTCTTTTCACCTTTTTCGGTTACGTAGGCGAATTTATGATATTTTGCATACCTGTATAATTTATGATGTTTAACATTGATGACGTAGCAAAGCGTATCTACGCAAACTGCAGCGTAAACACAAACGTAACATATTTAGTAAATGATTTATGCTGAGTCATGCTCAGTTTTATTCTAGAATCATTTCAAAATTATGTTTCCATAGCGTATATAAACAGTTAAGATTTTTTATTTCAAGTTAGTTGGTTAATTTCAGTGATCTGTTCAGTATAGCATATCAGAATACTATTTTGTTTCTCTCGTCGGACGCTCTGCTCTGCTCAAAGCAACAGCATTCTCAACTCCTAGTGGAAATTAGGCTTTACTGAACTTGTCCTAATTGGTGTCTTATTTTCGGAACTTGAAATTGCTTTATTGTTTGAAAGTTGGGCATTTGTGGATGGATATAAACATTGATCATCACGAAAAAAGCCCAAACAGATCAAAATCAAAAGTTGCGAAATTTTCCAAAAAAAAGTTAAAACTGTTAATGAGAGAATTCACCATCTATGGTCTATCGTCTAGTTTCTTAATTTTCCCTGAGCATGGTAAATGTTTGGCCAGCCTAGCATTAAGGCCCTTTCTGATTGTGCTAGTAGAACTGGCAGTGAATGCTAGTATGAATTCCCCTTTTTAATAAAAAATTCCTTGATTTTTGAAAATGCCTGTTTGGTAGCAACAAATGTTCTTATTTATTGCAAGTAAAACATGCAAAGTGTAGCTCCAAGGGAGTTATTTTTAAAAGTTGAAAATATGAACGTGTCTATGTATTTTCTCACTTCGTTTTGAATTAGCTATACTACAAGGTATGTAAGTCCTTGTTGCTTGTACCATGCCACAATACTGGTCTGAAGCAAGCGCGGATCCAAAGGGGTGGGGGACCATGGCCTCCCAAATGGTAATATTTCGTATCGCAAACATTTGTGTTCAGAGATATGCACATGAAGTAGACTAGAAAATGAATACGAATTGGAATGAGCACTATACGCATCACTCCAAAAGTTTTAAAAGGCGTGGCTATGAAAACTTTCTGTCACTTGCAATTTTATTTGTGAAATGGCCCACCCACAACTGAACTCTGGATCCGCCTTTGATCTGAAGATAGTCAACATTGTTACCATCTTGCTGATCATTAAAAGATGCCTTGAGTATTGAGCAGCTTCTATGCTCCGATTTCTAGCACTGATGGATGAACTGGTCTGTCAGAATGCCCTTTAACTTATCTCCGAGTCTTAACATGTCATGGTAGCACTATTGTACTGTGGCCCATGCAGTTTTCGAAAAGTCTATTGTGTTTTCAATAACTGTATTGCGCTTCCGATAAGTCTAGTGTGTTTTCGGAAAGTGTATTACGTTTGACCTATATGGGCCACTGCAAATGTTGCTTGATAAGTTATATACAACACTTATATAAGCTGGTACTAAACACTGGAACTTTTGCGGCATTTATCAAAAATTTGATTGAAATTAAGTTTTATAAATTCTCTAGCATCTACAATATAGGCCTGAATAGCATATAGACAAGCATGCAAATGTCAGGTGTAGAGAATTTCTTGAGAGAATGGATTGGTATCAGCTGTGAAGCTATTGGTTTTTTACCAAAACAGATTAATCCTCGAGAATGGTGCCAAAGGTGCACCTCCTTTGCCTCTACCCCCATATTTTTTAAGCCAAAATTGCCCCTAGTTCAGGCTTTTCTGATATGAATACCGTTAGAAATACGATAATAGAACTCGCAAAGTATGTTTTCAATATATATCGAACAAGCACATTCAGCATCTCTCCCTTACATGACTATATAACAAACAAAAAACGAATGCTTTCTCAAAATGTTTGAATTATAAGTCCTTCGCAGCAAGTGCTCGATTGTTCTTCTTCAACACAATCCCCCATTTGATGCTACTGAGCAGCAAATGTTTGTTGTCCGCTAATTCTCTCTCCTCGTCTCGTAGAATCTCTCTAATTGAGTAGCAACTTACGCAGTTTTGCTTTGAGGTCTATATTCCTTTGCTTCTGGATTGAGCTGTTGTTTAGAAACTTTTCTCTGTTCATAGGCTAACTCTAATGGTTAGAGCAGTTGTACTGCTCTTTCTACAACTGTAGACAAAACCTATTTGTTGTTCTGACCCTTACTGTTCTTATGACTCCATCTCGTAATTCAAGCTGCTTACAGTGCCAATTCTCCATGCTCCTCTATTCTTATCATCTTTATTAGCCAATGCCACATCTCTTTCTTTGACTTCATTACCTTTCCTGAGCGAGTCAAGTTGTGCCTCTCTCTAAGTGACCTAACGTACTCGTTAGCACATCGTTTCCAAAGATTTTGCTTACATCCCTCCAAATAATTGGCTCATTTCCTTCAGCCCCTATTCTCAATATTATCAGCTTCCTCTCTTAACAGTGAATATTTATGGCCTAACAGGACAAAGTTTGGCGTTAGTCCTTGTAGTTCTACATGTTCTTCTGAATACTGTAACACAATAGCCTGTTGTTCAGCGTAATTTCAGTGTACAGCAGAATATCCTTTAGTTCCTGAAGGTAAAAACAGGCTTATCCCAAAACCTTAAACATTGCTTGCCCAATTAGCCCTATATTTCTTTTAAATTACTCATTCACTATTTTCTTGATCGTTTTTGATGCTGTTATAAACGTTCTAGCATTATCCTTTGTTGAGTAAACCTTTGTTGAGCGACCTCTTCTTGCTATGAACTCCTTAAATCGTATGAGAAGCTATCAGCAGTTTTGTCTGTAAGGAGTCCAAATATATGGCTCTAGTTAAACTAGAGGCAGTCACCATAATATATGCCTTTCAGTCTTAATTTTCTCGAACCTTGTATGGTATGGGTGGAGCAGAGTCTAGTTCTCCAACTTCAAATGACCTTATTCCTTCGGTCCAGTCCCTTGGTTGCAACCCTGCTGCTTTGATATGAAACTTCTTGCATCCATAGCATCTGTTTCTTATTTTTTTTTTACCATTTTTCTATGTTCTGAAATCCAATATGCCTGTCGCACAAATTCCGTTATAAGACTCACTCCCCGTAAATAGTTCCATAGTTGTGGATGCCACCTACAAGCTTCTCAGTAAACAATACATCTGATGGCAAATATCCTTCGTTCATTCTCGAATCTCTTTGTGCTTGATATATCTCTTTAACTCACCAATGTCTGAATTTCTTCTGCAGTAAGTGGACTCTTTTCTTCATTGGGTTTTTTGCCTTGCAATTTGACACCAATCTGTTAATCCATCCCATCAACCTCATCATTTTTCAGAAGGAAAACTTCCCTGAAATCTTACCAAACTGGCCCGCTTTGTCTATTGAAACTTTGAAGAGCTCTTTAGTTGGTTTTACCTCAGGTTCTGTTTCGTCAGTTGGTTTTGTTTTGAGATCTCTTAGTCACCTGTTTTCATCTGACAGCCATTCAGCACCACTAGGCCACTTGGATGAAGTTCTGTTTCCTGGACAGCCCCTGCTTCCAATGTTGGCAGGATTTTCTGTTGTACCCACATGTGTCCACTCTATGAATTCCTTGTTTTGGATCTTCTTTATTTGGTTGCCAGGTTGCTTACAAATGCTTTGTAACTCAGTTCTCCCCTAATCTAATGTAATGCAGCAGAACTTTCAAGCCATCCATAGGTAACTTTCAGACCTTATAGGTAACTTTAAGACTACCCTTGATTTTTTTCTAGGAGACTGGGTCCCATGTAGACAGATACTAACTCAAGTCTTGGTATAGTTAGCCCCTTTTTTGCTAGCCCACGACTTTGCACCGAAAAGTCTCTGACTGATACCAGATGGCTGTGTGACAACGGCATAATCACAGGCTTCCGTTCCAGATTGGCTAGAATCACCAAAGACATGCAGGTCAGTAGCATCTATTCTCTCTCTGTATTTTGCTCTGCTTCTAGGAACTTCTTCGTCTGGTAATGCCTGAGCCTGCTTGTTCCATTTTGATTTTAGTGTTTATGACAACTCTTTATCTCATGGAAGTTTTGCATCGGAAATATCTCTATAACTGCGCTTTCTATAAAGGGTCACTGGTGACAATATCTTGAGGATCATAGATCGATGCTACTTCTTTCAGTAAACTTCTTTTTGTAATTGTTCCAACCCTAGCAACTTCGTTACATATCCGTTCACCTTCAATTGTTCTTTGCAAAGCTTTGCTCCAAACCCCCTTTGCCTACATTCTGTGACAGGGAGTCTTCCAGTTCCGGCAGGTTAGAATGCCATTTATGAAGTGTAAAATCAGCTCTTTTAGAAATTTCTATTATGTCAGCTTTCAGTTTTTCAATAGTTCTCCTTGTCTCTCCTGATAAGAATAGATCATCGACATAGATGCCATCCGTTATCTCATCTACTTCAGTTAGAAATTCTGCTTGCTTCTTTCGGAGATGTTCCTCTGTAGTAGCTCCAAGTAGGAATGGTGGTTGGTTTAGGCCAAATAGTGCACAGGTAAAACGGAAAGTCTCTATCTTATCTCTATCTTTGTTCTTGAGCCAGTGAAACCTTAGCACGTCTCCGTCTTACTCCTTGATTCTGATTTGCAGAAAAGCTTGTATCAAATACATTTTTCAAGAATAAGTTACCATAAAGCACCACACTCTATGCTTTCGTATTCCGAAAGCTTTAAAAAGTGATACTATAGTCAACAAGGACAGGGACGCCGGAGCATATTTTGAGTTGGGGGGGCTGGGGATGAGTTGCAAGTCCATACGGGAGGACGTAAAAATGGGGTCAGGGACGGAGCTCCTGAAAAATTTTGCAATCCACGCCCTATAATTCAGTGGGAAACGCCCTGCTTGAATATAGATATGCATCCTATTTGGGTAGAAAACGGCAGATAAAATGATTGAAATGTTGGTGAGAGAATTGAATAGACCTTATTGCTACTCTATAACGATAGTGGCCAGGTCAGGCAAAATGAAAGAGACACACGTTTTCAGAGCAACGAGATCATGTTAAGCGCTAGGCGACCAAGAACACAGACCCCTTCCCCCCCCCCCCCCCCCGTCTTTACATGTTTATGAGACTTTTGGACCAGTCTATAGCATCACCTATTGAATATTGAAAAAACTTGATTGGATGATTGGTCAACAAGTCCTGATGACTCCGGCACTGGTACTTTTTAAAGGTGAGTAAACTTCAACACGGATAAAGGGATATACTTTCTATTTGGATCGAATGCCTCAATCTTGATATCATACATGAGCAAAAAAGTGGGGGGCTGCACCCCCAGCCCCCCCGGTTCCGATGTGCCTGAAGGATAAGCAGAGCTTGGAGCTTATCGGAGACCCTGATGAACCCAAGTAAATAGGCACCTTCACTTTCAAATTCGTTGCAGTGCCCCATTCTCAGTTCTCGAAAGTTCATGCAGACTTGGATTTCTTAGCTATTTGAATTTCCCTTAGAAAACAAATCAGTGTGTATCTCACTCTTCCGGACTGGGAGTCATTATGTTATGATGAGGCTCAGTATTTCTTCAGGGGTGGGGGTGGGGGTGTCAGTTACACACTTCTTAGTGTATGAATATAGCCAATACGAATGTTGGTACTCATTGGTACTCTAGATTGTTAAAATTTAAGAGTACGTTAAGAATAATCTTAGACTCAAAATAAAAAAATATCAGAATATGAAAGCTCAGTGAATAATCAAGTACTTTTCTTATGAAATGCACATACTTATAACATTACCATGCACCAAGACGATACCCGGGGAGCAAATTGGGAATGTCAAGCACAGGGCCGTGACATAGAAAGATGAAATGAGAAAAAAGAATAAACCGCAAGGGGAACACTTGAAAAACACGCTTTATTTAGACGGGTGATCAGAACAATTACTGATAGAATCAATGAGCCTCATTGACCAAGGGGTGTATCGCCAGTAGCGGAAAGTATACGAGATTTATTGAGATGTTTTGTTACTTTTATTGAGATTTTCTTTAACCTTACGTGAATGTGTTGTGGTGTTTTTCATTTTTGCTTATTGATTTTTGTGATTTTTTCACAAAGTGCATGAATTTTTTCCGAGTGATTTGCCCCTCATCATGGACGATATATTGTGTTCAAAGTCTGAACTTACCTTTTAAGGGTGCCTATTCAAGGGAGGCGATTATTTGAGGGGATGCGTTACAGAGTCCAGAAAAAGTCACGGCTCCACGGCTCTGAGCCGGAGGAAAATTTTGCTCTTTATGTCGTATTTGAGGAAGCTTTTGAAATTTGTATCGACAATCTAGTTTCAGCAAAGTTTTCATATTATGCGACATCGACTGTGAAAGGCATAGCCCATTTACAGTTAAAGCTTCCGAGACATACCCATCGTAGAGTTGAAAAGCTTTGGCTAGTTTTGATAGTCTTAAAAGAGGAAGGTTTATGATGAAGGTTTGACAGCCGGAGGAAGGTTGGGCGTTTTTCTGGACTCTGGTTTTTTATATGAAAACCACTTTTTCGTCTGAGCCCCAATTTTCTTTTTTTTTCTTAACTTTTTTTAACCAAACTTTTTTTTTTTCTTAAATTTTTCCGTAAATTGGGGCTGAGATTTTCTTAACTTTTATTGGAGTGAACTAGCCAAAAGAAATTAACATTAGTTGTTATAAAAAGTTTGATCTTTGTTAACCAAGATTATCAAAGAAAAGTTTCGATTTTGTAAAGGAGCTTACAAAGAATGAGCCAATATCGATTTCTGACACGTAAAAAGGTGAAGTCCGGAATTTGAGCCTCGTGATTTTCTTAAAAGTTTCTTAAGATTTTGGCATTTTGAGCCTCATTTTCTTATAAAAGTTTTTCATATAAAAAGAAGCGTCTATTCCAGGAATACGTTATCTCAACTCAAACTTCCCCTAGGAAGGCGCGAATGTCCAACTTGCACAACAAGTACAAATGATTTCCTTATGAATGCGCAGTGCAAGCTTAATGCAGCCTATGGTTGCACAAATATCCGATTAAAGGCAGTCTGGATGGAATTTAACAAAAGCTGAAGCTGTTTGTTGCCATATGGGCCACAAAGTTCAACATCCTTGTCTAGTATTGTCGTTTCATGCTAACAATATGTCGACAGTGTGCCTAGACACTTAGGACATTTGTTCAACAGCTCATTTTGAAGACTTACAAACAGCACTTTTTGACATCTTCAAGAAATGCAGGAAAGAAAATTCATTTCTTTATATAAAGTCTTCTTTTCAAACCTTAATGGATAGCTTTATTAGGGCTTAGCTAACGCGCTGCCTTCTGCATGAAGATATGATCAAGAATTGGTATTTGTAAACAAGTTCTTAATTATGTTACACAGCAGACGATTTATGGACGTTCGAATGATTATATACATATATATGATATGTGACTGTTTTTGCAAAGGATCTAAACATCCCAATGAGATACCGAGCAGCTTTGAGGCTGTTTTTACAACCCCAGGCAACTTGGATATGAAAGGTAAAGACTACAATACAGCAAAAAATTTGTATAATTCTGGTTTTGCAGAGGAGTATACATCAAGGAAAAACGGGATGTTTGATAAAACCTCAGATGAAAATGTGAAAGAGTCGAGTACAAAAGCACCCAAGTTGAAATATATGCTGCCATCGTTTACAGAAACAGCACTGGGAAATGATACTCACCATGGTGCAATTGTCACCTGGACAAACTTTGATAGTAAGGTGCTGTTCATCTTAACATGTGACCAAATTTTGAAGTATAACAGAAAGTCCTTTTGCACTTCAAAGTCTAATGTATACAGATCTTTCAATTATGGAGAGTCATTTGATTTGGAATTGGAGAAATTTGCCAATACGTCAATGATAAGTGCTATATTTGTCTCACCGATCAATAGGAATTTAGTATTTGCTTTGGACAGAGCTAACAAAAATTTGTATATAAGTGTCGATGAAGGTACTACATATTATTCAGCTGGCCTCACATTTGATCCAATGCTGTTGTCATTTCATCCAACATTAGCAAATATTATTTTGGTCAGAGATGCCAGTAATAAAGTATACATTTCAAAAGACACAGGAAAAAGTTGGAGACTATTGATGTCAAAAGTCAGGCAGTTTTTCTGGTCACAGCATAAGAACACATCACAGATATTTCTTGAAGTATTGTCTATGCAAAATACAAAGCTACCCACAAAGAATTACTCACTTGTATATGTATCAAAAGAACCATTTAATGGTAAGGCTCATTTGCTTGATCCAACTTTGGGCCCTATCTACCCAAACTCCCTTGTTGTAAAACAAGATTATATTTATATTCAACAAAAGACTTCAGCAGGAAATAGAAGATTACTTGTTTTTTATAAACATTCACCAGCCTTTGTTGAATGTGAACTACCAACAAATCAATTGCACATGGACTACCATTTCTTACAAGGGGATGTAAATCAAGTTATGTTAGCAGCATTAACAGTTACTGGGATAACTAACTTGTATATTGCTAGTGAAAATGGACAGCAGTTTTCATTAGTCCTAACTGCCATAGAAGCCCATTGGGGTATAGGAGAAACGGTAGTTGATATTCACAGAGTGCATGCTGTACCTGGTACATTCATTGCAAATCAAATTGGGAAAGGAACAGTTATATCATATAATAATGGTGGGTTGTGGAAAAGGCTCATTCCTCCTGACTATGATGCAAAGGGTAATAGGATTAACTGTTATGCTTCAAATTGCATATTTCGATTATCTCTTTATGTTAAAGATAGGAATATTGTTGGTTGGTCACCTATAACTGCATCAAGACATGTCCCAGGAGTCATCATAGCCCAAGGAACTATAGTCAGAGCAAGCAGGGATATAACAGTCTCACTTTGTGGCTATATATCATTAGATGGAGGTAGAAATTGGAAGCAAGGCTTGCTGGGAAGGCATGTTTATAGACTGCTAGATCATGGGGCATTGTTTGCCAGCATTGCTATCACAGATCCATTTTTGCATCAAAATAAGAATAAATTAGAGTTCAGTTGTGATGGAGGGAGTACTTGGAAATCTGCTATTTTGCCTAACCAACTATCAAGAGTTGTGGGAGTGGCAGCTCATCCTGCCGCAAAGGCAAGCATATTGAAGATATTTGGTGCTGATATATCTGAATCAAAAATGCTTGCATGGAGAATTTGGAAGGTCAATTTTTCAATGGTGTTTGATTACAGATGTTCAGAAGAAAATTATACAATGTGGACTGCAGGCCCAGAAAAGATAGGAAACTCATGTATTTTAGGTAAAAAATATATTTATGAAAAGAGAAAACATGATGTCTGTTGCTCATATGGAAGCAGTTATGAACGCAAGTTAAACGTAAGTGTATGCCCTTGTTCGATGGCAGATTTTGAATGTGATTTTGGCTTCAAAAGGGACAAGATTCGAGGATACTGCACTCCAACAAGTTTTGCATCTTTGAATCCCCCAGTTAACTGTCCAGAGGGGAAAAAATATGTCCAATCAAAGGGCTACATCAAAATCAAAGGTGACAAGTGTCAAGGTGGTATTGAAAAAGAAGTTGTACCTGTAAGAAAAATGTGTCCTGCTATGGCTCCAGATGGGTTGTCATTATCTGTTCAAAAGTTCTCAATAGCTTTGGGCAAAATAGCTGAGGTAGTCCTTCACCAAAAATCTGGTTTTCTTGGCACAAGGTATACTTGGGACTATGGAGATGGTGCTATGGAATACAACTTGACATTCAGTGAAAATAAGCGTTATCACAAATACAAAAGAGTTGGTACTTATGAGATCTCAGTGCTAGCATCCAACACTGCAGGCTCATTTACTGCAAAAACTGTTATGAGAATCATTGAGAGGGTATCTGAAGTGTTTCTTCATGTAACAAAACCTGTAGTGGCAATGGAAGAGGCAACGTATACTGCAGAACTGTTTACCCATGGGCCAACAGTTGCAGATCGCCATGGTTTTGTTCATTTTGCTTGGATCTTTGAACCAATAGAGACACCAGTTCTATCACTTAATTCATCAGTTAGGCATACTTACAGCTCACCAGGTACTTATGAGGTTGAAGTGAGAGTTTTCAATGCAATAGGTGTTGTTTCCACTACTATGTCTGTAACAGTTTTTGGTGATGTGCGGGTTTTGGAGTTGCAGTTCTCAAGTGTACTTGATCTTCTTAACAATGGAACAAAAGAATGGAATAACTTTTTTGAACTCATGGCTACCCAGTACCTGATAGAGAAATTTAAGATTCGTAGAGAAATGGTGCTAGTGAGTGTCTCTAAGTCACTACCCACCATTGTAACTCTCTATTTGGTGCAGAACAAAGTCCCAACAAAAGCACCATCTGATGATGATAGTGATAAGACCACTAAGCCATCAAAATCTAGCACCCAGCCCATTGACACAGTCATGAAGGACATAATCAGCCATGTGAGGGGCCGCAGATTGTCATTTTTTTTGATGGGGCAAGAGGTTGCAGTTTTGGAGGTGACCATCATTAGGGGTGCTAGGAAGAGAAATAGTACTATTTCTAAAGATTACAGATTATTATCTAATGCAAAAAGAGATCTATACATTGGAGTATCAGTTGGAGGGTTATTTTTTGTAGCTATTATAGTTTTTGGGGTTGTCTTCTGTAAGAGGAAATTGAAAGGTAAAGATACTGGACCATACCTTGAGATGAGAGAAGATGGTGACACAGCAGATTATGGTATGAGTGCATTTGTGGAGACATAGAACACATGTGACAGGTGAGTATCTATTCCATATTTTACACCAAAGAGTGTATTCAATAATTTGCAAGAAAATATCAGCTTGATTCATTTGGTAAGCACAGCCCTTGCCAATCAGTAAGACAGGAGAGGTTTAGTGTTTCATCAAAACAAAATAGATGTAGGATTAGCTTCATTTTAGGTGTTACAAACATATTATCAACTTACTCTTTAAATAACAGTTAGTATAACAGTGATTGCAATTGTTTTTGTTTTTACTTTTCATTAAATTGTTGGATTTGTTCTAATTGTTTATCATTTTCATCATGCCCAACTTAGTCATACTTCTTTACATTAGGGGTCATTCAGAAAGTATGTATGCTCTGGAGGGAGGGGAGGGGGTACCTGAAAAGCGCACGACACCATACAAGGGGGGAGAGGGTATCTCAAAGACCGTACGTACACCTGTGTAATTTTTAAGTGCTGTTTGTTTTAAAAACATCTTAGGTAAATACAACTATCTTTCAAGCCCTGGCCAAATGACCCAACATTGGCTCAACATTAAGCCAGCAATAGCTTGGTTTATTTTGGCTTCATGTTGGAAGAGGGTGGCTAAATGACCCAGCAAATGTTGGGTTGCAAGCACAGCTGCATGTTCTTTGGCACACCATTCATATTGTGAGAATGAAAAAGACCTTTGTGCACGTGCTTTAAGTCAGCAAATGTTGCAATTTTTCGAGCGTTGCAAATAGTGGGAGAATTTATGTATTTGAATTTTTAGGTGGGTGGGGGAGGGTGATGGCTTAAAGGTACATACGCTCAGGGGAGGGGTATCTCTAATATGTATGAAAGCATACAAGGGGGAGGGGGGTCAAAAATCCATTGATATTGAGCATACATACTTTTTGAATTGCCCCTTATCAACATGATTCCTATCATTCCATGCCCTCTCCTATCCTTGCTTATTGATCTTTATAAGTACCATAAAATCATACTCTTTGGCACCTAATTGCTGGGGGGGTCAGAATTAGTGGAGGGATTGGAATTTTCTAAACAATTCAGTTAGTGGGGGTTGGAATTAGCAGGGGGTCAGATATATGATGCATGCAATCAAGTAAATACATGAATTTATAAAAGTGCTCTATGCTGGTTTGTTTTCTTTGTTGAGCAGCAAAATTACCTAACAATCATGGCTTCAATATTTTGGTTCAACAAGTAAAAGCTAATGAAAATCAGCTTGAAGCAATATAAACAGAACAATTATTTTGCGATTGTTATGATATGTCTCATGTACTTATGTAGTGTGGTTGTTGTTGTCTGTTCAGTGATGTTTATGCTTAGTGTTTGTGCATTTCTTTGTTATATATTCCCAGGGGCATTGTGCATACGTGATGTGGCAACATATTAATTGTTTTGTTTACAAAAAAAATAATGATTTAATTAATAAATGTTATATTGAGAAGGGATTTCTGAAGGGTTGATATTGAGATTCAGGTGTTTAATAATTCAAGTAGTCTACAGACAACATCTAGAGTCGTTGTTTCATACGTTGAAAAATGAGATCTTAGCAAAAGAAGTGTTAACAAAGAACCTATTTGTTACAGCTATGAAAACAGAACCTAAAAACTTGATATCTGCCCTTCAACATAATCTGATCAATTCCAATTGCAAAGACTGAAGACCTTTTCACAGATTATTGTTTATGGTTGAAGCAAGATATTTGTTAGATGTAGGGCAAGAATTTGTACTAGTATCTTTTGATTTCCTGGATCCCTTACTTTGTAACACTTGGGGCGAATAGAAATAAGAAACGACTTGAATTTCACTCCATGGAAGCCTTGAATACGTATTTTGCACTTTCAGTTGTTTTTCCCTTAAGTCACTTTGAAAAAACTCCACTGCCATTTGCCCCCGAACCCACAGCAGCTGCTTTTATCTAATCCTTCCGTAGCTCTATCTTATTTATTCATCTTATGCTCTACTTGTCAGAATGTGCATACTGCTGGCTGATTTTATTTATTCATACATATTTAAGCCTATTTCATGGATCTATATTAAAACACATTTGAAAAGTCTGTTGGTCTATAGACGCATTATTCAACATATCACGTGCACCCGCATCTGGCTATATATTTCGGTTCACCTTTTGGTCGTTATCCGACGTTTCATACTCTGACGAGTGTCGGACGAAAATAGCTTTCAGTATGCTAAAAGAATGTTCCCACTATTTCGTGCTATACTAAAACATATTTGTCTTCTTAGCCTTTTTCTACTTTTAGTAAGATTTGAATTGAAACGAACTGAATTGAAACGAATGTAGTCTAGCTAACATGCAAAAATATCCCAAAGAAGCGATCAATCAAAATGGACTATAACCAACCCACTATTAACGATTAGTGTAGAGTAGAGTGTGGTGTTTTCATTAAACAGTGTTTCTTTAACCATGGACAAATGTTAAAAGATTTCCGTCCAAAACACTTAAATTTGGCTTTATTGAAGACAAAAGCTTGTAGACAACTGGAGATTTCAATCAGACATGGGGGAATAGGAGATCTACCAAAAATATGGAGTCTCCTCAAAAAAATGAGAGAGTTGTATAGCCGCTTGCGGATGATAGATATTCCCCATACCAGGCACACTCCATCTTACAGATCTTATATGATACTGACCTTAATTGTTATCTTTTCGTTTTTTCAAATTTCTAGAAAAGAAGCCCCATTGGTTGTCAAAACAGAGTCACAGTGCAGTACTTTTCATTGTCTTGTAGGGCCTTTGAAGAATTCATGCTTAACGCATAGCTTGTAAATCATGGGACAAAATTTCCACACTAGAACATTAGATATTCATCAGGAAAAGAGAACTTATATTGTAGTACAACCTGTCAATCAAATTAACATTTTATGTGACTAAGTAGTACTTTAATAGCATTTGGGATTAGTGACTCAGTTGTTTCATTCTGCTTAGGGATCGTTCACATATTGTGTCAGCATTTGTTGGCCATTTTATACACCCTCTTCTCCCTGTAATCCTCGGTAATCCCGAGTTAGACCCCCTAACTTATGACCCCCTCCTAATTTATGTTATCATTTGCTTTGCCTTCCTCCCTAAAAGGAACTCCTGATGGAGTACAGCGTTGATCTTCGGGTGCGACAGAAAGTCATACTTATAATATAATGAACTTTCTTGATGCTGTCTTACATATATGCGTAGAAGTGTTAAAAATCTAAGTCCTGAAGGATCCTGTGAAAAAGACGAATTCAAAAAGCATGCGTATATGCTTATACCAACATCGGCATGTGGCCAAAAAATTTCTCCTATAGAGGAGCAAAGCTTTGGAATAGCCAACAAACTGAAGTGAAAAAAGCCAAACCTTTTACCCAATTCGTGAAATCATTGAAAAATCACCGACCTTAATTATCTCCGGACTCGTATTTTTTTTTACTCGTTGCTTATGTTTATATTACAGAAGATTCTTTTTAAACTATTGTAGACTGGTACTTAATTTATATTCTTTTTTTGTAAACAGGGCAGTTTGAAAATCAAATTTATTAAAATTTGAAACTTGCCCTGAATAAAGAAATTGTAAAATGAATGAAAAAATGAAATGAAAAAGAACATGCTATTTCCCCTACCTTCTACCTTCATAGCGAAGCATAAGTATTTCTGAGGATCCCCTCCCCTTTCCCAGAGGGCGGAATATGTGAACGCTCCCTCAGTAGTTTGCCTCGTAATCAGAGAATATGGTACTGAAATAGCTCTATACACACGACAACTATATAGCCTGTTCGTGAACGTATTAGGCAAGAAATGTAAATATCTTTATTCGGGACTCGTGGCCTTTTTCGTTTACTATCTCTGGTCTTAAATCTAGCCCATGTTTCTTTGGATTATATAAGTTATTTTGTAAATTTGGTTTGGAAGCAGCTGTCTTGCTGGCAAGATTACTGCTTAAATATTTGTTAACTAAAGACCATCCATTTGGGACGTACGCACTAAGCCTCTTAAGCCTTTCCTACTTGCATGCTTTGCGAGTAATCCTCCTTAGAGCGCCTGTTTGTTTTCTTTTTTTTTTTGATAGTTACATACCTTGGCTGCGACGTACCCGAGAGGAGATTGCGTACATGCAGACTTTAAGATTAGATGTAAGACCCTCTTACTAAATATGCAGCTGATTTTATTTTCTCAGCTAAGTGTATCGTGACAGATCTGCGCAAGACTCTTTCCCCAAAGTTTAGATATACATGTATATGGTAAACACTTGCAAACTGCACATTGTTGGCACGAAATTCCATTATATTTACTGTTATCCCCTGCACTATTTCTATTGTACACTACAAAAAGCTAGCAATTCATCACCACGGTTCATTGCCGCTCCACCCGGCTAGGGAGTGGACATGATCGATGTGGGTACTTGTCATGTCTGTTATTGGAGACGACCCCATTTGTTTTCTGATACAGATTACTTTTTGTTACATTTTGCAGCAAGTATACTTTGTTTCTTTAATTTTTGTGTCTCTAGGAAGTCTTGCGTTATTGATTAATTCTTCGTATTCTGTTAGGGAGACGAATACTATGTGGTTGTTTGATCTTGTAGCTAAACCCTACTGCTTCTTTCTGATTCACCTTCATATTTCATATAATCCATAATATTCCTTCAGCTATACACTTAAACAAATGAAAAGTGAAAGTGCGAGAAAATAACCGACCCGAGCGGGATTCGATTTGTATGATTTTAATGCATAAAGTATGAATTTACAAAACTTAAACAAATAAAGGTAGTTACATGCAAAACATAAATAAAGGCAGTTATACGCTAAACAAAAAATAAAAACTAAACAAACTTTAAACTGTTCTACCAGGAGGTCATGCTAGGAATCTCTTACTTCTGTGCTGATTTTAATTTATTGATCCAAGAGGTATGTTTTCATTTTGTGCTTAAAAAGGCGAGTAGATTCCATATTTCTTTTGTCGTTTGGGATATCATTCCAGACCTTTGCACCGACGTATGGGATATTCATATCTTGTTAGAAGATTGCTCTGCTATCTCCCAAGATTTATGGCTAGCTTCTAAGTGAAACTACACTTTTAGCATCGATTGAGATTATATTAATTAAAGAATTTCCTACTTAATCTCCCCTATAAAGCACAGCTTCAATTTTTCATCAATTTGAGTATGGAGAAAGTTGATTCCAATTTTTTCTGAATTCTATGCAAAATTCAACTTCTACCATAAAGCATTACATTGACAAGATCATGTCTAAACCAAACGCTATGGGAGTAGTAGGGTTCCTATTGACCTACCCTATGCCCCTGAACCAACCCATACATGGGCTCGTTTCAGGAAATGGCCTCGTGAGCTTGCCGAAAGCGCAAATTTCGCAGTGCAGTGCTCAGCTCACCACGAATAAAAATACGAACTAAATGGGATTTCCCATTTTGCCCGTTCTTTTCAAAATATTCACTAAGTAGAGTCTCTACTTCAAAGTCAGAACATATTCGAAAAGATAATACCCCCATGGGCCTACTGAATGAGCAAATTCTACTTTGAAAAATGCCCAGAAAATGAAAATTTCGCGAGTAAGTCCATGGGCTTGCTTCTAGGCTGATAGGATAGATAGAAATTTCAGAGGCTAAAGAAACTAATTGTAGAGCTAGAATTTTTTCGGATAATTTCTTATCTTATCGGAGAAGTAACAGTCAATTTCTCTTCTACCATCAATGATGTATAAAATATATCCGAACTTTCTGTTCAAGATTTTAACGTTAGATATTTTCTCTTCCCTCACCTATCAATGTTGTTCTGTCATAAGATTTTAGTGAAAAGGTTTCTGGAATCATAAATGAAATTGTTTCATCTATAGCACTATTATTGTTGGGAGAAAAGGGGGGTAATTGAAGGATTGGCAGAAGTCCAGTAAGCTAAAGAGCCTTTTTAAAGAGATTTTAACTGGGGAGGTGAATCCCAAAAAGGAATGTTAATCTCGTTTGCTAGAAAAGTAAACCAGACTATACAGGGGACTGAATACTCACCACAAATTTTTTATGACTTCACGCTTCTAATCTAGCTAAGAATAAGAGAAAGCTTGTTCTCATCTAAAATTCAGGTAGTCCGTAGCAGAGCTCTCAAATTGCAAAACTGGTTGTGAGTGAGATTTTATTCCTGCCTTGTCCCCAGAATTTTTCGGGCACTTCTACCATCTTCCTGCTTGGCACAGCATACATTACTATTCCACTCACCGAAGGTGGAGGCTTCAAAGAAGCGTAGGAAGGTGGATTCAAGGGAATACCCTCAAGTAAATACTGTAGATTGGAGAGAGTAAATGAAGTTGCTAGAAGATGTAAACGGGGTCTCAGGGCGTAGCCCCGAGCAGACTTTTTGGGACCAGGCCCTTTACTTTCGCATGTAATACATCTCCCAAATACCATGCTAGTCACTAGCTACACGGAATTTTGGTACTTTTGCGACAACTGTTCTGTACAGTAGAGTGATATGAGGAGAATGTTTTTAAAGAGAAATCCCTCAATTTGATTTAATGGCGATCCAGAGGTTCATCCTTCTGCAAAAGCAGGGACAATCGCTTCCCCACACTCCCCGTAATTGAGTACAAAAGGACACATAAGAATGCGTGAGATTATTTTCATTTTGCGTGTGAGAGTGAGAAATGACGCAAATGCGTGATTCTCACGCCCAAAGCGTGAGACTTTAGAGCTCTATCTTACAATAGTCGCCAAAAGTCCTTGGGACACTTAGAAGAAACAGATAAAAAACCACTTTCCTCTACATATTGTCATAGTTGCTACAAACATGCACCCCCTTCCCCCTAGAACAATGTTGGTTCGCTTGTGGGACATTTGAAGTTGGCGTGCACGCGAAATTTTCCCATTATCGCAGGTACTTCTCCAGAAAACCAACATTGTTTCAGGGGGAGAAGGGGATGAAAGTTCGTTGCAGAATACAAAAAGTGCAAAGTGTCCCAGGACTTTTGGCGAGTATTGTAGGATCCTAATAAGCGGGAGATGGGTCTTAGTGAACGAGGAGATCAGGAATATCTCGAAAACCAATAAGTGGGGAAACTTAAAAAGCTATGATGGGGGGGGGGGGGGCTCGGAAACATGTCTAATATCTAATGAGAATTTAATTGTCAGTTGCACTTCCGAAAAACAACAAACGACACATCCATTTGGTGATAGGAAAACTATGATTTTATGACAGAAAAATGCCTTTTCTCTAAGCAAAACTCCCAAGTCATTTATATTCCTTGAAGTTTAATAAACGGGGAGTTCTAATAAGCTCGGAAGGGGTCAGAAAAACTTGAAAGGTTTATAGGTGTACCACCCCCGTGTATTAGGAACCTAAGAGTATCCTTTACACTCAAAACGTACCCTAGATTTATATCTTCAGTGATATATTTCTTTGATATATATCTTGTATGCCTTCAATGAAACTTAGATACAAAATTCTCTATTTTTGTAACTTTCTACACTTGGCCTTGATTTACGACTACCCTTCTTCTGAAAGAATCTTCCTATGGCTGCCCTTAAATGAAAATTTGAAACCTTGACACCATGCCATGCAATCAACTAGCTACTTCATGTTTTTTCTTGAAGCATTGATGCTCTTAACGTGGAATACAAAATGTCGTTCTTGTTCTTAACCAAATTCTTACTCTCTTTTTGTATCTCATTATGCCACCGTACACTGTATACTGAACATAAGTCAAATGAAGAAGTAAAGAACCGTATTGAATTAGAAGTAGGAAGGATCGTAAATTTGTTAGAAGTGGTAAGAAAAAGGGAGCTACAATGGTTTGGTCATGCGGCGAGACAAAGTGATGATAGCTTTGCAAAGACTTTATTAGAAGGAATATTTAATGGCAAAAGGAGCAGGGGTTGACCAGAGAAAAGCTGGATGAATAGCATCATTGAATGGACAGGTTAGAAGGTGGTGGAATTGATAACAGCGGCTCGAGACAGATAGGCATGGAAAAGTGTTGTGGAATGAAGCGCAGTTGTGCCCCCACGACCTGATGCTTGAGGGACTATGATGATGATGGTACCACTAGTAGGATATGGGCTATTTTCGTTGGACGGATATGGTTTTATGTCTTACGAACTGCAGCATAGTGTGCCAAGGGACCGCGGAGCAGTCTGAAAGTGGGGGGGGGGGCTAAAATTTAGCGAAGTGGCTATATTACTCTTGACCTCACGATCAAACAAAAAAGCAATCCCTGTAGCACTAGTGCTCAATTCAGATGCCGCCTTTGAGTACCGGAAAAACTACAGTAATCAATCATTAGTGAATTCTTTTGACCTCTTTAAAACATTATTGTTTATTTTCGAAAAAAGTGGGGGCTATAGCCCCCCCAGCCTCCCCTGTTCCGCGGTGCCTGGTGCCCTCTATCTGGAGGAGGAATGCAAGAAGATAATGCACTAACAGACAACTAAGGCAAATTGGTAAATTTCTGGCAAATTCCTCCTCTTTCAGACCGTTCATAGCTGGTAATCGTGAACAAATTCACGGCTGTGGCAGAATTTTTTAATGTTCTCCTGTAGAGTGACTTAAACACATCTAGGAGACTACACTTTAACTGAAAGTGACTTTAAAGGGAGCACGATTAAACTCCCAGAAGTGTCATGCCTTGCTTACTGCACGATACCGGGATGTGTATGAATCGCAAGAAAATGTCCTTCTCATGTAGCTGCTTTTCCGTTGCGTACGTTACGCCTATGCAAGTTACCCCGGTTTGACCGACGAACACTAATGATGTAGATTTACCCGGCTTGTAGACTCTCGATTAGTCAACAAAGTTTCAATGATAAGGTTGTAGCACTCACCACTCCCTTACCTGTGGTCAATCCTTTCTATGAAAAACTTGATTTGCATGTTTTTCGCCTTGGAGTCACTCATAAAGTAAGTATGCTCAAAATCATCCCATTTTTGACTAATCCACCCACCCTGTAATGGTGAGTGCGCTTTTGACTTAACCCACTCACCCACCGCTGTATGAGCGTACGGTTTTTTTGATATTTCTTGAAAAATGCTGCCCATTTTTAGCAAGACTTTTCACAAAATGAGGAAAACACGCTCTGTGTTCTCACTTTGTAGAGTGATTGTATCGTGCGTACTTTTCGACCTTTACCAACCCACCCACCCTCTACGCGTGAGTACGCTTTTCGCCTTACCCACCCACCGACCCTCAAAGCGAAGTACCTTCTGGACGGCCCCCTTTAGCAATTCTTATCTGTGCGTGCGAATGAAGTGTTGTGTTGTTATGTGGTTGTTGTTCGGCAACGCAAAGCGTCCTGGCTTGCAAAATGGCGGAAGACTGTAATGAGAGTGAATATTCAATGACAGAGACTGCTGATGACCCACTGCAAGAAGCATTTATTAGATTCCGCAAGGGAGGATACGATGCGGATCTAGATGGTAATGTCTTTATTCAAAAATGTACATGAACCAAATTTAGTTAGTATTGCACTTTACATTCATGCTTGGCCACGACTGCTGCTGGCAAGTGCACACTCAAGATATTTTCTCTTAAGTGACACTGCATGCTCAGAAATGAGCGTGACAGGGTTCTAAAGGGTGTGATAGTGGGATCAATTATGATATTCTTTGGATTTCATAGTCCAGTGGTGGTTCTCCGGGGGGGGGCAGAGGGGGCCACGGCCCCCCCAGAAATTTTTCTGGCCCCTTCATGGGCCCCCCACTTGTCAAAGAACATATTATGAATTTTCTTGATTTTCTAATTCTCTATAGAGGAAAGTCTCTTATAAGCGCCTCAGGTCCATTGGTTGATGGTCTGGCTTTCCCAAGAGGCTAAATATACTGCTAAGGGTTTCCAGCTATGGGAGGTATTTAAAACTCTTTACAATAATAATAATAAATGAAATCTTTATACAGGATGTACATTTCAGTGTTACGTACATTGCTTTTAATATGTATCCTGTCAAAATAAATGATTACAAACTTATCAATAAAATTAAAATGGCTTCCTAAATGTTAAAATGATTCTTTATAGGTTCTTTAAATATTAAGAGGCTATCAGTTTGACAACTTTGGATAGGTAGGTCATTGTAGATTTTAACACTGAACAAGCAAATGAACAAGCGAGGCGGGCTTTAATAGAAGTTGGTGATAAATTGTTGTGTAAGATAGGCAAATGTATCAAAGTTCTGATGGAGTAACACATGCTTTTTAGCTATGGATAAGTACATAAGTTTTAAAAGGAGAATGGGTGACACATGTGAGGATGAGCCACAGGTTAAAAAGGCCAAAGAGAATCAGAGAATCTACAGACGTGAAGGAGACTTGTTGAAACATTTTTGAGAAATTCTGTGTGCCATGACCGTTTGAGTCAGCTAGCACTTCTATCCATTGAGTCAAATCGTGCTGAATCACTAGACCCAGAGCAGTTTGTTGATGACTTTGACTCAAGACGTGACAATCGCTGTATTAAATTACACTGAACGGATTTGAACAGAACAACTAAGTTAAAGTAATGAAACCTTTGCTTACCTATTGCAAGTTCATTTCTATCTTCAAAGACCAGGGTCTTAAAACACTCAAGATCTTTTTCTCTGTATACTAGTTTTGTTTGATTGATATGATATAACTTCTTAACTGGTGCATTTAAGTTTTATTGTGAACAAGCTGCAAGTTGTGCTACTGTAAGCATTCCATAGACCACAAACTACTACTCCAGGATTACATGTGACTGGCCTCCCAGTGATGACACCACGGAGGAACTAGGAGTCATGCCCCCCCCCCCAGTTTTCTCTAGGATCAATTTTCTAATTGTCTAAATTCGACGAGAAAATGTTGAGGATGGGGTGAGGGACCTCCTTCAAAATTCAGATCTTCTTTAATTAGTACCATTGCTAAATTTACCGCGCTGTCAAGAGTGCTTATCTTTTCATTTATGCTCACTGTTGTCTTAATAGTAGGATAGTCATTTCCTTGCATTGAATTGGGTGTGGCAATCAAAGGGTGTGATGATTTTAGGGTAAAGCTCCAAGTGTCTCCCCAATCTGTGATGGCTGACCCTCAACTGGCCCCCCAGTTCTTGTGGGCTAGAACCGCCCCTAGTTACAGCACGAAAAGCAGCAACATTTTTTCAAATACTGAAATCTCTTTTTCATCTGACACTCATCAGAGTATGAAACATCCAGTCTTGTGTAAACAAAAAGAGTTCATTTTCGCACTTGGACTCTTCAAGTAAACAATGGTGAATATGTGCTAATTGTGCCCCTTCATTTGAAAGCATGATTGACTGTATGGTAAGGTACCTTAGGGCTATCTCCCTTTATTTACTATGTCAACAAACTACCCATTTTATCACCCTCCTTTTTGACTAGTAATAGTACATACAGAAGGCCTAATCCATGGATACGCACTGCAAGCTAATCATCTGAACTGAATTGAAGCCATATTGATACTTGTATCATTGTGGTTATTCCAATGCAGTTCTATAACTGGAAAATATTCTTGTCCATTGCACAACTGAGTTATTTTCATTGCAGAAGTGAGTTATTTCCCCTAGGCCCCTAGGAAGTCCAGAAAACAATATTCAACTGAGGTAAACCAATAGTTTCCATGCACTGTCTCTTGCTCGTTGTATTGTTATTCATTGAAAACACAAATACATATGATGAACAATAAGTGATGACCAATGAAGGGAGCTAATGAGAACACTTTCATTCAACAGCAACTGGAATGCTCCTCCATGTACCCTCACAGGGCCTTTTGTATTACTGTAACTATTAGTACCCCTGGATAACTTGTATTGTTGGGTGGTATTGTTGGATAACTTGTGTTGTTAGGTGGTTATTCATGAAGTTTGAAATGATATTTGGAATTGTGAGCATTTTTCACATTTTTCACTCAGGAATTGAATTTTAAAAGTTCTGTCTTAAGTACATCACAACTTATGAAGTTCTAGATGTCATGGAATATTTGTTTGACCCTTATAGTCAGCCAATTTTCCTGGATGTGACTTAAGTTTCTCTCTGCTTCTACATCTATGCCACACTGAGGAACATGGCAGCTGCACACGTAAGATTATTGCTTTCAAGAATCCTGTTCACTCACAGAATCAGGCATGTGTGTACCCTCATTGGTTTGGTATATGTGTGCATGCATGGACAGCACATGGCCCATACAATAATTGCACACATGTATGCCTGGTAGCTACCTATTTGCATGGGAAAGATCTCATTAAAAGCTGTCATTCTCCTTAGTGTGGCATCTATGTATGATATTGAGCTTAAATTTTCAAGATTTTCATCAGAATCAGAAATGTTGCATCTCCAACTATTGTAAATTTGGTACCAGTTTGCATGGAATGACCTTTTTTGAACCCTTCTTATAAATATCATTGAGCTGATTAAGAAGCCTATATGTGATTTAAGAAAGTTTTGCCTTGCATTGTCTTTCAGTGAAAGGATCCTATCCAAGCTGTTTTTTTATGATACTAGAACTATCAGATCTGTCACATTTGTTGTTCACAAATTTTGGTGAATTGGAAAAAAATTTGAATTACTGTAATAAAACATAAATTTAGTGAATATTTGTACTTTTCAAGTTTCTACTATGACTAAAGTCTACAATTTACTTGCTAAGTTTCTCTTATCAGAGCAACTCACCTAAACATGCATAGACTAGCACATTTCTAGTAATTGTTTTCCCATTTGCTCCAGTTTAAGTTAATTATCTGATAAAAGCTATAAATGGTAATATCTACTTTGATTTAGTTTTGCTTCCCTTTTACCTCATTATAAGTCTAATTACAAAAATTAAGTTTATTATGGTAATTAGAAAGATAAGAAAGACAGACTTATTGTCATAAACATGTTTTTTATAATTGATAGAAGAAATACAAAGAATTCTCAAATGCAGACTGAGTTTTGGTCTAGATGAATAAATAAAGACAGAGGCACTGGCGTAGAAAGTAGATTACAATAATTTATTGCTTAAGAGAAGTTTAAGTCTTTGTTTCTAAAAATTTGCTCAGTTTCATTTAATGTTAACCTCAGTTATATGTTGAGAATTGCTACCAGAGCTGAATTTAGCCTAGCTTGTGAGTATCACATGAGATTATGCAATGAATTCCCTATATTCAGACATTCCAAGTCTCTCGTATTTTGCATGATGCACATGCAATCTACAACATTCTCATGCTCACATGCATGGAAGGGAAATTCTCATGCATTTCACAAAAATTTTTACTACACTTAGATTACTGATGAATTGCAACCTTGAATGAGATGAAAATGTAAACTGTTGTCTGTTTTTGCCTACTATTTTAGTGATAATAATGATGGTAAAATGAGATATATTCTTCAGTTGATATTCTCCGCAAATATTGTGAAACGTTGGAATTCCCCTCTTGAGCAGATTTCTCACTCACAGTAACGGCTCCTCCAGATTAGAGTAGACAAAACTGGAGGGTGTGGGATACTTATAGCAACATTTACTTCACTGTTTTATTTTATCATTGCCATTTGCAAATTTTATTGTACACTGTACCAATGGGTGTAGTCCAGTAGGGCGTTGTCTATCACCCTCCATTTGTTTTGGCTGGGTGCCACCCCTACTCACTCATTTTTAACAATGAAACTTGACAGATATGCATATTTATACTGGGTAAAGCTAAACGCTTCACCCAATATGAATATAGGGAATTCACGTTTTTATTCAACTCACCCTTAGTACCCGCCAATAGAATTATTTACCTATATTCTGATAGTTGTATACTAGCAGAGGGATATTTGCTAATCTAGTTCTAAAGCTGCAGTGCAGAAAAAGAGATCTTACATCAGGAGTTTACATGCATTAGGACAGACACATAAATTTTCAATAGTTTGCTTACAGAATTTATTCAAGATATTTTGTAATGCTTTCTACTTGATGGGTTGTTTTGTATTTGCTCAAAATTGTATGTTTTTTAGTCACCACCAACATAGTTATCAGTAGTCATGATGCTGCCAGGCGCTGCCTAACTTTTTTAGGCTTTTGGAAAGTGATTTATGAGAATATGTATATCTTCTTACATTGAGCTCTGGCAACTGTCCAGTAGGCTTTGAACATTTTTGAAGGTATTATCTACAGTTTAGTAGACTAAATGAGTTTTGAGACAAAAAGCTGACTAGGTGGTTTAAGAACCTTTTTAGTAATATGCTTATGCTAAATTGTGACATCACTAGCAGACCTGATTAAGTACTTGTAGAGCTCTCAAGTTGCAAAACTAAATTTGAGTGAGATTGTATTTCCAAATTGTTCCAAACTTTTGGGTACTTCTAACATCTTCAGATTGGCTCAGAGTACATTACCATTCTATTCCCTGAAGGTGGAGGCTCAAAAAAAGTACAGGGACCAAGATTCAAGGAAACACCCTCAAAAGAATACAGTAGCTTGGAGAGAGTAAATTTAGTTGTGAGAATAAGAACCAAACAAGGTATCAGGATGTAGCTCTGTACAGAATTTTTGAGAACCACTCAGTTTACTTTGGCGTGGAGTGCATCTCCCAAATATCATGCTTGGCCCTAGCCTTACGGAACTTTGGCACTTGTCACAACTACTCTATACAACAGAGCGATATTAGCAGAACATTTTTAAAGAGAAATCCCTCAATTTGATTTAATGGCAAATCCCGAGGATCATCTTTTTGCAAAAGTAGAAACAATTGCTTCCCCATACACAACGTGGCTTTGCCATTGAGCACATAAGGACATGCGTGAGACCTTTTTCGTTTTGCGTGTGGGTATGAGAAATAAGGCAAATGCGTGATTCTCACACTGAATGTGTGAGACTAACTTGTAGATTGCTAGTAGAAATATTGGTTGTAATTGTTAGGCCATTTTGACACTTATTATTTTTGTAGCCAAAGTTAAGAAGAAAGGCCAAAAGATACTTGACAAATATGACCCATCAAAAATCAAGAAAAGTCGAATTAATAGTCATTCAATTTTATGGATGGTAGCTTCAATTGCTCTCTTCTATTACACTGATTTTTATATGGCAGTAAAATTGGATCCAAATGTGAACTGGTAGGTATAAATGCTCTTCTGCTAATTATACCTTTCAAAGTATTGTAAGTTCAAGCTATATTGTAAGAAAACCATATTGAATATATTTTGGAACCTTGTTCTTTATGAGAAAGAGAGAAAGAAGTTTCAACATCTATAGGAATTTCCAAGTGAAGTGTATGAATAGAGGTTTAGAATTTATATTGTTCTTTAATGAGAGCTATTATTCAACAGAAAATGTATGCATTTAGTAGAGCATCCGTTTATATTTGTATTGAGCTTTTTTAATGATATGCTATGGAACAATGAATCATCTACATCTCTGTCTGGGAAGCATTACCCACAAACGTGCCATTTTATGCCCCTAGGTTCACATTTCCGAACATTGGGGCTCCCCTCTAGGGTGGGAATTGATATTGTAAGTGAGGTATTGCAAACTGCCATTATCGATAGTAAAATGATGTGCAGTTGAACGTCGTGGTCAAATGACTCTGAAGTCGAACAATTCGGAATTCTACCATAAAATTCGAGACAAATATACCTTGCTGTGCGAACGAATAATCAGAGCTTGAAAGCGTGAATTGAACCGACATAGCAGATCGAACCGATCGGCGTCGTTTGCGCAATCGTGTATTTAGTGTCTGTGTTCTTTTTGTTTATTTACAGCCTTGCGCTGTTTTAACTATTAATTAGAGTTAAGCGCATGAATGAAGTTTTAATTTTGTCTGATGGGAATATTGTTTCAGTTTCAAACAGATCAGTTTTGGACCATTTTTTAAAGAACAAATTACGGTCGAAAGTGCAGGTTCTACTGTACTTTTGTGGTAAATCCTGATTGCTCCTGTGCTCCTTGTGATCAATTGGGCTTTCTTGTATATCTGATGTTATTAATGCAACAGCTAATATAGTGAAGGTACGGTACCATTGGGGGACTGGGGTGCTTTAGCACCCACTTTTTTCATTAAATTTCCATTTCCTCTCTATTTCAATTTTAAGTACAGATTCTTTTTTGATACGGGCAGGAGCACTATACTAATGCAGTCAATTATTACTATATGTAGGATGCCTTTTCTGCCATTTTCCAAGGCAGAAAGTTAGAGAATGGTATCCCTTGTCAGAACTGACCATGACGGGTGCTCATAAATCGCTACAAGGAACTTCTTAGCCTCTAGGTATAAAACTTATGACACCATCTCTGTAATGGCGCTAATTTTTGAATTATAAATTAACATCTAATGATGTCAACTGGTGTTGATTCCCTAATTGTTTCAGTATACATTGGTGAAGGGGGCATCTCAATCACTGTATTTCTTAAAAGGGGGAACAACACGAACAAGTTTGGAAACAGTGTCCGTGGCTTTCCAAGGAGTGTGGCTGAGTGCTATAGATATGTTGCTTCATTGATTCAAAAGCAGTTACGATGCAGCGGAACCATAAAATCATCATCATCATCTCTGTTGAGTTCTTTGATTATGCAGCTGTCTTCTATTTTCATTAGATAGACGTATTCAGCAACGATTAGTAACAGGATCTCCGATCATAGCGTAGGGATGTGATGGCCAGAGTAAAGTTGAGAATATTTATCCTAATGGCCTACTTGAGTAGGTGCTGTGGGACATGCTATCCGATTTATACTTAATGCTAGTCTCTCTGTCTATTGGCCGTATCCTATAAGAAAATTAGGGATAACAGTAAGCATGAGGTTGGAGGGGCATGGGGCATTGCCCACCAAGCAAAATGTTATTCCTCTTTACCCTTCCATCAATATTAAAATGAAAATGTGTTGTTGCCTAGAACTTGGAGAAAATAAAAATTTGATTCAGAAAAGCCATTAACAGTGAATGTATTACAGTTCAGTTCAGTTCAGTTCAGTTCATTTTTATTTAAAATTCCACTACATACAAAAGCCAATAAAATTACTTACAACATACAACGAAAGCACAAAATACAATAAGAAATACAGGCTAACAACATAGCAAAAATTTACAAGAATTTGTATGCAGGGAATTTCTTATAAGGAGGAGCTCTCTCAATAGATAAACTAATCAAGAAGAGAGCACCCCCTAAATTACTGGTCATCTTTTGATAACTCCATACTCTATGATGCCTGATAGAAAGGGAAACCTAGGGTTTTTGTTATTTGTTACCTTTACTCTCCCCCTCCCCTGTCACTTTTCTACCCCCTCTACTCTATGGTCAAATCGAGCTGATACAGTTGAACATTCTTGTAACCAGACTGTCTCAACATATCACTTTTACAGTGTACTCTCAAGTTTCGAAAATGTTTCTTTTCCTATGCCAGTTTATCTGTTGACTTCCATTTCATTTAAGTTAAGTTAAATTTGGTTACTTGTTCGGTAGCAGTGCCACGCACAGCACTTTACAGTGGGACTTTCATCTTGCACTCGTTATGCTAAGAGTCGTTATACAAGCCTTTGTAGAACACAATGTACACTTTCTTATATAGTAGATCCTATCACCCAATGCAGAAATGTAGCCCCATAGCCTAAATCATCATGCCTGCCCTAGATAGGCTTGCGTCCATATGACAGTCATAAACTCATTGGAAAGTAGCAATCTTGTCTTTTTGCAACTAGAGATATATTCATTGTTGTTTCTAGATATACTAGAGTTTACTTATTGTTTCTGGCATTACTTTTGTGTTGTAGTTTGTTTTACATTTTAGCCTATGACTTGAATTTTTATGATTGTAAATTTGAAACTTATTAATTTTTCTTTTAAGTATTTTTCTAATATTTTGTTGCTTCCAAATTTCATTGTATCTCTTTCAAAAAATTTGTAGAAAGATCAAAATACTGCGAAAATTTCTCGTTTAATTAATTAAAACTATCTTTTATTTTACTTCTGAAAGACAATGATTGTTTCTCCTATATATTAATAATAATATCTATCTATTTTCAGGTCAATTTTATATCCTGGCATAGGTTTTCTTCTACTTTCTACGTGTATTGGCCTATTCTGCATCATTTGGTGTCATTATATCAAAGGGGTTTCTGATTACGAGATGCATTACCCTCAAGCTGTTCCTTTAGCAACTTTTTCATTCCTAGCTGGTATGACATGGTATGCCTGATTATTATTGCTATTCAACCATTCTTGACCATATCTTCATGCATGTTTGCTTCTAACGTAGCATCCTATTAATTAGCGTACAAGCTTGCCATGTATACTTTTGGTTAGATTCGATGTTACTTCGCTGATACGACAGTCATTCTAGAAAGAGCCGTTTTAGGGATTCTATATGGCTCAGGTTTCAGCTTGTGAACAATGAGTGATCGGCAGCTTTGCTACATGGTAATCAGCTCATTGTTGATACTTCTGTTAAGTAGATGGAGCCAGGATTCCCAGGGATTTGTGTAATTGTGGAATTGTATTCATATGGCGTAGCTTTGCAGCTAGAACACACATTAAAAAAGAGGTTCAAGTCTAGCAGTTGCATGATAAAAGTAAAACCAATTTCTCAATGCAACGGGACTAATAGAAACTCCTCTGAAAAACTACCTCTCATGCACCGGACCGGCAGAGGAATCTCATCATGCGGTAAGAGCTTTCTCGTCATATGAGCACGCGGTCTCAGTTTCATAACTCCTCGATATCGGTTTACTTGCTCGATATTGGAAGCTGTTCCAGACTAATAAAAATGTGTAGCGATGATGTTAGAATCTGAAGTCTTTCGTCGCATGTTAGCCTATAGAATTTTATCGGTCCTATAATTTTAGTTCGGTTAGAAATTCAGTGTAGTTTTTGCTAGTCTATTGTAGTCTCGTTGCGTTTTTTGCATTTTTATAGTTTCAAAGATGTACTGTATATTATGTAGTGCCCCAACAGCAAAAATATATATTCATAACAAATGGCTTTGAATGAAAATGGATGAGATACACAGGCCTTCCAACACCAGCAGCCCCGAACCATAAGTTTTAAAGGATTTACTTGGAAAATTAGAAATTAACTTCAGAGTTGGGTCCCAAACTGTGGGACTTATACAGTATATTGAATCCACCTGTCTCCTTTTGATGGCTTGTGCCGTATAAAAATAATTGTTTTTTATATAAGAATCATGAGAATGGTACTCATGGGCCCATCAAAAACTTACAATGGTCAATCCGACGACCTATTAATAGAAATAACTCGTCGCTTTTAACTTTGGGAATTGGCAGGTTGACCCTGTTGCCTAACACATAGAAACCATTTTGTGAAAGCTGACTCTATTTTCAGTGATTTGCACTATATCTCATCAGGAATACGACAGGATTCAATTCTTCAGCCTCTTCTCTTTAATTTATTTATGAATTGTCTCCTATTTTGAATCGAGAAATCAGAAATGCGATTTTGCCGATAGTAGTGCATTGTATGCCTCTGGTGAGAACATAGAAGATGTCGCCACATTGTTGGCTGTTGATATTGAAAATGGGCTTAAGTGTTTTGATTTTAATAACTTGATAAGAATTTTTGAAAAATTTCAAGCGATTTTTCTTTGAGTACAGGAGAGTGCAATTATTTGTTATGAAATAGGAATTTATATAAACAGTTATGTAGCAGTATTTCAAAATGAACTTTGGTACTGATGTGGACGAGGCTGACATTCTCTATGAACTATAAAGCTCCTTATCAAAGAATCAACTCATTAAAAAGTTCAACGATGAGATCTTGTATGAAATTTAATAGGTTAGTAAGCTACTTCGATTGAAGTTCAAGAGTAAAAAAGCAATGGAAGAGATGATTACTTCGGTTGAAGTTCAAGAGTAAAACAGCAATGGAAGAGATGATTACTTCGGTTGAAGTTCAAGAGTAAAAAAGCAATGGAAGAGATGATTACTTCGGTTGAAGTTCAAGAGTAAAAAAGCAATAGGAGAGATGATTACTTTGGTTGAAGTTCAAGAGTAAAAAAGCAATGGAAGAGATGATTACTTGGGTTGAAGTTCAAGAGTAAAAAAGCAATGGAAGAGATGATTACTTCGGTTGAAGTTCAAGAGTAAAAAAGCAATGGAAGAGATGATTACTTGGGTTGAAGTTCAAGAGTAAAAAAGCAATGGAAGAGATGATTACTTCGGTTGAAGTTCAAGAGTAAAACAGCAATGGAAGAGATGATTACTTCGGTTGAAGTTTAAGAGTAAAAAAGCAATGGAAGAGATGATTACTTCGGTTGAAGTTCAAGAGTAAAAAAGCAATGGGAGAGATGATTACTTTGGTTGAAGTTCAAGAGTAAAAAAGCAATGGAAGAGATGATTACTTGGGTTGAAGTTCAAGAGTAAAAAAGCAATGGAAGAGATGATTACTTCGGTTGAAATTCAAGAGTAAAAATGCAATGTGAGAGATGATAGGTGTACTTGTTTTCAAGCACTGCTCTATTTTGAGAAATTACGTTTGGATATTTTTGCAGCATTACTGACAATACCCATTTATTCCCAAGCATGGAAGAAGGGTGTAGCCATCTTCATTCGAAGGAAATGAAGATCTGACAACCCGGCAACCTTTCTTCCGATAGCAATAGAACCATTATTTCACTATAGCACGAAAAAGCGGAAACATTCTTTTGGCATACTGAAAGCTTTTTTTTCGTCCGACACTCGTCAGAGTATGAAACGTCGGATAACGACCGAAAGGTGAACCGAAATATATAGCCAGATGCGGGTGCACGTGATATGATGAATAATGCGTCTATTTGGCCCTATGATTGGCCAATTAGCACCTATTCACCATTGTTTACTTGAAGAGTCCAAGTGAAAAAACGAACTCTTTTTGTTTACACAAGACTGGGTTTTGAGTCTTGATGTAAACCGATTCCAAAACACCTAAATGAAAGGACGATCTTGCTTGCCCAATGATCCGAAAATTATCGTCTGTATATGTTTTGGCGCATTCTGGATTTGTTAGAAGATGTTGTCCTATGGCCGAATCACTTTTCATTTTAGAATTAGAGTTTTTACATGTACGAGGCGGCTGTTCTCTTGTTGTAGTGTTTTTCGTCCTGATGCTCGTGGGTACATGTTGTTTTATTCTATCTGCTAACCTCTGCGTAGTGCGCCCTACGTACCGAGCTTCACATCGGCACGAAAATTCGTAAACTACACAACTTTTTTGGGTGGTAGGAACGCTATCTTTTTTAGCAGATGGTAGCATGACCCTCGTATTATAAACCGCACGGGGCTTCACAGCATAGAAACAAGATGTAATGGCTTTATTGATTTGGTTTTCAAATTTAGATGAAACATTTCCAATCCAGGGCAATTTCAGGTAAACCGGGCACTTTTCAGGACCAAACCGTTTTTCTGATGAAATGTTGGCTAGTTTTTCCTTAATGCAAGAAACAAGGACATCTTCTGGATATCCATTGTCAATTAAAAGTTGTTTTATTGTGTCCAGCTCAGAATCTAACTTAGTTTTAGAGCAAATCATAAGTGCCCTATGAACTAAAGTTTTGATTAGGTTGATCTTCCTAGCTTTTGGGCTGAAGGAATTCCAACGGATGTATTGACCAGTAAACGTTGGCTTCCTGTAAATGCTGGTGAGAAATCCAGTGCCCCCTTTCTCCACCGAAACATCTAGAAAATTCAAGGAGTTGTTTTGCTCCTTCTCTACTGTAAATTTTAGGGCTGGATGTAGTTGGTTGAGGTTTACATGAAAACGATCACATTCCAGCTCCGAACCGAAAATGACAAAAGTATCGTCAACATAACGAAAGTAGACACCTGGTTTTACGGTGTTATTGAAAAGTCTACTTTCATGAAAACCCACGAAAATATTTGCTAGAGCTGGCCCCAAAGGACTACCCATTGCCACTCCATCTATTTGCTTATACATCTGGTTGTTAAAACTAAATTCCACTCCTCGCGTAGCAATTAGCATCAATTCTTTGAAGGCGTCCTCGGGGAATGGAGGGCAATCAAGGTGACCTCGATACAAAGCGTCAGCACAAATCCCTATGGTCTCATCTAATGGCACGTTGGTGAATAGACTGCTGATGTCAAAAGAGCACAGAAATGCTTTGGCAGGTTCAACGTTGTAGTTTTGAATAAAGCTGGCAAATGTAAAAGAATCTTTTACGCAATTCGAGGAGTAGAGTTTTAGGACCGGGGCCAAAACTTCTGATAACATTTAGCAAGTTCATGTTGAGAGGAGCCAATCATAGATAAAATAGGCCGAAGTGGGATGTCTTCTTTGTGCGTTTTCGGTAAGCCATACATACGTGGGCGTATTATCAGAAGTTATCAGCTAATGTTATCAGAAGTTTTGGCCCCGGTCCTAAAACTCTACTCCTCGAATTGCGTAAAAGATTCTTTTACATTTGCCAGCTTTATTCAAAACTACAACGTTGAACCTGCCAAAGCATTTCTGTGCTCTTTTGACATCAGCAGTCTATTCACCAACGTGCCATTAGATGAGACCATAGGGATTTGTGCTGACGCTTTGTATCGAGGTCACCTTGATTGCCCTCCATTCCCCGAGGACGCCTTCAAAGAATTGATGCTAATTGCTACGCGAGGAGTGGAATTTAGTTTTAACAACCAGATGTATAAGCAAATAGATGGAGTGGCAATGGGTAGTCCTTTGGGGCCAGCTCTAGCAAATATTTTCGTGGGTTTTCATGAAAGTAGACTTTTCAATAACACCGTAAAACCAGGTGTCTACTTTCGTTATGTTGACGATACTTTTGTCATTTTCGGTTCGGAGCTGGAATGTGATCGTTTTCATGTAAACCTCAACCAACTACATCCAGCCCTAAAATTTACAGTAGAGAAGGAGCAAAACAACTCCTTGAATTTTCTAGATGTTTCGGTGGAGAAAGGGGGCACTGGATTTCTCACCAGCATTTACAGGAAGCCAACGTTTACTGGTCAATACATCCGTTGGAATTCCTTCAGCCCAAAAGCTAGGAAGATCAACCTAATCAAAACTTTAGTTCATAGGGCACTTATGATTTGCTCTAAAACTAAGTTAGATTCTGAGCTGGACACAATAAAACAACTTTTAATTGACAATGGATATCCAGAAGATGTCCTTGTTTCTTGCATTAAGGAAAAACTAGCCAACATTTCATCAGAAAAACGGTTTGGTCCTGAAAAGTGCCCGGTTTACCTGAAATTGCCCTGGATTGGAAATGTTTCATCTAAATTTGAAAACCAAATCAATAAAGCCATTACATCTTGTTTCTATGCTGTGAAGCCCCGTGCGGTTTATAATACGAGGGTCATGCTACCATCTGCTAAAAAAGATAGCGTTCCTACCACCCAAAAAAGTTGTGTAGTTTACGAATTTTCGTGCCGATGTGAAGCTCGGTACGTAGGGCGCACTACGCAGAGGTTAGCAGATAGAATAAAACAACATGTACCCACGAGCATCAGGACGAAAAACACTACAACAAGAGAACAGCCGCCTCGTACATGTAAAAACTCTAATTCTAAAATGAAAAGTGATTCGGCCATAGGACAACATCTTCTAACAAATCCAGAATGCGCCAAAACATATACAGACGATAATTTTCGGATCATTGGGCAAGCAAGATCGTCCTTTCATTTAGGTGTTTTGGAATCGGTTTACATCAAGACTCAAAACCCAGTCTTGTGTAAACAAAAAGAGTTCGTTTTTTCACTTGGACTCTTCAAGTAAACAATGGTGAATAGGTGCTAATTGGCCAATCATAGGGCCAAATAGACGCATTATTCATCATATCACGTGCACCCGCATCTGGCTATATATTTCGGTTCACCTTTCGGTCGTTATCCGACGTTTCATACTCTGACGAGTGTCGGACGAAAAAAGCTTTCAGTATGCCAAAAGAATGTTTCCGCTTTTTTGTGCTATAGTGAAGTTCTGTAGTACCAACAGACTTTTCAAGAACCATTATTGTGTAATATCTTAACATGCTTATGAACAAATCTCATTTACGACTCTTTCTACGAGCACAGATATATAGAAACGAACATATGGAAGAGCTTCTGGACAGGAGTTTATTATACTATATAACATACAGAATCTAAATATTAATTGATATTCCGTATTTGCTTAAAACAATGCAGCCTCTCTCGTAAATTTGAGGAAAGCCTTTGGACAGGTGCACCAGGAGCGTTTCCGTTCAATGTTGAAATACAACCGTGCTCCCCAGGAATTGACAATTTGACTTTCTCCTATAAAGATAGAGATTTTTATATAGCGATCTCAGCAAACAACTTCACATTACCTCTTATTGAAGTCTAAATGGAGTTCTCCAAGGTGACTGCCTTTTGCCACTGTTGTTTATTGTGTGAACACTCTGATGAAGACCATTGAGAAGTAAAATACAAAATACATCAATAGTCATAGCTCTAGAATATGATAGCCAACAGCCAGTTAGTATATTTTCAAAATTGCTACAGTGAACTAACTTACAGTTTCATGTAGACAAGTGTCATGTTTTTGGTATGAAAAAGTGAAGACGTAAGCAAAGCGATTCTTTCAAAAGATTATGATAAAAAAGGAGAGAGAATTCCTTCCGTTAAGAAGAAGAAGAGTTTTATACTGCTCTTGGGAATCTTCAGTATTAAGATGGATAAAAGCAATACCCAGACGGAAACTGGATGAAGATCTGCGATCATGCTATATTAGAATTAACCTGCAATGTAATCAGAATAATCACCAGCTTTATTTAGAGCAAATTGAAATAGCAATTTCTCATCTACAAACTAAATGATACAATGGTTGCTAGTACCCTTTATTGCAAAGTAAATGCAAGCCAAATGTTCGACACATAGGGAATTTGTTGCAATTATTTCCATAAGCGAATTAACTATCATCTGCGAATGTGACCGAAAACATTGGGAATTGGTCTTAGCCTGCCAGCGGACATTCTGCGCAGCTTTGAGCTGGACATCAGAAGAAGGATATTCAGATCTTAAAATAATACTGAATTGAAACTCTTTGCACTACATCAATTCATCAAGCATAGCAGAGAAGATGGGATTTTAGAGATGTTAATAAAGGACAGAATGCACGAGTGAAATTGAAGCTTATTTATTACAAGAACTTGTTGACTTATGGACTTGTGGACTGGACACATTATTCATCATATCACGTGCACCTACATCTGGCTATATATTTCGGTTCACCTTTCGGTCGCTATCCGACATTTCATACTCTGACGAGTGTCGGACGAAAAGAGACTTTTCAGTATGTCTAAAGCATGGTACCGCTTTTTCGTGCTGTAGTGAAGTTCTGTAGTACCAACAGACGAGAACTTACTAGGAAGAAGAGGATTCACAGGTAGCAAGCTCTGCTATATTGAAAGAACAGATGAATTATATTAAGGACTTTTAGATCATTGTAGTATGTCGTTGAGAAATAAGTACCTTAGGGTACCTTAGGACATCAGCAATGCTAAAAAATGTACAGTTTCTGCAGAAGAGCTTTAATATCTGCGTTTTTACATATTCGGCTTGTATTCAACACGCTCCGTTTTTCAATTTGAAGGAAGACATCTGGGTATATTACAGTTTCAAGGCTCTCTGATCGGGAAGGAAAAAGTGAAAGTTTTTATATACTTTAGCGGCTTAATTAGTATTGGCAAGTTCCTAATGATATGGATTAATTATTTTTGGTGCTTCTTTGATCACTTTTAGTGAACAGTACTATTCAAGCCTCTGTTTAGCAATGAGGCTGCTAACAGCGTGTATACTGGAGCAGTATGAACACGTGCCAATGTATTTATTTAAAAAACGGACGATATGAATGGACAGTGTTGTCCTCATCAGAAAAAGGAAAGGGATGCGAGGCATTGTGGGCACAGCCTTTTAGTGTAGTACATAGATGTGATAATGACCCACGGGGACGCTAATCTCAGATTCCACAACCACATGTTAAGAAACCCACGAACTTGTCATTTCACTTTCTCTTTTCTTTTTCAGTTGCTGTATAGCACTTTGGCCAGTTTGGGGATGGTTTACTCCACTTATACTTTTCACATTCTTCATGGGATTGACCTTTGCAACCACGATATTGCCTATCTAGTTCGAGTTGTGTTAAGGCGACAAATCTTCACCCATATTGCTGTCAAAGTACGGGACATAGACGATTAATTCTAGGCAAGAGCCTTCATGGAGGAGATTTTCCTGGGACGTCTAAATTGTTTATTGGTATGATATCATGTCTATCAATTTACCCTGTCATGTTGTTGATGCTGAAACAATGGTGTGTGCATGTGCTAATGATATTATGCACCATTTCATTGTTCAGATTATTAGCATTTGCTTTAATTTCCCTATGGTTGGTGATCAGTTTGAACTTTGCTAGATGAGTTAATGGTGACTGTCTGATGCTTGACCGTTTTATGTGCTGGATTGAATTTATATTAAACAACAGAGTCATTGCAACTAGCAATAGTTTTTCAAAGAGTGAGTCTCTCATTGTGCCCTCGATCTGCATGGACCTGGAGAGAAAGTAGTTGTCTTAAATAGATGTAAGCTCAGAAAATGACAACTAATTTTTTCGCAACTAGTTTTGTCCGTTCAGAGTGGACTCTTCAGGCTGAGTCATATATATATATATATATATATATATATATATATATATATATATATATATATATATATATATATATATATATATATATATATATATATATATATATATATATATATGGGTTTCTGAGAGGTTCACTGACTGACAGACAGTAGTGTCTACCAGGCATATTGGTGAGAAAAAAAAAAATATATATATATATATATATATATATATATATATATATATATATATATATATATATATATATTATATATATATATATATATATATATATATATATATATATATATTATGTATATATATATATATTATGTATATATATTTATATATATCAGTAAAAACCCGTGCATAAGAATCATCATTGGTTGGGAACCTGCACCCTGTTAATGGGAACTATAAACTCATTTCGAAATTCTTAGTGTCTTTTGTATGTATGTATGTATGTATGTATGTATGTATGTTTGTATGGCTAGTTTAGAATACATGTTATTTTCTATAATGCAATAGATACCGGTTGCAAACTCTACAAATTTATTTATCTATGGTTACTTTAGTAATTGTCTGTTTCAATGCTCTTTTCTGAACTAAATTTTTATCGCTGTCTTCTTGCACACATTTATGGTTTCCAGAATAGCTGGCTCTTGAATCTTGTACATCACTTTATTGTTCTTGTGTCGTTTTTTCCGAGTAGTTTCAAGTTGCTTTTTGCATTCTTCATTATTGCTCCTATTGCCCCTACTGCGATAACTGTGATAAATATATGGTAATCTTTATACAATTTTTACCTGTATGTATGCATATGTGTATGCATGCATGTCTGTTTATTTGTTTATAGCCCACTTCATCCGTCGTATTAGTGGTTATGTTGATGATGATGATGATGATGTTGTTGATAATCATAGTGACATTGATAATATAAGGAAAAGACTCATCAGTGCTTTTCTTCAATAGAATTCCGCCCCTTTTTAAAGGCAGTCTCAATGTTTATAGCAAATGTTGGTTGCAACGATGAATACTTTATAGATAACGTATATAGTTATGAGACTAGACAAGCAGTTGTGCTTTTGAAGTCTAGAAGTAGTTTAATTAAGGATAGTTAAGCATAATCTTCTTTTTTCTGATTTAAACGTTTTTCACCCAATAATCTTATGAAGTCTTGTTATTTCCCTTACTAAGCGATTGAAGACTGAAAGGGTGTAAAATCTTGTGAGGTGCGCTAAAATATGAAGAGCAATGTAGTGGTACAGTTCGATGAAATATTTGTTTGATATAAGCTGATGTCCGCTCAAGAAAGATATTCATACAGTCCTGTTGCATTACATATTTTAAGTTGTTGAGAAGTACACCTTGTTATAATTTGCTTTCACCCACCAGAATGATTTGACAAGCTATTCCATTCATTTTGATACTCTACTTCTTAAGTATCTTATCAATCACGAAGAGATAGTTTTGGTTGAAATTGATTCGAATGCTTGTGTTACCAGTTATGGCAAGTTTCCTTGTGATGAGCGTGACAATTAATGGTTTGACTGCAGAATTCAGCCTGGAGGCTTGAAAAAAAATTGCACTGTTATTTACGGTGGCCCACAAGTATCACGGCAAAACTTTCTTTCTCACGGCAAAACTCTCTTTCTCACGGCAAAACTCTCTTTCTCACGGCAAAACTTTCTTTCTCACGGCAAAACTTTCTTTCTCACGGCAAAACTTTCTTTCTCACGGCAAAACTCTCTTTTCTCACGGCAAAACTTTCTTTCTCACGTCAAAACTCTTTCTCATGGCAAAGCACTCTTTTGTAGAGTACAACATTCTCTCTGAGGAAAACACTTGTTCAGAAAGCGAAGGGAAAGAACGATACATATGGTTGATGAGGGAAATACAAAGTGCCTCTTTTGCAAACACGCCCCCCTTAGGATCTTCCAGAAAGTACATACGCCTAGGATCGTCCCATTTTTGACCAACTTACCGACCCTTTACGCGCGAGTATGCTTTTGATTCAAAACACCCACCCATCCCTGTACGAGCGTACGAATTTTCCTTGGTATCCCTTGAAAAATATTACTCATTTTTAGCAACAGTTTTTCGTAAAATGAGCGCAAAATGCATTAAGTTCTCACTTTTTCGAAAGTAATTGCTGCCAATTTTTAATTTTGTGCCATTTCGTCCACATTTTCCAATCAGCTTGCGCGATGGGTAGGCTTTCTAGTAGAGCATGCCATTGTGCGTACGCTTTGACCATTACCAATTCACCCACCCAGTACGCGTGTGTAGGCTTTTGACCGTACCCACCCACCGACCTTTAAAGCGTTTGTACTTTCTGGATGGCCCCTCTTCCCTATTATTCCTTCGGACAACCTTGAGTGACAGGTCTGGGAGCCGACAATGGGATCATGGCAGGTATACCACCAACTTCCAGAAACGACCCAGTACAGGGAGATATTGCTGCATTCCTTCTTGTGTAATGAAAGAATTGACATCTTGTTTAGGCAAAGTCATGCGGTGTAAACAAGTGTGGCCTTGAGAAAGAAAGTTTTGCCGTGAAAAAGAAAGTTTTGCCGTGAGAAAGAGAGTTTTGCCGTGAGAAAGAAAGTTTTGCCGTGAGAAAGAGAGTTTTGCCGTGAGAAAGAAAGTTTTGCCGTGAGAAAGAGAGTTTTGCCGTGAGAAAGAGAGCTTTGCCGTGAGAAAGAGAGTTTTGCCGTGAGAAAGAAAGTTTTGCCGTGATACTTGTGGGCCACCGTAGTTATTCAAGTCATTATGCCACTTGGTACAAATTTCACGGCAAGAACAAATGAAAAAGTAGATGAATATATGGAGCTCGTCGACGCACTTGGAGTCATATTCCAGAGTATAAATATTGAGTACTTTCAGTCCCGGTGGGTGGCTTAGGACTAGTACCAATATAATTTAAACAAAATCTAGCAGAACTGTTTAAAAGCCACAATGAACAGCGAGACAACAATTTAATCAGAAAAATCCAGTTCAAAACATTTTGTTGAACAATAGGGATAGTGAAAACATTCTTACACACGTGAAACATGCAGCACGAGTCGAACAGCAAATTGAACTGCAGAAACTGAAGCCATGGTTATTATCTTGATAACCGGTGAAATATCAGAATTGTTGTTAGATAAAATAAAATACATACATATAACCATGCATACATACATACAATAAACACATACATACAAGAAAAATTATTAAAAGGAAGTTTTATCAAGCCTATCCCAATTCCGCTCCTTTGAATTAACCTACAATTATGTCCAGCTTACGTATTGAGCACAATAGGTTCTGACACTGGTTTGAGCTGGTGGCTGAATTGTTGTGTTGACATTAAGAAAAGATAAGCTAAGTAACTAACTAAAAGATATTACCAATTAAGTATTATAAAGCTACTTATGACTTTAAAGGTTCATGATGGATTCATCCGGCTTATACCCATATTTTCATTATCATATAAGAAGACGTGTTGCGGGGGTAATCAAGTAACACGACCTCAAATGGACTTCCCGGGATATTGCTGGCTACAAATGCGCAGAGGTTATTAGTGATGAAATTAACTGAAACAAAGAAAACTTTAATTTACTTAAAGCTTTCTTTGTTTGTATTAGCAAATATATTAATTGACGCTACCATGCAGACATTAGTTCTCAATGCAATAGATAGATTTCTTGTTCCTTTGCAGAAACAAACTTTGTCTGTAAAAGTTTCATCGGTAAAAAGTTTTTGTCCGTCAAGTTTTGTCACTCAATCAAGAATTCAGTTTTTTGCTTACGAATGATTTTACCGATGAAAACTGTTATTATCTCTGATATTTGTTTTCTATTGCTAATCTTCAGTAAACATCATATATGTGTGCAAAAATGTCTCATCAAGTTCACATGGTGGCTGTAGCAAATTTGTTGTTTTGCTACGTAACTACACAGAATAAGTAAGACAGTGACGTAGTCTCTTTTAATATCGCCAATATTTGAATTGATGAAACAGTTTTATGCAGCAATAAACAGTTACTATATGTAGTGATTAATTGTGATTTGTTCAAACATTTTTTGCTCCAATCTATCAGTCTTTTCAAAACTGTTAAGCGGCAATGTGAACACTTAGTCATGAAACACATGGCCAGCAAAATTTTGAGCTTCGGCCATTCTAGCATTCTTGTTGTTACGTATTACCGTTGAACAGAATAGAAATATCTTTGCATTTCATTTAATTGAGATATCAGTTTCGATGACAAAATAGCGTCACTTGCAGAGTTAGCAAAATAACGAGGGTACAGGGTTGGGTTAGATTTTCCTTCTTAAAGTTCTGCCCAATACTCCAAATTTTGACCTAAGTATGCAGTATTGAATTTTCTTTATAAGTAGGTATGTTGAGAACAACGCTATAATGCGACATATTGTTATGGCTAACTTATTTAGAAAGAATCGTTGTAAGGACTTCCTAGCTGATGCAAGAGATCAGTTTGAACTGTGAAGTCGAACTTATAGAAGACGCCACTGAACTCTAGTTTCATCTTACAGTATTCTCTTCTACCCAGAGTACATCTTTACTTCTCATATCCATACAAACTATTTATCAATAATATTTATTAATAGCAGGAAAATCAATAACTATTACAGATGATTTAAAACAATAGTGTATTTCGTTTAGTCTCTATTGGTTCAATCAGTGAATCAGTTTCTTAAACCTCTTCTTGGTTCAAGCGAAAACGAGGCTTTTACATAGATACACTAATCAAAAGCCCTGGACAAATGAAGTGAACATTTCACTGTACAACAAGTTCAGTGAGCAAATCCAGTTCAGTTGGCCACCTTGTTCAGTCATTGAACATTGTTCAGTGAATGTTTGATGGCAGTCAAAAATGTTTGGTCAACAAAAGTTCAGGGGCATGTTTAGGTCATTTGGCCATTAGGAACTTGCAACTTTTCAGTTGTACTTTTTTTCTTTCAAAATTGGTCTTATCCTTACTTTAGAGCTTACAGAATTAGTACCATCAAGCACCCTTCTTAATTTCAATGAACATGTTGAAAACTTTATTGCATATTCCAAAAATTGATTTTCTTGGACGTTGGATGGATAAAGCAGTCGAATGGGGATCCTCTTCTACTTTTCAGTGGAATTTCTTCCGTGATGGATTAAACAACTATTACATTGTCAAGATGTTACATGTCTGTGCTATTGAATTGCCTCTCAATATTTTGGTTGTTGCTATCCAGGTACTTTGAATACATTTCAAAGCAATGGTCGTCTTTACATGAAACTTCCTGCATATAAGAGAGTTCCTAGAACCAACAACTAACTCTCATAACTGACACTCCCCTGCTGCCCTTACTAGCTGCATATTACTTTATTTTATACCATGAAATTTCTCGATAGATTCTTCTTGCGATCAAGTTGCTCTGAGCAACAAACACTATTAAGAATCGTTGACATTCGGCTTTGATTTTGGCTTATATGAATGTTCAGGTACCTTTGTCTGAAGCGCTTCTAATTCCGAATCCAATACTGTACGTTTCACGTTCCGAATCAAACTTAAGATTGGATCCTCGTTCAGACGATCTTGACATTTCACAATACAGCGGCCCAGTTCTTGCATATTGAAGTGTCGATAGCGTCTGGGCACCCTGCCTAGTGTTATATAGCCGTATGTAGGCCTAGGCTTGTATAGACATGCACAGTGAAGTTTCATCGCGGTCAAAAATGTCGGGTTCCCGCATGAGCAATTGCTTCACTACCATAATGAGAGGCAAAAATAAAGAGTAACGGACCGAGCATGCTTCATCTGGCATTGCAAGACGTGGATTCCTTCGCCATGAATTTGAGATAGAGGCTACTGATACCCGTTTTGGTGCAAGCAAATGTGTTCAAGAAGTGAAATCAAGTAAAATGTTAAGAGCATTTGGGCATTCCTGCTTGGAAGTGTTATACACTCCCTCAACATAGTTGAATGCCATGCTTTGCATTGTCAAAGTTCGAGATCGTATGGCCGTGGCTGAACTTTGATTAAAGTCACAACAGTCGAGAGGATGTCGAGTTTTGCGCGTGAACATTTACTGCACTAGTAAAATGAGCTCCAAAATCAAGACTAAGAAACCCTGCACATTTCATCGCGCCTTGCAATACATATGTTTATTCATCATAATTTTTAAGGTCGAGGCTAAACGTAGCTCTTTTTGAGGCTGCGTATCCTTTGAAAGTTTGAAATTGAGTGACATATCGAAAATGTTGGGCCATCCCTTTTTGAACGTGCTGTTCATTCGCTTGACTTGGCAACAAAATGTCCTGTCTGCAAACACGTTTTTATATGAAATCTTAGTCTTGGCCTAGTACTACAAGTTTTTTAATTTTAGGCCACAATTTAGTTCTAAAAGTTTCTCAAAAAGTTTCATAATTTAATAAGAAAAGGTTGCATTAAAATGAACACGTGGGTACAGCAAACTATTAGCATGATAGCAAATAAAAGAAGTTAGTGCTGTTCTCTGTCTAAATCAACCTCATGTCCACATATTTAATTTCGGTAAACTTTCTGTAATCTTCACTTTGGTCCTCGAAAAGGATACGGTATTGGTTCAGTTTTGCGTTAAATTAGGTAATGGTTCCAATGTGACATTTGTCATAAAATGCGCATATCGTTCTTTCAACCAAAGGATCTTTCTCACATCTGTCTCTGCCAATTTACTTTAGTTGACACTTGTTAAATCCGTGGAGGAAATGTTTCCTAAATCTCAAACTTTGAAATAGCACAGAAATGTCTAAAGTTTCTTAATACTTTCGTTGTAGTTCTAAAAGTTTCTTAAATTTTAGCGTGTCTAGTACTAGGTTGCTTATAAATTGGTTTCTTATAAAAAAACGTGTAGTCGAAGGATGAGAGCTATTAGCCGTTGCTTGAGTGTGTAAATCCACGGACCAGCGGAAGTTTCTGACGAAGAAATGAATAGGTTTGGACCCAGTCCTCTGCAGCTGTCACTGACACCATCCATATTTGGAAGTGAGAATTTACTGAAATACTAACTTAACCTGAGAAACCATTTTGTCATGAATCCTAAATCATTTATTGGCATCATAACAAATGATGGAAAAACAAGTATTAAGTTAACCACACAGTGCCCAAAGAGCTGAGAACCTGTTTGCTATTACCGCAGATTATTAACACGACGCTTAAGAGCTATGAAGATTTGAAGAATTCTCTGTTCACAATCAGTTCCATTAAATCATCATGAAATTTGACGCTAACTTGTCCTGATGGCCGATATTAAATAGGTTAGGCCTGTTTACACGTATCCAGGTTGGTTCCCATCCCTGAGAAATTCATCTATCAGAAAACTTTTGGCGTTTACATGAACCGGGGGGTAACTTCTGTCTCAGCTTTCTGGCCTAGCTGGGTCAGCTTGCCGCTGGGGGTACGCTTCGAGGCCTATGACCCAGGTAGCAAATTTGATATGTGAATGCCCCGTGTTGGGACTTTAAAGTGTTTACACGATTTGCTCCATAGTTACGGTTGTTATTTACAGTAGTACTCAAGCCGGGTTTCCATATAACTTTCACCCACCGGCGACCCACCGGCGACCCACCGGCGACCCACCGGCGACCCACCGGCGACCCACCGGCGACCCACCGGCGACCCGCTGGTGTCATTCATGTTATAGAGAAATTGAACTTCCCTTGCGGTGCCGGCGGACCAACGGTGACCCACCGGCTTCTCACCGGAGATGATTCGACTGCACCTTAATCTGGGTTAGAGAGATTTTATTTTGAAGCTTGGTAATGAGGACCACTAATGGTGACCTCTTTATTGAATATTCTCCATCACGTATGATGTTGTCTTTACTTTTTGGACCACATCATACGGGGATGGAGAATATTCAGTAAAGAGGTCACTATTTGTGGTCCTCATTACCAAAGGAAATTAAATATTCCAACACACTAGTTGAGTTCAAACGAAAAATAAAATTATGGCATGGAAATACTTGCTTCTGCAGATTGTGCAAAATTTTCATTAAAAGTCTAGGGTTTTTGTAGGTTTAATATAGACATTGTAAAGTAGGTTTTAAACTATTTTGTTGGCGTTAATTAGCTATATGTATTTTTGTTCATTCTAGCCAACGTAAAAGAAATTGTTAATAATTTTTTTTTAAACTTCTCATTGAATATATCTTTAATTAAATACAATAATACACCTCTCAAGTAAATGGCAGTGTAGAATTGGCTTGCTTGTAGAGAGCATAGCATAAAACATAAAATGAAACAAAAACAGTAGAAGTAAACGAATAAGGAATAGGGATATTAAATAGTTAAAAGTTCTGGGTTAGTCCAAGGCTTGTTTCGACGACAGAAAATGTAATAGCTGGATCGAATAGAGATGTTCATGGCTTTCATTATAATTCTTTTTGTGATAGTCTTATCAAAATGTAGCTCATATAGTAAGGATAGAAGAGAATTGCAGGAAGAACCCATAACCCCAATTGCACCCATAGAGAGATTGACAAACACAACTTTGCTATATGAAGGAGACAGGTCATTTATCAGTGAACTATATTTGGCAGTTTTACGATCGCTATTGTTCTGTATATTCGTTTCAAAACCGACAGTAAGCTCAAGGATGTAAAGTATCTTATTATCTGTAAGAAGAAGAAGGTCGGGACGAAAAGAATCCCCCGTAATCAAACATGGAGATAGGAAGGAAGGTAGATCAGCATATACAGTACATTTGTTAAGTGATGAGAATGTGCTTGCGAGAAAAAGAAGAACAGAATTATGTCTCCAAGTGTATCTACCCTTATCTAGATATGACTTGCAGCTGGATACAACATGTTGTAAAGTTTCTGACTGGAGACAAAAGGAGCAATTAGACGACTGAGAAAGTGCCCACCTACAGAGATTTTTGCGAGTAGGAAGAGTATTATTAAGATACTTTACAGAAAAATTGAAAATGTTCCTAGGCAAGTTTTGCTGGACACTTGACCATAAGCCTTTTAAATTCTGGCATGAATTCTTGATAATAATAATAATTTTTTTTTTAAAACTTCGAATTTATAAAATATATTAACTAAATACTACAATCATACGTCTCACTAAATTAGGCAACGTACAACTGGCTGTCAGGTATACTAAACAAGCATAGATTACATAAAAATATATATAAAGTAGATAACATCAATATTAACGAGTATAGAAAAAAAAAAAAAAAAAAAAAAAAAACAAAATTAAATAAAAATAAAAATAATAATAATAATTATTTCATATTTCTAATAAGTCGGGCTTTGTCCATGATTTATTGCGGCAACAGAATATAAAGTAAGTACATCTAATAGTGATGTTGATAAGTTGGGACAGAATGTGTTTTTGTGAATTGTTATTAAAACCTAAAGATTTGAGAAGGTTAACAAAAGATTCAGAGGACGCACCAATAGTACCAACGGCACCTAGCGAAAGGTTAATAAATGAGACTTGATTATATTTTGAGAGTAAAGTTTGTCTTAGAGGATAATATTTAGAGGCCTTACGATCACTATTGATTTTGATATTAGTTTCAAAGCCAATGGTGAGCTCAAGAATATATAAGATGTTATCGTTAGTGAGTAATATAAGGTCAGGCCGGAAGGAACTACCTGTGATAATAGAAGGGGATAGAAAAGAGTTAAGATCAGCGTACAGTGAACAATCTGGTATTACAGACAGGGACTTGGCTATGAAATTAAGAACAGAATCGTGTCTCCAAGTATATCTTCCGTGTTCAAGGTACATCTTGCAACTAGATACAATATGTTGTAAAGTTTCGGACTGAAGACAGAAAGAACATGCTGATGATTGAACAATGGACCATTTACAGAGGTTTTTGCGAGTGGCTAGAGTGTTATTTAAATATTTAAGCGTGAAGTTAAAGATGTTCTTTGGCATTTTCTGATGAACAATTGACCATAGTGTAGTAGTAGATTGAGAAGCAAATTTAAGGATGGATGAAATAACTAATCCCTGCGATGTTAAGTCATTTGTAATACGATGGTGGTGATGGCTTTGAATAGATTTGAGAACTTGCTTGGTGTTTCTGTATTGATCATATTGGATGTTAGTAAAGGTATTTGAATCATGCCATAAAGATTGAATATCAGAGTTAGGAGAAGATTTCAAAGCGTTTCGAATTATAGTTTGGCACTGAATGAACTTCGTTGAGGGAAGAATAATAATGACCTATTGCGTCCGTTCACCCGTACCCTCGAGAAGTTACGCGCTTAGGCAGGCTGGCCCGGGCTGGCTACTTCGATCATGTGAGTTATGTAGACGAGTTAGGATGGAGCCACCAAAGCTTGTGTAAACATGACTTGAGTCTGACAAATGAATGTCGTGTATACATTGATCGCATTCTGCATGCATACAGTTAAAAATTTTCTGGTATTTTAAGTAGATTAGGTTTCAGTTTTTAAGGTTACTTCGAGGTTTACAAGCTGCAAGGGAGATTCCTTTTTTGCATAATCTTGATATCACTACAACATTTTTCGTTGTGCAATCATCGCTCTTACATCTAAGAAATTTCTTTCAAGCCTCTTTTAATTTTTATAGGCTACATGCTGACCAAGAACAAACGTCCGCTGCAGTTACTTTTCTTGGATCTTCTTGATAAATGGTAATAGATTTCGTGTCCCCTTTTCTATCCCATTTTGATACAAGGACATAGGGGAAGCCAAAAATTTAAGGAACTTATACCGCAAAAGACATATTCCTTAAACAACCATAAATGTCAAATATTTTTACCACTGCAAATAATCTTTATTTAGGAAGATGTCTCAATTCATTGCAAGTAAATTCGATGGAGTGGTTCATAATTCTTGCTGCTGTGTGGTCATTAACTGTCTTCTATGGAACTTACAATATCTAAAGATTCCTGTCTTAAGGAATCTAGCTCAATTCCTAGCTCTTAAAGTTCCCTATTTTTGAGCCTCACGCTACCACCGTGTTGTACTAAAAGTTTGCATCTGAATCTGAATCAGATGCAACTTTTGCAAGTATTGATCATGGAAAATTGGATAACATCTGTTTCGATTAGATTCGTAACACCTTACTGAGGCTTGTTATAGAGAGGCGAGTACACCTATCCGTCTTCACAGATTTCGAATGTGTGTAGTGTCAGTTGCATGTTGCATTTGAAGCGAACGTTAAGGACGAAATTGCGGAATAAGCTAAAAGGGCCAATGCGGTGGGTGCGGTCAATGACTGTATCAGGCATATCGACTTTCAGTTCATTACAGATCTCTTTGACTTTCTCTAGGACTGCTTCGCCTGATTCATTTGTGCTACAGAAAAAGAACCGACTGTCTAAACCTAAGAGAAATTACTAGTTTTTATATGTCATATTTCCATGAAAGTGTTCACCCATAGAGAAACCTAAAAGCATTATGTTCTCAGTCCATTTTATATTTGTTCGCCAACGTTGGATGAAATCGGATCTAGTAGATTTTCCTGGTTGATTTGAAGTGTACTAAATTAGCTCTGTCAACATTTAATGCAGGTTTATTACAGTCAACCCAAGATCTAACTTTTTCATTAGTTCTTTATTACCAGTTTTGCTCAATGTAGTGACATGATCAGTTTGAAAGTAAATATTAGTATCATCAGTAAATAAGAGAAATGTTAATAACGTAGATGATTTCTGTAAGTCATTTATGAAAAATACGAAGAAAGGACCACACGAAAAATACGAAGAAATGAACATAAATTCTCGAGTATGTACTGCAATGCTAATGCTTATGTTTACACTGTAGTCATAGTGACTTTCAGTGAAAGAAAATGAAGGAAAAGTTGTGAGTAATGATTTCTTCACAGTAACTCCGCTTCAAAATGGCGTTCCAATGAAATATGCAAAAAATGGAAGCAGCTTATTGATTGATTATTTGATTTAAACAAATCCGCTGATTGGTGGAGAACGAATTGTGGCTTTGTTGTTATTAGGACTTAACTGCCGAAGTATCATACATACTCAAAATTGATGGATTCTTCGAGTCCTTAAGTTTGCTTACTTTTTAAAAGCAACAATAAAAAACATTTTCATTTTGGAGAAGAAGTATTCCTTCAATGCTGCTAGTTTGGATATCGCAAATATCCCGTCAAAACATCGCTGAATGAGGCGTAAATAACTAAAACGACCCCAAATGATCTTATGCATAACAGCCAGCGACTCTCAATGACTGCTGCTAACCCTCAACGATTGCCAATAGGGACCTTAAAGTATGCACTACGTTTAACGGAAACGGTAGCGTTAGCTACGTAAACGAGAATACGCGAGTTTATGTGCCACTGCGGTGTTACGTAGACAAACATGGACTTTCTTTCTTTCCGTGGTTCCTGTCATGTGACGTTAGCGATCATGAATCTCTACTTCAGTCTATCCTTTGATAAGTTTACTAACTCCGCTACTTCGCAGTGTCCACTACAACTTTCTTTTAAACAATCCATGTATTTCTTCTGTTGTCTTCCTTTAGCTCTCCTACCATTTATCCTTACCAGTAAACAGTCACTTTCCAATCCTTGTAATCTTAGTATGTGACCGACCAAGAAATTGTAGCTGTATCTTCTACACAAACATAATAGTGAAATACATAGATTTTATTACGGAGTCTATGCAAATTAAGCATAATTAAGCAAATGTCTCATACTTCCGGTACTGAGCTCTCTTAACTTTTTGAGCAGCCTCGTACTGCTTTCTTATAAAGCGCTATCTTATAGGGAAAACATGTGTATGCAAATTAGGCTTTTAGTGAAGAATCTTAGTGGAGGCTGTTCTGAAGAATTTTCTTTGGGGCAATATTTACGGATGCAATTTGATGAAAAAAAATTCTTGGGAGCAAGCTCATCATTCTTCTTTTTCAATGACAAGATAGCGTATGTTATCGAGAGAGAGACCGTAGACTGTAGCATTTAATCACCCCCTTTTAATGCACTTTTTGTAAGGGACCACTTTACAAGGAACTCTAAATTTGGCAGAAGCTGGATGCTTACGGAACATAAAGACATACCTGTCGGGACGTGGAACAGTTAATATTGCTTTATTTCGCTGAGTATTTTAATCCAATTTGTTCTGTTGAAACGTTCGTAGCTGCATTGACAATTTAATTAGCTGGTATTTACGTAGATTGATAGATTTCAGGCACAGTATTCGTAGAACCTTCGTAGGGAAAACATCACAAGAGAGAGAGAGTTTTCGGACGGCCCAGTTAGCTAGTTAGGCCCCATAGATTCGGTCAAGACACACGAAATTTAGTATTAAGAGAGTACCGACACGACAAAATTGGCGCCCAACGTGGGGCACGACTCGAGATTACGTGAAAATGTCAGAAGAAGCAGAAATCGACCAGAAACTGAGCCGTTTGAAAGCCACGAGAAAGTCACACCGAGGCGTAGTAACGAGATACGTGAACGAAGTAAACGGCATCGTAGGCCGTGAATCTTTAAACCAGAAACAGCGTGAATCGTTATCAGATCTGAAGAAACGTTTGGAACAGAAACTTACCGTTTTAGAAACTTTTGATACAGAAATAACCGCGATTAGCAACCTTGAAAGTATCGATGCTGAAATTACCGAATCGGAAACGATTAGCTTCAAGGTTGTCGAGACCATGAGTAAAATCGACCGAACACTAACGAAGTACGAAGAACGAGAAGCGAGAATTCGACGAGAAATAAGTCCAGGAGCTGTAAGCTTAAATTCCGCAACGAGTGGAACAAGAAATCGACCAACACTTCCGAGAATGGATTTACAGAAGTTTAGTGGAGATACGTTGAAATTTATGGCGTTTTGGGATCGTTTTGAAGTAGCGATCGACAAGAATGAGGATATTCCGAAAATTGAAAAATTCAATTACCTTTGTTATTATTTGGAAGGCGCTGCGGCACGAATCATAGATGGATTACAGATAACCGACAAGAATTACGATACTGCAAAGGAGATGATAAAAAAGCGATATGGAAGACCACAGATGGTAATTGCCGCACATATGGAGGAGTTATTGAAGCTAAAACCGTCAACAGGCGAAAGAGCGACCAATCTGCGATACGTTTTCGATAAAATTTCCGTACATTTAAGGGGTTTGGAGAATCTAGGAATCTCGAGTGACACTGAAAGCACACTTATTCCTGTTCTAATGTCAAAGTTACCATCTGATATCCGAGTTCAAGTTGCACGACTGACGTCGAATGATAAATGGTCCTTGAAAGAGTTGCTCAAGTTGCTACAAAACGAAGTCGAAGCGAGAGAAATTGGAGAAAGCGTTAAAGTTACAGAAGACCGACAAAATTCGTATAGCCCGAGAAAACCTTCGGTGAAAAACACTGCAGCTGTGTTGTATACCGACAACAAATCGAAATCGCGAATTTATTGTGTATATTGCAACGGTGCTCATTTTTCAGCTTCATGTGAACAGGTGAAGGACGTATTAGAACGAAAGAATATTCTCAAGCAAACAGGAAAGTGCTTTATATGTTTGCGTGCAGGGCACAGAGCAATACATTGTACGTCGGGAAGAAATTGTCGTCAGTGCAATAATAAACATCATCAATCGATATGTGACAAGACATTGAAAGACGTTTCGATGGATCAGAAAACAAAATCACAAGAAGAAATTTGCCAAACAACAAGCGCTTCCACAACGTCCAAAGGAAAAACACAAGTGCTTTTACAAACAGCCAGAGCCATTGCGTCAAAAAATGGGGAATCCAAAGGAATACCAGTTCGTATACTATTAGATAGCGGAAGCCAAAGATCGTATGTGACAGAGGCAGTGAAAAACAAATTGAAGTTAGAGCCTATGAAGAAGGAAACACTTCATTTAAACACATTTGGAGGTGAGAACGTTTCGAAAACTGTTTGTAGTGTGGTAAAATTACATCTTAAGGGTAAAGAAGGGGAAAACATCGAAATAAATGCCTCAACTTTCCCCGTAATTTGTAGCCCTTTGCCCTCAAAAATTGATCTGTCAGATTACCCTCATTTGGAGGGATTGGAATTATCTGACCCACTTGACACAGAGTCTGAGGTGAAGCCAATCGACATTTTGATTGGTGCTGACGTTTATTGGGATATAATAAATGATGAAGTTATTCGTGATGGGCATGGTCCCATAGCAGTTAAAAGCAAATTTGGGTGGATTGTATCAGGCCCCGTCAAAGTTGAAAAAGTCAACAATCCCCAGGTAGCTGCAAATCTCGTTATTCAACCCACGACATTTTATCAACCCAGCAACGACCCCCTTATTACAGAGCTAAAACGATTCTGGGATACAGAGACTTTAGGAATTTATGAATCTAAGGGGAATAAAGATCGGTTTTTAGAAGAAATTAGACACGATGGTGAAAGATATGAAGTGGGACTTCCATGGAAAGGGTGTGAACCCGAATCTTTACCTGATGATTATAATCAAGCCTTGAATAGATTGAACTCCCTTTATGCGCGCCTTGAAAAAGACAATGAAGTCCTTAATGAATACGATAAAATTATAGACGAACAGTTGAATTCTGGAATTATTGAAATCGTACCTGTATATGAACAATCCTCGAAGTTTTTTGAAGAAAATGAAGTTCATTACCTTCCTCATTTTGGCGTAACAAGGAAAGACAGAGAAACAACTAAGCTGAGAATCGTATTTGATGGCTCTGCCAAATCTGAAGAAAGCAAATTGTCATTGAATGATTATCTCGAAAATGGGCCTAATTTCATACCGCCTATTTTTGACGTGCTCATTAAATTTCGCTCTAAACCAATTGCCTTAGTAGCTGATATCGAAAAGGCATTTTTGCAAATTTCAATAAAGGAAAAAGATCGAGACGCATTACGTTTTCTATGGTACAGAAAATCCCCGGACGGAACAACAACAAAGTTAATTCATTTGAGATTTCGACGTCTTGTTTTCGGTTTGAAATCCAGTCCAAGCATTCTGGGATACGTAATAAACGAACACTTGGGCAAGTTTGAAAATGTGCAACCAGAAATTGTAAAACTGTTAAAGAATCAATTATTCGTTGATGATCTAGCAGGAGGAGCTAATTCTGTCGAAGAAGGATTTCAACTCTTTGAAAGCTCTAAAGAAATCTTGAAAACAGGCGGTTTTAATCTACGAAAATGGAAAACGAATAATTCTACCTTGCTAAAATTAATTCAAAACGATGAAAACGATGGAGAAACAGAATCAGAGCCTAAACGTATTCAAGAAGAAGATGGCTCATTCGTAAACGAAACCTTTGGAATAAACCTAAATTCAAGTGAAAATATGAAAACTAAAATTTTGGGTCTAAATTGGGACATTGAGAAAGACGAATTTTACCTCGATTTCAATGAACTAATAAAGTTCGCAAATTCGTTGCCGCATACTAAAAGGTCAGTTTTGAGCTTAGCAGCAAAAATGTACGACCCGTTGGGTTTTTTAACGCCGTTTACAGTTCAATTGAAAGAAATGTTTCAAAAGCTATGTACACAAGGTGTAAATTGGGATGACGAACTTCAAGGCGACATTCGTTCTAAATTCAATTTTATGATTTTCGACATGCAAAGATTACACGACGTGAAAATACCTCGTTGTTTGTTTGAAGGCAATGGTGCAAAACCAATCGAATTTGAACTGCACGGGTTTTCAGACGCAAGTTCTATTGCCTACGGCGCCTGCGTGTATTTGACAAGTAAATACGACGATGGAAGCAAAAGTGCGAATTTAATAGCCTCGAAAACTAGAATAGCACCAATAAAAGAGCAAACAATGCCCAGATTGGAACTGTTGGGTGCGTTGATATTATCTCGTCTCATGGAATCGGTTTGTAAATCGTTGGAAAATGCGTTAAATACTACATTGAAGCGTTATTTTTGGGTAGATTCGTGCGTGGTTTTATGTTGGATAAGAAATGAAAAAATTTGGACAACCTATGTTCAAAATCGCATAAATGAAATTAGATCGAAATCGAAAGTAGACGAATGGGGATATTGTCCCGGAAGTATGAATCCCGCGGACTTGCCCTCGAGAGGCGTGAAGGCTAATACATTAGTTAAGGCTTCCATTTGGTGGAATGGCCCTGACTTTTTGAAATACGAGCCAAGTCATTGGCCCGAACAATCGTTAAATTCCAACAATCCGAGAGCGGCCTTTGAGGAAACGCCTAAAACTTTTATCGATAAAACACACGTACTCTCGATTAACGAAAAAGAAAAAACGCAAATAGTTTCGGTCGAAAGATTTAGTTCAAAAACCAAGCTCATACGAACAGTTGCTTGGGTTTTAAGATTTATACGAAAGTTGAAAGAAAAAATTTCAAAGTCAAATGTTCGTGTTTACGAAGAAACTCTTGATTCGGAGGAAATATCACGAGCTGAGAAGATTGTGTTAAAGCAAATTCAAAAAGAAACGTTTTCTGAGGAAATCAATTATCTGCGAAATAAACAAGGGAAAGCGCCAAAACTCGTAAACGATTTCAACCTTTTTATCGATAATGAAGGAATTTTACGTACGCAAACACGTTTGCAAAATGGGAATTTGATGGATTCGACGAAACGGCCTATTCTTTTACCGAAACAACATGATTTTACGACACTTGTAATTCGAGAGGTACATTCAAATATTGCGCATAGCGGAGTTCGTATGACCCTGTCTACCATTCGCGAAAGATTTTGGATTTTGCGAGGGCGAGAGAGCGTAAAGCGAGTCGTAAGACATTGTAGATTGTGTAAATGGTTCAAAGAGAATGGATTCTTGACGTTACCCTCGTTACACCTCCCGAAATTTCGGATTGAAGATGGACCACCTTTTCTAAATATCGGTTTAGATTTTGCTGGGCCGTTGTTTGTGAGAAATAAATCGGAAAATTCGGCAAAATGTTACATTAGTTTGTTTACGTGTGCAACAACGCGCGCAGTACACCTCGAATTAACCGAAGGTTTGGATGTCGAAAACTTTTTACGAGCATTTCGTCGATTCGCCACACGCAGAGGGTTACCTAGGATGATTTTGAGTGATAACGCGAAAACATTCAAATCCGCAAGCAAGGAAATTCGAAAAATTGCGAGATCGAAAACCGTATTAGATTATTTCGCGAATCGGGAAATTAATTGGAAATTTATTCCAGAATTATCTCCTTGGTTTGGAGGTATGTATGAACGTATGGTTGGATCGGTAAAAAGATGTTTACGACGAGCTATAGGGAGATCTAACTTGAATTACGATGAAATTCATACAATTATCGTGGAAATTGAAGGGATTGTGAATTCAAGACCTATCAGTTACGTCTACGATGATTCGGAAGGGGTTTCTTATGCGCTAACACCTTCGCACCTTATTTACGGACGTCGAATTACGACGATACCATCGGACACACATTTCGAAATAATAAGTACTCATCAATCGTTGACTAAACGAGCAAAACACCATCGACAAATGTTAGCAAACTTCACAGAGATTTGGAGAAAGGACTACTTGCTAAATCTACGCGAGCGTGCTTCTAAACAAGACACCAATTGTGCGCCTAATATAAAGGTTGGTGATGTTGTTGTACTAAAAAACGACAAGACGAAAAGAATTTTCTGGAAGTTAGGACGAATCGAATCTTTGTTACCCGGAAAAGATGGACAAATTAGAGTTGGAACTTTAAGAGTTTTAAACAATGATAAGAAACCAATTATATTGAAGAGGAGTATAACAAGTTTCGTACCTCTTGAAGTTGACGGACATATAATTCAAGATGATTTAGAGAATGCAAAGGATACCGTGACAAATGAAACGGAGACTAATAAATTGGTAGAAAGTAATCAAGAAAAAAGTCGGACACGAAGGACAGCAGCCATAATTGGTGAAATAGTACGAAAGGAAAATACAAAATAAAATACTTTAATGACCTGAGAGTTTTAATTTAGTTTATGATCATTTATATGATCATCCGGGGGGAGTATGTCGGGACGTGGAACAGTTAATATTGCTTTATTTCGCTGAGTATTTTAATCCAATTTGTTCTGTTGAAACGTTCGTAGCTGCATTGACAATTTAATTAGCTGGTATTTACGTAGATTGATAGATTTCAGGCACAGTATTCGTAGAACCTTCGTAGGGAAAACATCACAAGAGAGAGAGAGTTTTCGGACGGCCCAGTTAGCTAGTTAGGCCCCATAGATTCGGTCAAGACACACGAAATTTAGTATTAAGAGAGTACCGACACGACAATACCTATGCAACTTTTTCAAGTTCATTAATTTCTTATTTATTGCCACAGAAAATCGAGAATTAGAAGTCCAGTTTCATTTATTCCAGTGCAATTCACATGAAGTATGTGTTATACATGTATCATCATTTCTTTATCAACATTCATACATAGCAATCCAACGACCAGGGATAGCAGGGAAATCATGGAATTATCAGGGAATTTAAGTCCTGTCATGGAAATCAAGGAAATTCTGTCAATTTAAGAGTTTGTAGAAAGTCATGGAAGTCAGTGTACTCTTTCAAAATTAAAACTCTATTTTGTTGTATGGGAACACAGAGATATTGACTGAAAGTGAAAATGTCAGGGAATTTTGCTAGTTACGTCAAGGAAATTTAAGCAGCAAGTAGAGATTTTCGTATGTAGAATCCACTTGTCACGTGTCATAGCAGAATTCTGATTATTTCATTTGTCCTGCATCCGTTTACGCTACTGTTACGGTCAGTCAGGCAATGATTGTGCCGCACTACGATGTGATCAAAAGATGTCCAAAAATAAGAACTTCAAGAACTAAGCCGTGAGCTGGGTTGTTTGTGAAACACGATTTTGTTATCACTCAGTTTAAAAAGCTTAATGAGAATTTGTCACTTAAGCTTTTGTCTGTGACTTTGTCTGCGACTTGTAGAAATCACTTGTAAGAAGATTTATGTGGATAATATCGTGTTTCACAGGCAGTTGACAAGCCTCATCACGTATGAGAGGGAACTGAAGGATACTTAACTTATGTAGTTTTGACTTAACCTCGTTTATTCGTGCATTTCTCAAAGCAAGAGAGCAGATTACTTTTGTTTATATGAGGACCTAGAAAAGAGGAAAGTTATTATGCACTTCAGCTAAGTTGATCCTTTCTCATCCTGCAGAGAGGAAAAGGTATGTACCAAATACTTTCTCAAGACAGAGCAAATAAGCACCCCTAAGGCGAAGGTACAAAAATTAGTAGTAAGCACGTCACTATCATGATACTTCTTTTAAAGGAGATCATACCCTCGAGCAGACTCTCTTCTTTACTATAGTCACAAAATACACGCTTTGGCAGTGCTTGTTAGGAGAAGTAAACACCTCTTGTGCAAGGAGCTAAAGGACATGCCCCCCCCCTAGTTCTATCCAGGACCGAGCTCGTAATGCGTCCGAATTCGAATGGAAAAGGTTTTAGATGTGGTGGCTTTCTAGCATTGCTGTTTGTCATCTTTTGGTCATGTAGTTTATTGTATGTTGTTGTCCTGATGGGTATAACAATGGAATATAAGTAGTTTTCTATCAGGGTGCAAGGAGCATATGTGAACTATGTAAGGTGTACAATCCTTGTACTCTAGAAATGATAAAATAACTGATGATGAGTTGCTACCCATTCCAAAGTAAACAATGCCTGATGCACTAAGTGGTAGCATTTGCATAAGCAAGTACAGTGTCCATCAAAATAGCAAGTAAATTTGTGGCCAATCATAAAAACCCAAACACCAGTTGTTTCGTTTCACAGGCATACTTGTGGCATCTGAGCTGAGACCGACAGTACTTTTTAATTTATGTGTTCAAATGGCCCCGGGGTAGTCATAGTCGTTTGCTCCCTGGAGTATCGTTCTAGTAGTATTGTGTAGTGTGTAATTTTTGCCAGTATTGTAAATTTGTGTCGTAACTGTTATGGATGTATATAAAAAAAATTCATAGAAAGCAGGGAAGGGGGTTGATTTTCTTCAACTTAAGCATTGTTTCGTTGAAGTTGAAGGGCCACATTCCGAAGTGAAACTGTCTTTTGTTTAAGCCATGCAGTGGTTTGGATTGTGATGTTGAATCAGCAGAGATTATTAAAAGCACCATTTCTCTATCGATATTTAACCCCTCAAGAACTGTGAGAAGTGAAAATTACCTCAATGGCTAGTATGAATGCTCAAAAGCAACCATATTGGAAAGGATCGATTGGTTGAAGATCTGTTGATTGACCAATAAGACGTCAGCTCATTCTCAGTACTACAAATCTACCAAGCTAAAGATCACATAATACCTCGTTTTATTGATACAAACTCTCAGCCAACATTTACTCAACATTGATGTTGGGCGAAATTTTAAGGCCTGGCCAAACTGGAAAATATTGCTGGGAACATATATCAATTTTTATGTATGTTTCGCAAATGTTGCCCAACAAATTCAGGATAAAAGTTGTTTTTGGCATGTCTCCACATGCTCACACTTTTCCCGGCAGCATTTTTGCTCAAAGGAGTGTTGCCCAATTTGGCCACCATGTTAGCAGGCCCATAGGCAGCTGAGCCGGACTTGGGGGAGCAGGGATGAAATTGTGGTACCAGTGCTTGTGATGGAGGAAAGAGTGGGGTCTGGGGGTAAAACCCCAGGAAAATTTTTTAATCCATAATTTTTAGATATTGAGGAAGTGCCCTTTGTAAACATAAACATGCACCCCTATCCCCATTGTAGACAGAAGCAGCAGACAGGGGTAGCAGCAGATGAAGATAAATATGTGTGTACGAATAGTCATTAATTTTTACTAGTTCCAATAAAGAAACAATACGGGAATAGCTATGATTTAAAACTACTATTTGGAGCGTCATGAAATGCAATCTCAGTGAAATATTGGAGAGCATTGCTCATCTGCATTGCCTTTTTCATAAAGGGAGGGCCAATAATATCAAGTATCTGGTTCAACTTTTCTTTGTTCATTCAAGTCATCTGTTATACCCCCTTGTATCTTCAGCTCCCAACTCTTGCTAAGAGTTTGAAACCTAAAGCATTTCTCATTTCGAATCCCTGTCCTAGGTTTAACTTTCTTTAGATTTTCTAAGCTCATCTAAGGCCACTAGTAGCATACAGAAACTGCAAGGTTTCTTTCTTTTCGTCCTAATACTATAAATCTTCGAACTAGCCCCCCCTTTTGAAAAGCCCTGCTAGAATAGGTGCCCATCCCTGATGATGGTGAAGACTTTGATAAAAACTATTGCTTAAATTTAGACTGTTCTTTTAATATTATGGAGAATAGGAGCTTTAACAATGTCCTTATTATACGACGTTTATCAAATAATTTTATAACTTCCCCTCAAATAAACCCCCCTGGAATGAACCCTCCCCTCAAATACACTCTCCCCTCCAAGAAGTCTCTTCCCAAAAAGTATCAAAAATAAGGCCCCATGGGGCTTATTCGAGGGCTTACGGCATTTGCAATCGTAGTTAAATTTAACGCCTTGCAGTCACTACAACAACTACAAGTTTTCAAGTACCAAATTTGTTGGCCAACACTGTTTCCCAATTTGGCTACGTCTATGAAGAACATGACAAAGTCCAGCAACATAAAATTTGATATTTTGGCCAACAACGTTGCCCAATCTGGCAAAGGTTTTGGGTCGTTTAAACACCATATTGGAGCAACCACCATTGGTATTTCTGATGTTTGATGAAATTTGGTTCGTAGTCAAAAACGTTGGGTGAACCCAATCAGCAATCCCGATTTGTCAAATGCTGAATGAAACGTTGGGTCACTTCAGTGTCACATCATTTATAAATTCAACAATTGGGAAATTTGATAAGAGGACTGTTGGCTGAAATTTTGGATCGTTTAGACTGGACGTGAAGAACCTTCGAGAGCAGGAGGAGTTAGCCGGGACAAATATTTGCTGGAAATATTGCTATCGTTTAACACTTGATTTTTCGTTATCATTTTACTGCATATGACTCCATTGTTTTGTAACAATCATAGAGTATTTTTTAACAGAATGACGGTAATACTGTATATCTTGTAATCCTCAATCCAGAATGACAGAGACAGAAGACAGCCGGCCTAGAGGAGAGCTATCGTAGAACGTGTCAATAGATCACAGGTCTGTAGACAGAGGATGAGTGAGACAGGAGAGGCAGTACCCCCCTATACTGAGTTTGTATTTGAAGATATTCTAAGTAGCTGTTTTAACTTTAAAAATGATGCAATTCTGTAGCTTGATCTGGAATGAATAGAACATGTATATCCTAATGGTATCATAGTTATACCCCTATGGTTTCTTCATTGGACATTGTCTGAAACGCTTGGTGAACAGGCTGTATGCTCTTGAGTTCCAGATAATCGGGGAGGTGGGAATAAATGGTGGGAGATTCGAAAATTGTCTGAAAATTAATAATTGGGGAATTGGAATCAATGGGGAAATTTGAAAAACAAGTGGGGAAGTTGGATTGACATCCACGTAGTGGCGGAGCTACGGTGAGTTTGGGGTAAATGCCCTCAGCTTTTTGAATGTGTGCTAGGTTAAATTCGTCCAAGAATTTCATAGAAGCTATTTAAGTATCTCACACATATCTATGATTTAGTCTGCCACTTCTATCTACAACGTGCATATGTTGATGCTCACTAAAGGCAATCCTCAAATATCTAAAGGGATATCTAAAGATATGAAATATCTAAAGGCATCGACCTAAAAATCGGCTTGGCCCCCAAGCCCCCTCTTTTCTCTCCTTGACGACAGCTGACATCGCCATTTCATCCTTACACCCAAGCTAGTTCAGCAGTCTGCGGGGCTGATAAACGCTGTCACTTAAATCCTGTACACTTTCGAATGAACATTTTGTTGGTATCAAAGCTTATATTTTCTCATGAAACTAATGAAAATTAGAGTGAAGTTCTTTGAGTCTTATATTTTAGATTGGCCAGAATGCAAGTCTGATTCACAGAAAACAAGCGAGATAGTAGATTAAGGTGAAAAAACCATAAATAGTATTTGCACATTACTTGAAACAAGGGTAAGGAAATTGTATACGAGATAGACAATGAAAATGTTTGAAGAGAAATACTTGCTGAAAATGCCCACATGAGCCAACGAATTGATACTGAAATAAAATTGTAGAATATACCTGCAACCAAGGAGAAAAATATATTGAGTACAACAGAGTTTCCAGAACGATTTGCCATAAGAATTTTGAATAAACTATCAAAGAAAAGTAACTTGAAGGTGTGGCAAGAACTGGGCCTGTTATCCTGCAATATCGATTGCCAAAATTTTAATATTTTCTGTTCTTCCTTGTAAGCACGAAAATGAAGAAGCGAATGATAGAATCCTTTAGAGTTCATTTCTTGTTGAGGTGTTAAATCTACACAGTGCATTAACACACTACTTCGTCGATCCATTTAAAATGTTATGTTCAGTATATATCACATTAGCTTAACTTTGCAGTGCGTTTAATTCATCATATTAATTAAAACTGAATCCATAATGCTGAATAGCAGAAAAACTTAATGCTGAATGGCCGAAAAACATGAAGTAAATTGATTTGTTTCGGGCAAAGTATGGAGCAGTAAAATCGAAATCATCCAAGCAAATTGTTGACATCGAATTAGTCCAGCTTTCAGGATTAAGAATAAAAAATTTTGAGGATTAAAAATAAAATAGTAAGGCCAGACCCAATCTTCTAGTTTATTTCTGGTTTCCATCTTCAATGTAAGCGATGGGAACGTGCCCCAATCACTGGACAGACAACGGCGATGTGTCGTGGACATTCTGAAAAGTTTGAACTTATCTCAACTCTTTCCATCTCACGTGGGACATAGGGAGATCACAGTTGCTAATTTATGAAAATGAGAGTGCTGAAGATTTTTGGGCTTAGTTAAATAAAATAAAAATTAGGAAAACAAGACAATTAAGGTTTAAATTAAATGGATCGAACTTAAGTTGATAATCGGCTGGATAGCATGGTGAGAGGCGTCGCTCGAGGGCACAGACGTGCGACAAGCATGCCTTTATTACTTCTTAAATTTGACTTGATAGGGTATAATTCACAGCGTTGAATTACAACGTTATTCTTTCACATTATAAGATTGTTGTTCGTTCATAGTTAGTTATGTGCATTACGTACCTTTAAACATACAGTACAGTGTACCACTGATAGCTACAGTATATACGGGGCTGCAAAAGTGTCATTATTATTATTATTAGTATTAACTGTGCTCCTAGGCAGGGGTACGACATACCAGACAGCAGCAAAATAAATTGAATGATACGGATAGTTCCAATCAGAAACTGAATTTGGGTGTTCTACAGGGGTCGGTTTTAGGACCTCTGCTCTTTAACTCTACTTATATACGCAATTATGCTGATGACACCGCTATTTATACATGTGACGAAAATCAACTATATGTAAAAGAGAGAATGGAATACATCTCTAGAATGTAATAAAAATGTTTAAAAATGTTAACTTGCTAACATCAGGATCGGCAACGCATCTGTGCAAAATAGCAACCAGGAAAGGTTGCTAAACATTATTATATGTTATTATTATAACATTATTATTATTATATTACTATAGACAATAAGCTAGCATTTTAGCATCACGTTGCCGAACTCTGCAAAAAGGCTGGCAATAAGTTGCATGCTCTCTCATGTGTTGCCCCTTACATGGATCATTAAAAATTAAAGCATTTGATAAGAATGAGGGCTTTGTAAACAGATTCAGCTTCAATATTGTCCTTTGGCCTGGACGTTCCACAGTCGAAAGCTTCACCACAATATTAATAAAATACAAGAGAGCGCTAGTTTTTACTTATCAGGGTTATGAATCCAGTTATGAGGTTTTATAAATACGCACCAGAGATACTCGCTGTTTCCTATTGATTGAAATGTACAAGACCAGAAATGACTTAAATTCAGATTTTTGTGAACTCTGGCGACTTTTCCTCTGCTAGGATTAAAGCTGTCACATATGGCTCAGAAAACATTCGTTTTGGAGGCCCACAAGTCTGGGCTACCCTTTTCATATTCTATGAAAGATTCAACATCTTTTACTGAGTTTACAAACGAATAAATCTTTATCATGAAAAACCTGCCACTGCCGACTGTGTCAGACCTTCGCCCTGAATTTATGGTTCATCTGATTTAGCCCTCTATGTTCTGTATTTATATTTTATTCACTGTGCGTCACTATTGTAACTACTTATATTATATAGCTACCTATATTTGTATGTTGTACATTTTAGTTAGCTTAAATTAGCTGCTATTATAGCCATGTATTTTGCTAACCAACTATTAAGGAAATTGGAAATGATACACTATAATAGAAAGCGGTCCCCTTTATAATGCCATATAAGAGGTTGATGTGGCTCTTGATGAAAATGCATTTGACTCCCATCTAACGTAGCATAACATAACAAAGAAAACTATTATGTGATATGAAATGATAACATATAATAAAATAAATTACAGTGTAGTATGCTAAAATCCAATATTAAACGCAGGTCCTTCGAGAGCCAGCTCGGCCCCCAGGGTTAGAAACAAAATAGTCCATTGTAGTTTGTTGTGCCAGATATTGCAGTTGTGCTCTATGGAGTAACATGTCCTCTTTATCTGTAGGGGGGGGGTACAAGGCATTAATTTACCGACAGAAACCTTCAACAAAATTGGTAATTTACTGAAAGGAATCTAGATTGAAGTTATTCCTTTGCTGACTTTCCAGAGCTGGTGAACCATGGGCAAATTTACATTTATTGATATCTACAGGGGCGACGACTCCACGTACTTATACCTGATGGGGACATATACTTTTGACTGTATGTAGGAAGATCCATCAGGGTTTGGCCCTACGCCACTGAAAAGTTTTAAAATCTTACCCTCTAAAATGGCTGAAAAAGCATCTCTCAGACTAAAGTGTGACAGAATTATTCCTAGGAATTAGGCACAGATTTGAAAAATTTACGATGAAAGTTACAGTAAAGAGGACATAAAATTCTTGGAAAAATATATCTTCAGGACTTGCACCTAAAAATAGGAAAAATATTTCCAAGAGGCACTTTGGTTGTGATTGTCTTGCACCAGCAAAATTTTCCCGAGCCCTTGTCAGGATCTGCGTCCCGACTACCCCTCTCTCAACGTTACTTATTATATTTATAAATATCATATTACATATATAAATATATATATATATATATATATATATATATATATATATATATACATATATTTATATTTATAAATGTATATATATAAAACAACAACAATCATGGCTCCTTCACAGGGCCGTGTACAAACTTATCAACAAACAATAATAATAGACATTCGATACTACAGGTTCTTTTTACCAAGAAAGCCTCAAGAAATTTTCAGTACCCAAATCATGCAAAACTAAGAAAGTTTCAGTACTGGGTAAAAGGGTTTTTATAAAAAGACGTGTACTACACTAGTTTTGAGTTCTACGTAACTGAGGTAGCCTGACACCCTCATACCCCTAAATATTTTCTTAACAATTTGTCACAAAAATGATGCATACCCATCCCTTCTCACTTTTACATACTTTTTTGAATGAGCACTTGGATTTCATGACATTTTTGTGATATTTTGTAGGAAAATTCTCTTTTGACCGTTCAATTTTTGCGACGGTTTGTCTTCCTCGGTATAAAAGTGCAAGCACGTTTCCTCGGCATCATCACGAGCATCCCGGCCTTTTACGTAAAATTCTTTTTTCTAATTACCATTTTCCTTGTTAACACCATTTTCCAGCCGTATTGTAATACGAACATTTAAGAGCTTTTATTTCAATCCACAAGAGCAGGTGCGCCAGTGGAAAAACAACATTATTGCTAATTTAGTTACTGTGAATTTCTGATATGTTATTATCACTAATTGCCAGCAAATGTTCGTTGTGATCAGAAATGCTGCAAGTGCCACCCCCGTCATGTATCACGACAAATTTTATGTTATTGGATGAAGGCTGATGTGTTAACATACTTAGAAGACAGCCAACATTTGGAATGCATTTATGTTAGAAAGCGTTGTGACCTTGGTGACTGGTAAAAATCGTGAACTTGAAAAATCGAATAACACTCCTAAGTTTACACAAGAAAGCTCTATCTGACCGCATTTGCACTGTATATAGTGTTTGATTGTAAATCTGGATATCGCCTGTAGTTTTGGAAGCGTAAACACGAAAACGCCGCCGAGAATAGCTGTGGTGATTACAGGTCGCATTCCACATTTGAGGATGGATACCGCTTTGTTTTGTTTTCGAGAGGTGTTGTAAGGGTATATCTCCTTCCTCGTATTCACATCGCTACCACAAACTCAGACGAGTGGTAATCATTTCAGCTCTGTTTGGGTACGCTTGTTTTGTTACACTGCGTTGCTGTCTCTAATTTGACACCAGCGTACCTGACGAGTGACGCCATGCTGATGTCGATGACAAGCAAACATTCGACCTCAGAGAAGTCACAAATACGCATCGGCAATCAACGTTAAGTGTGCACCAGCTCGACTGTTGAAAAGAGAAAGTATTCACAGATAACAAGCACTCAGGTAGTTGTATTTATTTTCATACAGTTTTCAGTAACCACACTTGTTAACTTGTTAACTATATTTTCCTTCCTTTGCGCACAACAGTATTGTCCTGTTGTACCCCTGATAACTACATGCTTATTTGCATGGAGGTAGAAGTCTTTACAAATCTAATCCCCCCGACGGACGAACAACAGCACAAAATAGCTATATTATTGAACAGCATTTGTAACCATTCTGCAATCGGTTGTTGCACAGGTAAGCCACGTAGATATCTGTTGGCCATGAGTTCTCAAATTTCAGCGATATGTCTTTAATAACTGCGGGAAGAACGTCTGTATTTCGGATGCACCTAACACGATTTACACTTTTGTAAACAGGTCTGATTCCATTCGTCACCTTCGCCTAGACCCCTTATCCTGTAGAGTTCATAGCTGAAACAGACACTATGTTGGCACCTATCCTTACGGAACTAGGCCCATCGTGTATTGTGACTTGCACGTATTTGTTTAATGTATCGTGCCATAGGGATAGGTGTATGAACTCGTATAAGTGTAATGCATCATCGTTGCCCTATCGTATGTGGGAAATGCGTTATATCAACAAAAGGCGGTTGTGTTTGTGCAAATACGAAGTCAAGGTTGTATTGAGCACGATACAAAAGCAAGTTCGAATGCTCGATATTGCAAAGAGGGTAACGAGACAATTTTTGGATCTCCAGGGGGTGGCCTTTCCCACAGTGCCCCAGGCTGCCCTAGGCTGTGGGCCTGAAGACCTCATTTGCTCGTGAACTGTCAGAAAAAGCCATGCAGCAGGGAATTATGTGCGAAGTTGCAAGTTCGACGCATGGAGTAGATTGAACAGAAAACGCCCCCCCCCCTAACAAAATCGTCTGGGGATATCACTGGGTTCGAATCTGAATACATCCAGATATTGTATTGGTCATATATCTACTCAATCATGGTAAGTTAAGTAGAACGGGCTAGAGAGTGAACTGTTTGAGAGGAGCAGGACGTTTGTATTCTGTATTGCCATAGCATCCCGCGACCTTTTTATCTTTAGTGCTTTTAACAATACTTGTTTGTTATTTTGCAACCTTTTGCAGGAAATGGTCATTCATAGTTAATTGTTCGCATTTAAAATCTAAGAGAGCTATAGGGACAGGTGGTGAGAAGAGCACTCGTAACCGAAAGGAACAGTCCTTTGAACTCATCATTTTGTTTGCGATGAAATAGAGTATTTACACTAACGGATCCCGTTGCTCACAGCTGGCTAACTGCAATTACTTAACAACAAAAAGGCTTAGTTTGTTTTTCTTCCGCACAAATATGACAGTCGATAGTTTCCAACTGGTTTTTGGAGATAGAATGGACTTTTGTTGGGATTTTCTTGTAGTAGCTGTTAAAATGTGCGTACACATTTGTTGTAGGGTATTTTCTGTCGAGTCTCAAGAGCAGATAAGTGGGACTTTCGGTCCTGACTACTTGAATCTGTTCCATGTATAGAAAAATTCCATTGACTTCAATGCAAAGTACTTTTGCTCTAGCATGTTTTCACAAAGCAGAAATATATGAACATTAAGATATGGGGTTCTCCGCTACACATAATTGTGGGCGTTTCTTCTGTAGTTTGGTAACGTTTATAAGTAAACAGGGAAGCCAATAGATCGGACAAGGAGGCAGAACGGCATAGGCCCCGAAATGTATGAACTGATTGTTTGCATTAAAAGTTTTTTGTCATAAGAAACAAGTATATAAGAAACATGATACTCAAATGAGGCAGAGATTAAGAAACGATTAAGGAACACAGGCAGGCTGAGTTTCAAAAGGACACTTGAAAAATTTGTTTTGGGAGAAAATTTTTAATTGAACTGGAAACAGAATACAACAACATCCGTCTCTCAAATGTTTTCAACAAATGCTTCAATTTCTCTTCTCTTAGTTGCCTTGTTGTTATAGGAAATTCCAAGACTTTTAAACAACACTTAGGAAACATTTAAGGCTGGATTTGACAAAATATTAAGAAACAGCCAGGCTGATGGGAGAAAATTTGGTTCGTGTATTAAAAAACGTGTATTCGAATTTCACGATTACGTCATGACTTTTCATTTTCACTTTTCATTTCACTTTCAACAGGCCTGTCAAGGGCCGTTTCGAGAAATTTTCTTCCGGGGTATAGGACCTACCTATATCCCCCCCTCCCAAAGAAACTCCAGTGTCGCAAAACGGTTTCGTAAATGCCATCCTTCTAAACATGATGTTCTTGGGAGCGGTGAATACGCTGTTTGTATATGAATGTTTTTCTCCCAATACTGAAACTGTATTTTTGCATGATTTCAGTGCTGAAATTTTCTTAATACTTTCTTAGCAAGGATAGTCGGAGTTTGCATAACATTACAGTGTTACACGCAGACAGATAGACAAGCACTACACAAAACAAAACACTTAAGCAGCCACAGATTTTCATGAGAAATCTATGCAGATTAAGCAAAAGAGATGATGGCCTTTGCGTGAAAAATTTAATTCTCATGTGTATAACAACTTAGCAACTTTCTCAGGTATCAGAAACTCCATCACTGAAATCTCTTTTAAATTTTTGAGCAGTCGACTACTGCTTTCTTATAAAAACAACTTGCTAGATATTTTGTATCAGGAAATTCAGGTAGCCATGGTTTTTCGTATTGCTAAGTAAGACCAGCTGCCGTGAACTGCAGTACGTTTTAAGCAACATCGTTCTTTTGTGTACATCTTTTCATTTTCATATTTGAACTGTTATAGAGGGGGACAATCCTACTGCAATGTGTTAAGGCTTTCTTCAATTATATACTTGTATGGAGGGATGGAGGGACCGATGAAATGAAAATATGGATTCTTTTGGAAGGAAGGAAAGACATGTTTCTTTCATTTACTTTGAATAAGTGCTATGTTACTACATAGGCTTGCTTAGACCAGGCGTGAATTGCACTTCTTTGTAGATTTTTGAAATTAGGTTTTCCATCCCTTCACCTCACAGGCCCAGTCCTGCGATGGGGGTAACCAGAAACCAGAATTTGCAATTTCTTTCTGCAAATTGCTTTAATGTTTTGTATTCTAAAAGCCTAGATGAAGAATTAGGTTCTCCAGAGAAGCAAACAACTCATGGATTTTTTGTATTTATTCACTCAAACTATTTACCAGCAAATTAAATATATAATATTTAAAACATTGAACATATATTTTATTTATGGGACCACGTGATACGGAAATGTTGAAAATTGGAGTTTGCTCTACAGAGGTATTGCGATGCTTTCGTGCCTGCTTAGGGAATTAAAAGATATCTTTGGCCACATCCCCAGGGGCGGCACTTAGCATCATGGCATACGGGGATGTCAGTCCAGCAAAATTTGTACATGACCAGAGAATATCAATCGATTTCTACAAAACCCTAAAATATCCTCATTCTATTCTACAAAATACGAAAGCTAACAACTAATTATGAATATTAGTTGCTATGTTTCAAGCACAGAGTATCAAATTTCAAAAATTGAACTAAAATTATCAGACCTCAGTTTTGCAAAATGGCATAACTCAGAGAGATCAAAAAGGAAAGTATTCCGACTGAACATTTTCGGACTGACGTCCCCGTATGCTCAGGTATGGCGTCAGTATGGGGCGTAATTTTTGCCGGCCAACGATTTTCTAGCCTTTATCAAGCATTTATTGTTTGTGATCCCCCGTTTTTTTGTGTAGCCCTCCACGTTGTATTTGGCAGCGCCGTGCCTGATGCTATGACGCTGGGTGCCGGCCCTGGGGGCATATCTAATGTGTTTTTTGAGAGAATATCGATAATTTCTTTACAGCCTTGTAGTTTTGGTATAGTTTGGGGCTTTATGAAATAATAATATAATAATAATTATCAATTTGTTTAAAGTTGGTAACATAAATCTATGGTACACATCAGAGGAAGTGTACTAATTAATACCAACTATTTACATACTTACAAAAATAATTTACAAAAACAACTTACAAAAATAGTTCATTACAATTTATCAAATTCTTTAAATACACGTTTATTTACAAGCTCTGCAGGTACAGGTATTACCACCCCACTCTCTGATTTGTCTTTTGAAAGAAAAGACACTATCACAGCTCTTTACCACATCAGGTATGCTATTCCAGAGGTAGCTGCCTATGTATGTAATAGAATTTGCCCCATAGGTTATCGTTTGGAATTTTGGTATCTGTAGGAGATCTTTATCGCGAAGGTTGTAGTTTGATTGTTTCCTCTCAAAAAACTCTCACATAAATGCGGGGTTCATTTGATGGAGGGATTTGAAAACCTCAACGGGCAGTTTTTGAAGATTTTGCAAGTGGACCGTTTTTTGGCCTGATTTGTCCAGAAGTTCTTTGAAACTTGAACTGAAGTCATTGTAAATTTTGGTTGGGGCCCCTGTCTGGAATAATTCAGCTTTAGGGTACATATTGTGTGCTTTCCCACTTGTTGCACATCGCAGATCTACAGCATCACCATATTTCGATAAATTCACTGTCGCATCATGGCGGAGAAGTCATTATTGATGGTATACAGGCAGAGGATTCTGGGTTCCAAACCTTGACATCCCCATCCTCTGTTCCACCGTTTGGTCTACAGAGACAGGAACAAAACCATTGCAACTCTGCGGGTTTAATACAATGCTGCTCTAATATGATTAGCAGTGCCTATGAGGTCTGTCGACATTATACATACATAACGACCCTCTGCCTTTTGTTGTTTGCGATGCAACATTTCGTGCAACATTTTTGTTCAACATTTGTTGTCGACCCGATGTTGCATGGTTTGGCCACCCCTACTGCAGCGTGCAGCATTTGCTGAATGATGCTGCGTCAAGTTTGAAAACCGTCAAAATTGTTGCACCATGCAACACGGTATTGAATCGTTTGGCCGGGTCTTGCACCATTTGCTAAAAGTACGAATGTGCATAGCAGGTATGATACACAAAAGACGTCATAGTTGCGCATAGTTGCCATAGAAACACGATCGGTAACTTGATTCCAGTTCTCTTTTTGGTAACCCTGACAAATGTTGCGTTTGAAATACATGTTGTATCGTTTGGCCACCCACCAAAGTTTACCTTTGCAACTTCAGGCAACATATGTTGCACCAACATGTTGCATCGTTTGGCGGGGGCTTTAATGCATAGAAGAAGGCAGATTACTGTTGAAACCATGCGCCTATAGCCTGGTTGATCTTGTCAGAGTTGGCTGTTGGTTTTAAATAATTATATATTTGCTAGCAGACTAGCTTTTCAAATAATCTAACAATAACTGAAAGGAAATATCTTGGATTATAATTGAGTTTCCGTCCTTTAGCCGTCTTATAGTATTAGCGAACATTAGCGATTTTCTAAAATTCAGGAAAACCCTTTTCATTTGCATCGCTATAGAATGAGTATAAGCAGTTGGAGATGACAAATGCGCAATTTTCTGTAAAATATGATGTCACAACCCTTTGTTAGTTCCGCTACATGTTTTTTGCTATAAGAAACATGGCTCAAGGCCTAGCAGTGAAAGTTTCTTAATCTTTGGCCACAGTTTAACGATGTAAGGTTCTTAAAAATTATCAATGAAAAAATTGCCATGATGACGATGCAAAACGGAAACATTGTCTTTTGTAGCGCCCATAAGCACAAAAAATTTTGTGTAATGGAAACTTGTTAAATCTGTGGAGAAAAGAGTGGTTTCCGAAACTGTGAAAGATGACACAGCAAGTTCTAAAGTTTCTTAGCTCCTTCCTTGTAGTTCTAAAAGTTTCTTAAATTTCAGGGTGTCTAGTACTAGGTTTCTTATAAACCTGTTTCTTATTTGAAAACGTGTACTCTTGAGGAGTTTGAGCTTAGCTTTCTGTGAAGTTTTTGGTGACGTCCGTTTTCATTTTGAGTTTTGTTTACTGCCATAAACAAAGGTGCTTTTCTTCTCTGTTAGCACTACGTTTTTCAGACAAAAACAAATATCTATCATTTGCCGTTTACACTTATCCTCTAAATGCATCTGATTGAAGGCATTCTTAAAGTTTGTGTTGTTACTACCGTTTTCAAATTCGCCGGGTTTTGGCGTTTCCCATTACAAAGGTGTTTGTATTTAGATCAATTTTATTCGGCTCCGTTTGGTGTGGAGTTATATCAGCGGAAAGCCAGAAAAGGAGCTACACATATCATTTTTATTCAAAAACGTAGTAGTGTGAACGGGACCTTGCATATACCATACTCTCTCTTAACCTTATCCCTTGTACGCAGCAATATGGTATTTTTTGCCTTATCCCGTCGTTAATGTCTCTCCCAGATCATAATGACGCTAGTGAGGTGGGTGTTTCTCAATATCCGTGAGATCAGACCATCTTTTGTCGTAGGCATTAGTATCATTTGTATGGTAAATAAGGTACAAGAGGCGCTGTCTCTCTCGTTATTCACGTTTTTTATTTTATAAGAAACCTAGCTCAAGACTTAGTACTAAAAGTTTCTTAATTTTTGGTTACATTTTAGTTCTAAAAGTTTCTTAAAAGTTTCTTAATTTAGCGAAGAAAAATTGCATTGAAAACAATATAGAACACTTGGATATAGCAAACTCCTAGCATGATAGCAGACAAAAGACGTTCTAAATCTAAGTCAACCTCATGTCCACATCGTTAATTTCGGTAAACTATATACAATCTTCACTTTGATTCTCGAAAAGGATACGACATTGGTTCAGTTTTGCTTTGAACCAGGTAATGGTTCCAATGTGCCATTTGGTATAGAATCTTTCTCACATCTTTCTCATGCAATTTACTTTAGTTGACACTTGTTAAATCCGTGGAGGAAATGTTTCCTAAATCCCAAACTTTGAAATAGCACAGAAATGTCTAAAGCTTCTTAATACTTTCGTTGTAGTTCTAAAAGTTTCTTAAATTTTTGTGTGTCTAGTACTAGGTTGCTTATAAACTGGTTTCTTATTAAAAAAACGTGCATCAGATATAATTACACGATGTATCTGATAATTTTTTGTAATATATCGGGTGACACAGTGAATTCTCGAGTTCGCCCCCCCCCCCCCCATGGAGACTACTTTGTTACTGATATTTCTGGAAAGGGGTTTATTCCAGGGGAGGGTTTATTAGCATATGCCACACAGAGGTTGAAAACACTTTCCCTTCTGGGAAACCATGCATCTGGTCAATAAATTCCTGCAAAATGTCAGAGTGGATAGACATATACAATTTCTATTTGTATGTTTTTGTCTTTTGTTCATTTGTCGTTCTGTTTGTGTATAGATTAACTGTTATGTCTTCAAAGTACAAAATTTCCTATTGAGAGTGTTAGCTTGACTTGTATAATTAGAGTTTGATACTGGCTTCAACAATTCAAGAATTCTGTGAAACCTGTAAATATAGCTAACCAAACAATTTCATGCAAGAATATCAATTGCTCATGCATTGTCATGTTTTGAAACTGGGCAAATATTCTTTGTAAAATATATCACATTTCAGGACATTAACAGAGCTCTATGTGAACAAGATACAAGAGCAATATAAGTATTGCGACTTTTCAATTGGAATTAATACACGCCCCGAGATCTAAATCAGGTTTAAAAGACGATTTTCCTTACTTCACCTCCTTGCTTTGAAAACCCATTGGCATATTTTGTGTAAACAACAGAATTTTTCTTCTTAGCTGTTTCATCCTCTTTTGACTTTACATGTGTGAAATATCACGATGACGTACTATAAAGGAGGCCGCATAGCCTAGTCAGAAAATAAATTCATAGTCAGAAAATAAATTCGAAAAGCTAAGATAGAAGTCGATTTTGGTCACGTGTATGCTCTTCTGGATTCACGAACAATTTCGCAATGGACAACATTGAATAGCTAGCGTGATTAGATTTTTTCCAGCTGATGAAATAAGTAGTTGTGGCGCTGTCGCTCTCTTACTCTCAAGAGGATTTTTCTCGTTGTTTTTTGATGTTTTGACAATTTCGAGCATCTTGGAAATCAATATTTGATGGACTACCGTATAAAGTGGAGTCACCATCTCCAAAAATCCGGAATAAGCAATCTAGTTTACTACATAAAATTTCGGGAGTAGGAAAAAATCCGGATTATCCGGAGTATGCTGTATTTCGTTTCATTGTTAGTTCTTTATACATTGTAACCACTCAGAGCATAGATGTATTTTACAGGGGGCCATGCTGAAACATATCTTGCAATTTACAAAATATTTTATAATATACTAAGCTAATAGGTATCAAAGCCAATTCAATAGGGCTAAGCAAACATGATCTTCAGCTTCTTCTTAAACGATGAAAAAGTATTAGCTGATTTATTGTCATTTGATAGTGGGTTCCAAATTTTCGCCCACCCCGGTATGTTTATAAGTTATAATCATTATGGATCCATATTTCTGTAGCAAGTTGGGTGTGGTCTTTCCATGGAAATACACGACGACGTGTTGACAGAAGTTATAGGGTAGCAAGTTGTTGGAAAGGTAAAATTACAAATCTAACTGTTTTGTAAACAGTTATATATTCTTGATATGTAGAATATATAAAAATTTATTTATCCTGTTTTCTAATGGCAGTGGGCGGTCTTTGACGGTCTCTGAAGATCTCTGAAGATCTCTGATGATCTCCTACTGCGACGATGGTCTGTGATGTAGGAGAACCAGGCCATAGCAAGGCTATTTTAGGATCTAGCGTTTACCTTGCTATTTCATCGTTATGTGCAGACCTAGATTTCACGTCATTTCATATTCATTATTTTTCTTTGGTTTATCTAAGATAGTATTACATGATACGTATTAAGACTAACATTACATACTTAAAAAACTAGAAATTTCCGAAAAACAAGCAAGTAGCATATCTCATTCAATATTGTCATATACTGCAGGTGCAATATTCACCTGCCTAATTTTGTATGTTGTTTTTCAAACGTACGAGTGTCGGTAGATATAATCGACTATTTTCATCAGTTTTTATTTACAATTATAGGCTTATTTGATTTTGCATGAACCAAGGTTAGGACTTTGTTGCATCTAGTAGTCAGAATCCCGTTAGCCAAAGTCCTCGTTTATATAGCCTAGTACACATTTCGAGTTTAAGCTTATATAGTGTTAAGTTATGCTAGCCATAAGTTACTCGATATTTGCTTGATTTTCGCTCTCGATTGATTCCACGCCCATCCGATATGAACAGTAATGTGAAGTAATGATAGCAGTAATGGAAACCTTCATTTGGAGACTTTTATTTCAAGTTCAAAATCTTACAACAATAGCAACCTGTCTTAGTATGGCAGTTACAATTGGCTAGCCTGGTGTACAATCCAAACTGTTAGTATTAATAACTAAACAGAAAGGAGTTTTGGGCTTTTCCAGGGTTTTGTTCCTTTGGTAGAAGATATAGCAAGTCATGCGAACGCTGGTGTAGCAGAGTTTCGAAATTGAATAGTGCCGGTGCCCATTATTAACAGCTAAAGCATTGCACATATCAGTGAAAGAAGAACAAGAGAGACCAATTATTCCACGAAAGAGGATAGAGAGATTGACACACTTGAAGTCTTCATTTTTGGATTTAAGATTTTCTACAAGAGAGCGATATTTAGCTCTTTTGCACTCCACATTTACTTCTGTCTTTCTTAATATCAGTTTTAGCTGTAACACGATGTTGGTAAAGAAGAATGAAGGTGATATTTCCATTTTAAGCATCTTTTCTTAATTTGAATTTGTCCGGAAACTGTCCACCTTAGTCATGTTTTTTGTCGACTCTACAACGCTTTTGATGGTTTCTGCGTGCGGCACCAATCGATCCAAGCTCTTTTGGGATATTTTGCGCAGGAACCTCTTTGTGTGATGGTTGCAGATGATTGCATGAATACAAGAAGTGGTGTTACAGCATTATGTCTGCTTAGGAAGAAGGGTTTTGATCTGATAGGAGTGTACAGCTATTTCGAGAATGGAAGAGAATCCCTACACGGTTCTCTGAAGAAGCGCAAGGAATGGATTAAGAAGTTGCCTATGAAAGTTTAGAAGTTGGAAGATCGCGATGAAGGCGTTCGTGAAAAGAGATGATGTGCTGAAACGAAGAAGCTTTGCGCGCTGAATTCATCAGACAATGCAGTGTAACAGGATACTCAAAAGCAGAGTAGAAGTAAGAACATCATAATCATCGAGATGTTAGAAACATGAACCCCTCGCATAGTCAGTATTCACATATTCTAATAATACGGGATTTCAGTTCTTCCAGTATTGCCCGGGACGCATTAGCATACCTGAGATACATTAGCACACCACGTGACTCAGAAACTTATAATCACAATTTCTTTAACGCATAAAGGATTGCGTTTTGCATCAAGGTCTATACATGCATAACCACCGTAGAAGAAAATTGAGGTAGTTATTGAAGTAGTGCAGCAATTGCGTTAGATCTAGTGCTACTTGAAGGTATGGATTTCGTTAGACCACTAGTCAAGAGTCACCATAGTGGATAATCATTTCTCAATATACAGCAACTGAAATTGAAACAGAAGCAGAAACTTGATTATATGAATTAAAAAAAATAAAGAACTACAAGGAAAAGGCAATAATGGAACATTCGTCCAAGCCACTTTGGATAAGCCAAACTGCATTTGTTAAAGCTACGGAAAATGCTAGCCTGCCACATCTTTGTTATAAAAAGGTTCGACTGATACAAAAATAACAATTCGTTCGAATTAATCTTCACTTAATCGAACAATAAAAATAGAGGAATTCGGAATCTGGCAAACGCCATAGCTACCATTTTACCTCTGAACACGCGAACAAGACCATGACTAGTTACCAGACCCGATCGTTGGCTGCGCAGTGGCACCCTATCAGGCTGCCTGATAACTGCACTGGTGCAGGCCCTTGTGAGGAGGAGTTCTGACTACTACTGAAGTAATTAAATATGTTTTGGTGTCCTTCATACAAATCAGCATACCTACTGAGGATGGCTGAAAATCAACATGGCAAAGAATATGCAACATATGCTATGATTAGAAATCAAGCAATGGAAAATTCATAGGCTTATGGGAGAGTATGAAAGCAACTTGCAAATATATCTATGATCAAACCTAAGACGTTTTACAATTATGTTAATGCAAAGTTAAGATCAGGTGTTTTCAATCTGACAAGGAATAGTGGAACAACCACGAGAAAGTAGATTCATAATTTCTTTTTAGATATAACATGATAAATTTGCCGACCTTTCAAGAGAGGCAAGACAATTTTTCTTTTAGAAAATGTTGGAAAAAGAGAAAGAAGGTCTGTTGTGGTCACAAGGTACATTTATCTGTATTGGGCATTTATGTTTCATGACCATTTACCAAAACAGTAAAATTGTTTTTTGGAAGTGTCGTCAGCAGCGGTAGTGGGTGAAAGCATGCAAGATGATCCCTTGGGGGGACAGGCTGAAGTTGCTTACAGTTGCTTTCGAGTACGTGAGATATAGACTACAATTTCCATCTGCAAGAACATTAAATTTTGGACCATATTTGTAAGTTATTGTTTGTACTTGTTTGATAATCTTCGTCGCTTCTTCGTTGCATTTATTGCCTTTGGTAGTTGTAACTATCTTATCTTGTAATTGTTTTATTATAGCGAACACCGATGCGAACCTATGCGTTATGACAATTGCACGAGTAGTTCGAGTTGTCTTATTTCTACTTTCAATGAAGGAACGTTCCTCTTCAAAGTTCATTGGCATGTGAATCCTTTGAATACTAGCAAATCACCTGGATTAGGCCGCCTAAACCTACAGGTGCTTAAAGAACCCTGCAAAGAACTATTAGCTCCTTTACAATATTATACTGAAAATCTCTTCGAGAAGGAAGAACTATCAAAAGAATGGAAGGATGCTCATGTAATTCCCATTTTCAATTTTGTGAGCTGAGCTGCTAATAGCAACTAAAGACGAATCCAATCAACTGACGTCTTTTGCATGCACAGTTAAGGAGAAGATTACCAGTGTATTTTAATAGCCATTTAGCAGCAGCTGTCAAGATTTTATTGCATCATGCTTAACGCAGCCAAGAAAGTACTTTGTTGGCTTAATGGAAACATTATTGCTAGAATATTGCATGGGACCAGTGGAATTGGTTGAAAATGTCAGAAAGGGTACTAGAGTCACTGCGACGAAGGCTGTCGTACGCAAGTTTGGCGTTGTAGGTGTCATGGGTGCAGCTGCCCTCCCCCAAATTCTTGGTAGCACCCCATCAGGAGCCTAATACAAACAATTGTCGTCATTCGTCCATAAATGTCACAAAATCTATTGAAATTTCTCGCTCTCATGCCACTTAATTCTTCTCTAGGTTTCTATCTAGAGTTCTATCTTTTCACATCTTTTATTCAAAACGGGTTTTCCCTTAAAATAGAAAGGGCGGTTTCGCCCTCAGACCCCAGTTTTTTATACCCATCATTTCGCCTGGCACCACTGCCTACATGCAAACAGTTTTATTGATGAAAATCGTACCTCTCACTACCTCAGTATAAAAAACAATTTGAAGCTGCTCTGTCAATTTTGCAATGAAATACAGGGATTGAGTATTTGGGTCAGAACAAAGTACCACGAAATGGTATCATTTCATTTCATTTCATTTCATTTCATTTCATTTCATTTCATTTCATTTCATTTCATTTACAATTCATTTTCCATTTTGTCGGCACTTAGGCTATTCTGGATCTGTCGGCACATCAAGTTTGTGGTTCTAGCTCCACCCATGGTCTTATGAGTACATTTGAAAATATTCAGGCATTGCGGACTAGAATTTGCCACCAATTAATATCCTCTCTTTTATGAATTGCAAGATAGTCGGCGATAATGGCAGGCATTTTAATGGACTTGCAATGAATTTTCAAGAGGTTTTGGCTACGAAAGCAATGAACACCAAATTACTACCGTAGTTCCATGAATAAGCGCCCCCCCCTTGAGTAAGCAACCCTCCTTGAAACCCAGTTTTGAATAGGCACCGGGAGCGCTTGTTAAACGAAGTGCAGTACATCAAGGTCTTTGGGCCCTGCAGAATAGTATCTGTCAGTCGGGTAAGAAGCAGAGAGTAAGAGTAAACAGCAGGCAAAACAAGTGGGCAAATATCACTGCCCTAGTGTTTGAAGGTGCTTTCTTCAGTGTTTTTTGCATAAGCTTCGTATTAGGTTCACTAGCATAGAATTTCCGTACGAGGGTGAGTTATTAATTTTGCCTTGGAGCCACATGAGAAACAGAATAAGACAGAATTGACTTCTATACTATATTAATTGGCATTTTATGTACTGTACGTGAATTTGAAAAACCATCACGGTAGAAGGAGCTATAGTATATATATCAAATAACATTGCAAAATATGCTTACTTCGTAATTTCTAACTAAGCTTTCATGGTTCGGTCACAGGGTCACTTGGAGGTTTCACATGCCCTGAGACAAAAGAGAAATATGAGGCCCTTTGTGAGCGAAGCGAGCAGAAAAATTTGAAGGTCTGGGAATTAGCTCCGAAAAATGAACGCTAGTCTTACTTTATAAGGTCCCCTTTGACCTTGAAGCATAGGGAGTTATAAGGCCCTACACCTTGAGGCCCTTGGGAAATCCCCCCCTTCACCCCCCTCTCGAGGGGTCTGCATACAATGCCCAAGTCTGTCCTAGTAATTGCTTACCTTTAACATTTATTCATGCTATGCATAATAACTATACCATGTATTCTTCGTATTTGGCTTCCTGATATCTATTTTCATGGTATTTTGTGTTCCTTTATTTAATTACATTGATTCTGAGATTTGCAATTTTGCAAATGATAGCACTATTGTCTCCTGTGGAAATGAGTTACACGAAATAGTGCGTGACTGTTTTGAAAAATGATCTAAGCATACTGTTGGAATGGTTCACATGCAATTGCATGGTAACAAACCCTAAGAAATTTCAGTTAATGTTTCTAGGTCTGAAAAGAAAGCAAGGGCTGCGCCTAAGTATTCATGGCAGTAAAATAGTAGCAAAAGATCACGTTAAACTTCTTGAGATTGAAATTGACAACAAACTGAAATTCGACAAGCATGTGCAAACTGTGTGCCAAAAAGTCAACAAAAAGACTAGTGCTTTTTCTAGGCTAAATATGTATATCTCCAGAGAGCAAGCATTATCAATTTGCAATGTGGTGATTCTGTCGAATTTCAATTATTGCCCTTTGATCTGGTTATTCTGCAATAAAGGTTCAGATAAAAAAATAGATCGCGCTCAAAAGCGTGCACTAAGGATCCTCCACAGTGACTATGGCTCTTCATTTCAGTCGTTATTCGCTCGCAGTAATAGCTTTACCATCCATGTAAAAAATTTGCAAAAATTATTGACTGAAATATACATGTCACTGAATAATATGAATCTATCGATTGTATGGGAGTTTCATCAGAAGAAATATGTGGCCTATGACCTAAGGAAAAAGAATCTTTGCATACTTCCAAAGGCAAAGATAACATCTTCTGGAATAGAATCTTTATCTTTCAGAAGCAGTTTCCTCTGGAATACCTTTGATGATAATGTAAAACAAGAACCGACACTCACACGTTTTAAAAATAAGATAAGAAATTGGGCCGGAGAACACTTCACCTGCGGAATATGCCGTTAACAATTCAGGACATGGTACTAGTTTTTATTTAGATTTATGGTTTTGTATTTGTGTAGGTTGGTCGAAATTAGTATTTATTAATACTAGCCTCTGCAAACGAACATAAAATAATGATTATATGATATGATGACATGATGATGTATTTTGGTATTTCAGGGATAATATTTACCAGGGCTGTTAGTTAACTGTCACAATGTATGCCTTTGTTTCTGATTACTTATTTTGGCATCTGTATTCTCATTACATGCGATGAGTGGTACTTTGTAGTTAGGTAAAATTACTTGTCTTCATTTTTCGATTTTCTAAGGTATTGATCATTATCTCAAATTTTCTAGCTTCCACTTATGAAAACCTTATTTATTGGCCTCCTGTTCTATCTATAGGCGATCATCTCATTTCCCAACTGTTGTGTACTTTCATCGGGCTTTGGTCATCGTTTGCTCTGGATCGGATCACTTTTTAATCGGCTACAAAAGCTGCATCGAAACAGCTTCGCGTTTGCACACACGCAAGTGATTCGATACAAAAGTTGTTCAGCTAACTGATGCAACTTTTGATTAGCACTGTTGTGCCTATACGGATCAAAAGATGTACCGGTGCAGTGTAAATACAGTTGCTTGAAACAGTTTTTGTTGCGGATCAAAAAGTGATCCGTTGATAGTGTAGACTGGCTCTAACTTTCTTTTCGCCCCCTGCAACACAATTTATGTGTATGAGTAAAATCCATCGTGAGTAGGACAATCTTCAAATATTTATCAGTATTGTGAACTTCGACTATGTGTATTCTTGAAGATTTAGTGAGACCCCCTGGAGGGAGTACATCTCCTATAACCTTCAGTTTTTGCATTTTTTATTTCAACCGTATTTATGGTTGGTATTTACAAAGTAAAAAGATTAAGGCATAGTAATTCAAACGAACTATTTACAGAAACAGGTTTGTTTGTTGCATGCAAAAATTAGTGGCACATCCTGCAGGTGCATTTTTGTCCAGTCCAGTGTTTGATTCTTTCATTGAAGGCCATGCACGCTTTTTTTATGAGCAACCACTTTATAAGGAATCTACATGTAGAATGCCAAAGTGTTTGAAAAACTTATACTACTAAAGGAAACTTCCCTTAGGAACTTTTCAATTTTAAAAATTTTTGCAACAACAAACAATCAAGAATTGGGAAGCCGGTCCCAGCCAAAACACACCTAGATTGTTTTAATTGTTTCTTGTTTCATTGGTCTCAAGCTATAGCCAGAATTAGAAGCAAAATTCAGAATTTCAATGTTTTATTTATGTCTGTACCATTTGTATGGCAGTAAATGCAGAGTGAAAATTGACCAGCTGTTAAGGAACTTTCAGTACTACAATGTGATCATTGGAGGTTCGAAAATAAGGAACTTTTAGAGCTAGGCCTTGAGCTAGGTTCCTTATAAAAAAGGCGTGTATGTGCTGAATCATTTTTGACACTGTCTGTAAGGGGATTCCAGAGCAGTGGTTCTTGCTCAGAGCTTCCAACACAAAACAAATGCTACACTTTGCTTTTCTTCATGAGGTAATTTGAAAGCATAAGTTGTAGAACGTGATTTTGTCCATAGCGTAGTTTTATTTTAGAACACAGGGTAACAATGTTCTTATAATGCATGGGTTCCATCAAAGGTGGGATATTACATTTAAATAACTATGACATATAGGATAAGGCAGATTGCTATTAATAACTTTCCAGTAAAGTCCGAGCATTATAGAATGGGTAGATGTATCTGTTGATGAGAAAAACATTGACTTATTGTTTGCCTTGGTATCTATCATATGAAAACATGGATGGAGGATTAACCCTCATCCTATGATCCTAATGATCAGTTTTCCAGATGAGGCCCATATTATACTTGCTCATCAATATATCAATATATCAGATGGCCCTCTGTAAAAGCCATCGTTAAATGTGGATATTTAGACTTTCTTTGCCCATTGCTGTCAGATGTTGTAAACCATACGTGAAATTTAATCCAACTGGTCGTTTTTTATGATACTGTGATGTTTATGTTTCTTTTTAATGGTTTGATGCTTATGAATAAGTGATACATGTGAGACCTCAATAGCAAAGATTTGGTTGGCTTCATCAACAACAGAGATATGTACCTATAGCGATATATATGTTTCTCTCGACATGTTTCACCAAGATCGCCTTCTTTCCTATTGCGTTCAGAAGCTTGAATTAAGGTATGCTGTTTTTGATAGATATATATAGGACTCTTTTACCATTAGAAATTTATTGATAATTCTCTTTTCAATATCCAACTATTTCATTCACTTCAGGTCTTAGAGCATTTTCGAGGCACCGAGTGCAGTTGGTAGACTTAAATCAAGGTATGTGCTTGGAAATGTCAGATTCATTTATGCCAAACATTGGCTCCTTTCTTCCTAATCATTCGATATAATGTTTGAAATAAGTATATTCGATTCTCATCATACACTTAGAGCAGAGGTCACCAAACTACGGCCCGCAAAGGCATTCTATTAGATCCGCTGACGGTAGTTGATGTTAGCTAGTATTATCGTTCGCTTTGTTGCTACGTAATGATGTGCAAAATGATATTTTTGTCTTCCCGTTGGCTCCAATTTTTCATATTCTTCCACATTTCGTGTTATTGCATCATTTTTTTCCTTTTGGTATTACATCTTTTTTCTCAGAGCTTTCTTTCCGTCTTACAAGTATTGAGCAGAGTGGTTATCCGGGTCGCGCTCATCATTCTTTCAGTTATCTGGCCCGCTGTAAAAAATATTTGGTGACCCCTGTTCTAGAGCATAGCATTAAAACTCTTTGGTGCGACCCATATATAGGGGCTGTTCAATAATTACGTCACGCTGAAATTGCCATTTTTGAACCACCCACCCCCAGCGTCACGCTCTGAATCACGAAAAACGTGCAGAACTACCATAGAGATAGGCCTGTCTCTATGAGAACTATCCATCCCCTAGTCGTGACGTAATTATTGAACAGCCTCATAGATAAAAGCTTTGGAGATTCCAAACTTTAAGACCGGTGTGGTGAAAGCCTTTTTTTGTCTTTTCGAAGTTGATCTTTGGGATTTCTAAATTTTACAGTTCCTGGTATTATAATTAGAGATTTCAGATCTTTGCCTGAATTTGCTCCATAAACTTTCCTGGCAAAGTTTATTGTTGATTTTGAATATCATTACTGCCTGGTAAAGCTTGATGAGATCTTCAACTTCTAACCAGTGTCCTTGCCATTTGTCTTTAATTCTTGCATGTTTTATTATAGACAAGGCTCGGTCCTGGAAACGCTGCAGTGTGTGGAGTTTGGTCTTAGGTAGATAGCCCCAAACGACACCAGCATACCGAATATGACTTTCAACTAAGGCTTGATAAACAGAACATAATTTAGATTGGGGAAGGATATTTTTAAGTTTTTCAAGGATGACAGACCAGCAGCGACCTTTCCTTTTAAGAGTTAAAAGTGCCCGTTCCAGTATAGTTTTACATCTATGATTACCCCAAGAGACTTAACATTGTGTGCTCTCTTGATTTCCGTCCCATTCATGTTAAACTTAGCGATTTCAGTGATTTTATTGATTCTACTAGGGTATCCAATAATCATATACTCCTTGTTCTTAGGGTTTGCGCTCATCTTCTTTATCCTCATCCATTCTGAAATATTTCCAACCAAGCTCTACTTGAGTTTTTCGAACGAGCTCTTCAATATCTCTAGCAGATATTGTTGTATGCATATCATCTGCATACATACTTGCAGATGAATATTGCAGACAGTTTTCAAAATCATTGAGATAAAGAATGAATAAGAGAGGACCTAGGCAGGATCCTTGAGGAATTCCACATGTCACACTCATAGTTTTGGAATTGTAACCATTAACCCTACAGAACTGCCTTCTTTCACTAAGGTATGATTTATACCACTTAATTTCAGTACCTTTGACACTGTAGGCCCCAAGTTTGTCAAGGAGAATCTTTTGGTCAACAGTATCAAAGGCTTTGTTAAGGTCTAAAAATTACGTTAAGTTCACCTTTTTGGAATCAATATTAGACAGCCAGTCATCAATACATTTTATTAATGATGTAATTGTTGAGTGTATCTTTCGATAGGCATATTGATTTTGTACCAAAATTCTCTGTTCTACTAAGTAATTCACAACCTAGTCATGGACAATTGTCTCAAATACTTTAGAGATGATACAAAGGACAGAAATTGGCCTGTAGTTGTTAAGATTGTCCCTGGTTCCAGCTTTGAAAATTGGAGCAACCCTTGCGGTTTTCCATATATCTGCAAAGACTCCACTTGTTAGTGAAGAATTGAATATTTGACATAGTTGTAGGGAAATATATTCTGCTGCATCTTTAACCAGTTTGGTAGGAAGATTGCCTGGGTCACTACTCTTTCTAGCTTTTAAATTTCTCAGATATTGTAATACCTGTGAATTACTAACTGGCTGGAGTTTTATTCTTGTTGATGGTTCATTGCTAATATTTTTCAGGGGGTCATTTGAAAGTAAAGTCTTAATCTGAGCTGCAAGTTTCGGCCCAACTGTTGTGAAATGATGGTTTGTGACTTCAGCCATACAACGATCCCCAGTTATTTTCTTTCCACATAAATTTAGACTGGAAATAGTCGTTGTTGCTGTGGCTCTACTCAAAACTTTGTCCACATTTTTCCACATTTTTTTAGGATTATCTTTTTGCTGCTCATTCAGATTGGAAGAGTGCTCTTCAATGGAATGGCGAATTTTAGATGTTACTTTATTACGGAGTTGTTTGTAGTTCGACCATAGCCTGGGGTTTTTTGGCTTCTTTCTTCATTCTATCTCTTTTTATCATAAGCTGTCTAATGGATGAAGATAACCACGGAGCAATCTCGCTACGCATTTTCCGCTTTCTAAGGGGAGCATGGGTATTTACGATGACCTCGAAAATGTCTTGAAAGGTTGCTACTTTTTCATTGACGCCAGAAGCCGAGGAGAACATCGCGTCCCAGTCAATGTCACTTGAATCTCGTTGAAAGGAATCTTTATTGTAACGTTTCATATTGCGTTTTTCTATAGAATTCGGCTTGCTTCTATTCAATCTCCATGCTTTCACTTTTCTTATACCATAAACTAAGTAATGATCGACCATTGCGATTTCCAAAACACCTGCAATAAGTATGTACTTAGATTTATTTGTTGCAAAGTGATCTATGAGCGTCCTGCTCGTTTTCTGTTCACCCTTTTTATTTGATGTCACGGCGATTCTCATGTGTTTCTTAGTGAATTATTCCAACCGATATTCAGAGTAAACCTGCTGAAGTTGCTTTGAGTTACCATCGCTCATGTTTTTGAAATCGCAATTTGTGTCCCCTACGATTATAATTTCCTTTTCATCTTGCTTGAGTTCTTTTATTATATCCCTTATTTTTTCGAAAGTTGATATATCAATTTCATTCGTAGGGGGTCTGTACCAGCTGATCACATAAAATGATTTGCCTTTTTTCGGTGCTATTTCTAGGCAAATGATCTCGAGGGAGTCACTTTTTACTTTAATAATGGGGTCAGGCATTGTTTCTTTTACATAGAAAGCACCTCCACCCCCTTGTTGATTTCGGTAATTTCTGTAAATATTATAACCTTCAATCATTACGTTGAAATCATTAATTGCTGCACTTAGCCTCGCCTCAATCAGACCTGAGATGTCAAGGCCATTGTCGTGAAGTATGATACCTAACTCATCTTTATTTTTTCTGAGGGAGACGATGTTGAGGAGCGCAATTTTGAGGCCATTTCTTTTCCTTGTATCATTAGCCTCAGGAGAGTTTTTGTCCCTTGGTACATTAGAGCTATGACACCCCTAATAGTATTTTATAAAGTTCAACAAATTTATGGCAAATTTTCTAGCTCCGCCTTCATTGATATGAAGGTTGTCATTGCATAGGTTGCTTTAAAATATCGAATCATTGTCAATGTAGGCAAAGCCATTCAGAAATACCTATTCACTTAGCATCTTATTGAGGGTAATCACCTTCTTGTTGATATCCTTTCATTTTCATCTAAACACTGACGAGTATGCAACTTTAGCATATGGTTTGTTTTGTTGGACATGTTGAAGTGTCTCCATAATTTCACTTGCAAATTTTTCTGACGAATTTGAACTCAAGTTGTTCGTACCTGCGTGAATAACGATGACATCACTGTCTGTTTTGCCAATCTCAGATACAGCTTGCTTGATCCTCATTCCGCCCTTTGCTCGTATTTCGACATCTCGGTATTTGTTGCAAAGTTTTGTTTCATCGGCCCTTTTCAACTGGGAGTTCCCAGCGATTATTACTTTCAGTTTCTTTGATGAATTCGCCGATGTTTGTTTCTTTTCAACTGGGAGCAGTGCATGGGGTCTTTTTTGCTGTTCAGTTTATTTCTCTTTAGTCCTTTTGTTTTTGTTTGACGATTCGCTGGCACTCACAGTCGGATGTCTACCTGTGTTGTTATATGGTTCGTTTTCCTTGTCACTTTTCCTATGTTTATTGTGTTCTGCATCGTTGATTAGATTTGAGCGGATCTCTAAAATCTTTTGTGTTGCCGCTGATGGTATCTTGCTTTGTTTAGCTTGTGATTCAAGGGTATTTTCCATGAGAATTTCAAGCTCTTGATTTTTCTTCTTCAAAGAAAAGTTCTCATTCATCAAGGATTCTGCTTTGGCTCGTTCCGTCCTGAGCGTTTGATGCAGATCGCTGATTGTGTCTTCCAGTTTTGCGATAGAGTTTGTCATGTTTAGTGTTGGATATTCTGAGTTTCTCTTAGCTTTTGCTCTTGGAGTACCGTATTTTTCCAAGATAGGAGTGTCGAGATAAGAGCTGGTTTGACATAAGGGAGTTGGATAATTAACATCATTATCTTCATCGTCATCGTCGTCATCATCTTTGTTGTCATTTTTGCCATCGCTATCCTCATAATCATCGTCCTTGCCAATGGCATCTGGGCAGCTTGGAATATCCTGGTTTTTGTGTTTACAAGAATTTTCCTTTTGAACTTCTTGACATATGAAATAAGAATCGTTACCTTCTTTGTTTATTTCGACCTTAATTGCCTGTTTTGATTCCAAAGATCTCAATATTTCAGCTGCATCTTTTTCGCTTAGGCCATACTCTTTGCACGCGTATTTGATGATTTTATCTTTTCCTGGTCTCTTCTTTTTGAGGTTTCTGATTTCTTCGATGGTATTTAGAATATTCAGTTTCATTGCTTCATATATCATGAGGTGTTGATCGCAAAATGGAATACTTATGATTTCAGCGTGAGTGCATTGCGGTTGATCCATAGCTATCTCAGTGAGAGGGCACAGAGGGTGAAGATAAATGGGTCCTTCAGTTCGTGGAGAGAAGCAGCAATTGGAGTATCGCAAGGTTCGGTCTTGGTACCTCTGCTGTTTAACATATACATAAATGATCTCTTCATGTTTGTGAAAAACACTCAGATCTGCAACTATACTGATGGTATGATCTGACGACAATTTATGCTTGTGATTGAAATATTGAAAGTGCAATAAAACATTATAGCATGATGCCCTTAACATTGCAAAATGGCTTCTTAACAAAGGCATGAAGCTGAATGCCACCTGATGGTATTTTAAGACGAAAGTATAAATGTTTGTATAAATATCGAAAGCACAAAAATGAACGAGAGCAGAGAAGAAAAGCTGCTGGGTGTCATTTTCAACAAAAATCCCAGCTTCAAGTAGCAAGTCAAATCTCTGTGTAGGAAGACTTGTCAGGAACTACTTGGTCTCTCTAGAATTTCCCATTTTCTTAATATTGAGCAAATGAAACGAACAATGGAAGCATTCATCTTGTCCCAGTTTAGCTACTGTCCGCTTTTACGGATCTTCTGAGACAGAGCATTGAACAATAAAATTAACCGTATACATGAAAAGGTACTGCAAAAAAATTGCAAAAATATGATATCAGATTTTGATACTACGTTACCACGAGAAATTCAATGCCAATCGACGTGGGAAATTTGAAATTGCTAGTGACTGAAGTGTTCAAGACAAGGTTGAACCTCAATCCTAGCTTTAGGACAGAAATTTTTTCGAAAAACACGTGTCTTGGGTTAAGAGGCTGCCATTACTTATCCTTGCCAAAAGCACGTACTACGAGCTATGGCTTAGAAACAATATCGTTTATGGGGTGTAGGTTATGGCAGACACTTCCCAACAATGTAGAACAGCTAGGCACTATCTCCAGTTTCAACAGGTCAATCAGAGCATGGAGAGGAGAGGAATGTAGCTGCAGAATGTGCCAACCTTTCGTAGCTCAGATTGGGTTCTTGGACGCATGCATTAAACTATAAACCATGGAGGATACTTGGACGTTCTAAGTATCTTACGCGGTTACGATTTCTGTAGTAGCATTGCCTACCGATTTCTAAGAGGTTGAAGGGCATTGAGGACTAAACGGCTTCCTCTGGTTTTTGCTCCCATACCACCATGCACTGTTTCCTCCTCCATAGACAGCAACGTGTCCGCCCCAGTAGATCCGCCTCTTATAAAACATAATGAACCTTAAAGCTTATTATACGTTTAAACTTTGTGTGTCTTGTCTTACAATCCTCCTCTGTCCAGTTGGCTGAACTCTCGCCATCCTGTACTCTACAGATAGCGATAGCCTTTTTCATATTGTTTTCTCCATTATCATTTCTCCTGTTATATCTTCACCAGGCCCCAAGATGAGCGGATCTGTTTCACTTTTTTGTGTGTAGAGGTATAACTAGGGAAAGTTTGGTAATATTTATGCCCAAAATATTTGTTGAGGCACAAAAACTAACACAAGATAGAATTAGTGGCCATGATATATCTTAGATTTATTGGTATAAATTAAAAATTTTTATCATGCTTTTTATGTAGCTTATTCAGACTACCCAACTTACTGACATTGTCAAAGCGGGACAACTTTTCAACACTTGCTGAGTCAATAATTAAGCCTGGTTCACACTTAGTCGCTGGAGTCGCTGGGGTCGCTGGAGTCGCTGGAGTCGCTGGAGTCGTTGGAGTCGCTGGAGTCGCTGGAGTTGCTGGAGTCGCTGGAGTCGCAGGAGTCGCTGGCTTTCGGGACCAACGACCCAGAACACCATATGTGAATGTTTGACAAATACGTTCCAATGACCCCTGCGACTCCAGCGACTGAGTCGTTGGAATAGGATCACATTCTATCCCAACGACCCAAACAACTCAAAAGACCCAGTGTGAAGCTTATTATTGGAACAAATGACTTTGATCCCAACGACGATCCCAGTTACTCCAGAGACCTAATTTGAACATGTCGTGTTTGGGTAACTTAATTTATATTCTTTTTTTGTAAACAGGGCAGTTTGCAAATCAAGTATATTAACATTTGAAACTTACCCTGTATAAAGAAATTTTAAAATAAAAATGAAATGAATGAAATGGGTCGCTGGGATTTTTCCGGCGACTTCAGCGACTCCAGCCACTATAGCGACCAAGTGTGAACTAGGCTTTATTTTATGAGCCATGCCCTTCGTTGTATTGCCCTTTGTTGTATTGCCCTTCGTTGTATTGCCCTTCTGCTTATTTGCTTATTTCAAACAGGGCCTTTCGTGGCTTAAAACTAGAACAGTCTTCATCTACGTTCAGCTTCATCGCCAGTAGCGATGGCAAGATGACTTCTGTCTTCCGAATCAATTTTTCGGACCATAGAGAAAAATCTTTTTCTGTCATCATTGCTGGCTGGCAGTGACAGTAGTGCACGTATGAGCGTAGAAAGGGTACTCTAGACAGGCTGGCTTGTATGAACGGTTTGAACATCGTGAATTGAAGCTCAGAACTCATTAACGTCTATACCAGTTGTAGAAATTGGTGAACTGCCCGTCTGAAAGTCAAGTGCCTCAGTTCTTAGGGCATCCAACTTGTTACCTAACTCTAACTAGTTTTTATTTTGATAACCGTCCCTATAGCTTTTTCGTGAAGGTAGTTTGTATGAATCGTCAGCAGTGCCTAAATTTCTACCGCGCTCAATGTATAGTTCCAAGGGGAGACCACACCTAATATTTCTGTAGATAGTACTTACTTTAGGCTCTGGTCTTCACCAACAAGGCTACCATTTCATCATGGAGATTATTCAGTCAATCAATACTTTCATTTACAGTTGGCTATAGCTAATAGCTAATTTGTGCCAACTATTTAAAAAAAATGAAATATTTATACGTAAGCACCGTAACAGTGATATAATTAAAATAAGATGTAATTAAAATACAATATATACAATATACAATATAACGTTACGATAAAAAACCTAAATTAGGATAAAAAGCTTTGCATAATCTGCAGTTGCAGGCACCAGATTGCAGGCAGAGATCACAGTTTCTTTGAGAATATGGTTTCTTAATCATTATTGGGTTTTTCTGTTCGAAGGTCCTACATATTGGAGATGTATTGTGACTAATTTCGCGAGCAAGATCGCCAGCATGAGCACCATGCTTATGTTAGCAAGTGATTTTATGCTTATCTCCATGGACATCACGGACCTTTTACTAAAACATGATTTCTTTGATCCCATATTAATTGCTAGAAATCAAAACTTAGCAAAGAACTTTACGTTTGTTTTCCTAACGCCGATGAGGAATATATGTCTGAATATTGTAGATACTGTATATATGATTGTCAATGTGTTGTTGTTGTGTTTCTGCTTTCCTTGTGATCTTAGTGTGATACATATATATTCTTACGAGCAGGGCTCATGAAAAGTGCGTGTGTCTGCGTGCGGAGCTCACGTTCTCGCGAACATTAATGAGCCCTAATTACAAGTAGGGATGATTTAGCTTGTCTTAGCTAGTACATTTTCGAGTTATCTTTTTGTGTATAGTTGTATTTTCCTATTTGATGAAAGATGCTAATTCTATATAACCTGTGTTTGTTCTAGGTTATATTCATAGCTGGTGTCGAGGACAATATTAGGTAGTACCAAGCGATCATACCAGGTAAAAATAATGATATAGTCCTTTACGTTTTATTGAAATAGTTCGTAGTTTTAGGAAAGTATCTATGGTGGGCAGGTGATTTTGCAAAGTATGCCATAGACTTCCCATATGATGTTTAGCAAGTTTCGTCCGTGAATCGATAACCTGTAAGGTTTATGGCACAATATGAATTTTATTAAATCTCACCTGTGGCTGTAGGGAAGTAAGGCGTAATATGCCGAAATATGGCGTATTGCGTCGTAATGTACAATTTGTTCCTTAATGCAGTAGTTGCCGAAACAGTAAGTTTTGTTGTCATATAAGAACTAGCTACTTTTGGAGAGCCTGATTTTACAAGAATCACTTTTCGCGATCAGTTAAATTTTCCTGATAGAAAACAGTGGAATGAATGCCGAAGTGCTAATTTCACAACAATTCAATAATGTGGGAGTTAGAAGTGTCAAACCACCTGGAAGTAAAATTCTGGCTATTAAATTATTTGACTTCATAGGTAGAACTGAATTGAGAAAATAAGAAAACACCATAATTCTAGTATTTTGTAGCCATGGATGCATTTTGGTGCGCCGCTGCGCTTCTTTTTTGCATGCATAATTAATTCTCCTGTATTTAGGAAATACCCGCTCATTGTTTTTCGAAAATTTGGAGATAGATTTCTTTTAGTAAAGGGTAGCCCGCAGTTAAGGGAAGAAGATTAGTCAAGTTTGAAGAAGTGAATTTTCTGCATCCACTCATTAGCGTTTGTTTTTGACTGAGCCACATGAAATGCCTCTTGTCTCTTTTTGATTTCGCTACATCCTATTCTAACTGTTGTGTTTTTGCCGAATTAAAGTACCGAGCTAAAAATAGAAAATTGTATGAAAGTGAAGTGGCAACCACCCAATCCACACAAGAAATATTTCGGCTGCTAGTTCTCTTTCAAACCCTCTCTCTGATTCCCGCTTAAGTTTTGAGGACGTTTATAGCATTGCGATGCCACACTCATCTACGTATAATTAAGAAAAAGCCAAAAAGGGAACAACAGAATGAAAAGAAAGCTCCCTCGGGTCAGACACACACGTTTAACTTTAGGATATGCTCAACTTACAAGGTTTACATATCAATGCTTAAAATGCCTTGCTGGTAAAGTTTTTCCTAAACACCATGATGGTGTTTAGGAAAAACTTTACCAGCAAGGCAATTTAAGCTTTGATATGCAAACCTTGTATTTTGAGCATATGCTTAAGTTAAACGTGTGTGTCTGACCCGGGGGAGCTTTCTTTTCATTCTGTTGTTCCCTTTTTGTCTTTTTCTTAATTAAAGAAGATGAGTGTTTAACGAAACTGAGTTACTATGGATTATGGATAAACGTATTGCACTTTTCATAGAAACATTTGAAGTGTTAGCCACATGGAACTTTGCTTTCTCAATACAAACCAACAGCGTTTTTGTAGAAGATCAGAAAATGATTGATAAAATCATAATCCATCTTAGTGTTTTGGAATGATCGGTGCTAGAAACTTCTCAATACAAGGCTTATCTTATTTGAATAGGATTCTACCTGGCTAATTGTGACAAAATTCAAGACCTAATTTAGGTATTTTCGTAGATATTCCAACACTTTCTCACTCAATCAAATCGGCAAAGCTGATTTGCTCTGGGCTCTATGCCTTACTCAGTTGCTCAGTAGTTAGCTATTTGCCAAGTACACACTGTTTTTTCTAAGACTGTCTAATTCTTCGCTGAGCCTTATTATTCTTGAAATTGGTTGATTTTGAACTTAAGATTATTTTTAAATTATTCTTATGTTTAAGCACTTTTGAGCATTAATGATCGTACGGACTATATTATTATACTGGCAGTGTGAAACGGACACTCCCTGAAGAGTTGGTTAGTCGTATCATAGGGTAATGATTCCCAGACAGGATAAATAAAACTCACGCTTGTTTTGTTTTCCAAATAAAATTCAAACGAGTGTTGATGAAGCTTAAGCCTTGCATTATTCTTGATCTATTCTTAAATTTCAGCGATTTTGAGGCTTATGGTTCTTATAGACAATATTCCTATACAAGGTGCGTATTAGTGAAAGCGTTTTTCGTGGTTTTCTAGCAAAAATTAAATTCTGAAATGCGAAGTGTTTTTCCGTAGTCTGCATCCTCTAATGAGCGTTCAATATTCGAAATTCATTGAAGTTTATTGTGAGTGCTTATTGAGATATTGAAGTAACCAGTGTCATAATTTTGCCTAAGACCTATTTATATTGAGATACGTAAGCCCAGGTGGTGGGTTCACTTTCACAAAGTTCAATTATGGTATTATAGCCAGCGCCAGTAGGCGAGATGAGAGAGGAGAGAGGAGAGAGGAGAGAGGAGAGAGGAGAGAGGAGAGAGGAGAGAGGAGAGAGGAGAGAGGAGAGAGGAGAGAGGAGAGAGGAGAGAGGAGAGAGGAGAGAGGAGAGAGGAGAGAGGAGAGAGGAGAGAGGAGAGAGGAGAGAGGAGAGAGGAGAGAGGAGAGAGGAGAGGAACGTAGGGGGACGGGAAGCAGCCCCATAAAGGGAGGTGGATCGAAATGCATACTAATGTAAATTACCCTTTACTGTTATTCTGCGCTTAATCAGTTGATTTCGTATTTTGTGTCATGATGGCTACGGGAATTGTTTCATGAAAATTTAGTTGGTTCATTTTTTACACTGTTTAATCAAGCCAATCTCTTGCATAAGCAATATTAATAAATGTTGTAGAATAGATAGTTTTCATCTGTTTAATGTAAAGTCATCAGTGGTCCACTAGTTTCTTGAAGCGCACACTGAAGATGATCCATTTAGTTTATGAAGATGTCTATGGTCTAGGAAACCTTAAATAGTGACAACCGTAACAAAAACTTACGCTGTTTTCGAAAGGTCTTAGAAATCGTTGTGTTAGGGCTGCTTGTAGTACTGAAAGTTCTTTAAAAGTTCCTTAAAAGTTCCTTAAAAGTTCCTTAAAAGTTCCTTAATTTTCAGCACACAATTAGTGCCGTACAAAGTGTACAGACACAAGGAGAACATTGAAGCTTTGAATTTTGCCTTTGATTTTCGCTGTAAAATAAGATGAATCAAAAGTGAAGGACGTAACACATGCATAGCAAACAATCTATGAGGGTTTTGGCTTCAAATGAATAGAACTGGCTTCCTAATTGGTGATTGTTTGCTGTTATAAACAAACATTCTACATATAGGTTCCTTATAAAATGCTTCCTTATAAAAAAGCTTGTAAGGAACTTCTGGAACTAGGCCTTGAGCTAGGTCTTATAAAAGAAGCTTGCATCAGGCCTTGGCCATTGGCCCTTGTTGCATTTGGAGCCTGTCGCTTCATACCTATTTCCTATGGTTTCTTCATTACCACACGCTGAAATGCTTGTTGAAAAAGTTAAGCACTTCATATAACAGTAAGATGAACTACAATATATACCTCAGGCATAAATGGTTACCTAACTGGTACTATTAGAGCACCCTCTTGATTTCAATGGAGAGATATACCTTTTCTGGAACAACTTTCTTTTTGACATCCATGTAGTGGTGGAGCCACGGGGCAGTTTAGGGGCCAAGTGCCCCCCAACTTTTTGAATATGTGGTAAGTTAGATTCGCCCATTTCATGCGCCTCTTCCATTACAATGGGGTGCACGTATATGTTTGCTTATGACGTTTCTTTACACATAAAGGGTGTGGTTTTAAATTTTTTTCTTGGAGGTTCTACCACAGACCTCAACTTTTCCCCTCAATTTACGACCACTAGCACTAACACTTCGTTCTCCCCCCCCTCCCCCGCCAGTCCTGGCTCAAGCTGCCTATGGCCTGGTTACCGTAGTGGAGTTGTAAGAGATTTCCACTTGTCGGAAATAAGGACATAACAAGATGTTCTTATCTTTCTCGTCTGAATGAATTTAATGTCACAAATGAATAGACCAGCAACAAAAAGTCCTTGCCTGTTTCTGTCATGCTTGACAATTTTCTTTGTGGTGCCAGTTGCTTGAAAGGCCTAGAGCGCGCTGCAACTCTGACATACTTTGAACGACCCACAACGACCCTCGACGACCCTCAACGACCCTCAAAGACTATATGGAAATGCACCTATGTCAGCGACCCACAATGACTGAAAAAGACTGTCAACGACCCTCAACGACTATATGGATACCAGGCTTAAGACAAACAGACATTGATTGATAGTGGTGAAGTGAAAGAAGTTAACATAATTCGGCGCCTGCGCATTTTAAAGAGAATTTTGAAAATTAATGTGTAAAAGTTTGCAAAAACATCTAAACAAAGGACAATTGATATTATGGGCTGATAGACCAACCAGTAGGAAAACACGAGAAGAAGGTGGGGTTAAAAGGGTCCCCGATTCTATGTATGTTTTGTTCTTTTTTGTTTTTAAATAAAGTGTAGAACCACGACGAAAACGAAAGTGATAATGATTAATGAGCTTCCATGCCAGGACCCATCAACGGTAGCTATTCAATCGTATTTCCTACTTCATCACCTGTAAAATAGTGTGAAATTGAGCAAATAGGGATAGCCAACTCATTTTAAAGCACGGAGCAGCCAGCGACAGTTATTGAGTGAGGGATAATCTTACGCCTTATATTAGTTCACAATTCGAAGTAGCGATATACTTAGACAATGGTTGGTGAAATAGGCTATCGATGAAGATTCCAGGCTGGTGGGTCGAGTTCCTATTTCCTGTTCTCCACGTTATCGAAACTATGCACTTCAGTACTTGTTCGGTACAAGGCCAAGTATGATCATACACCTGCTGATATTTTGTTTAAGCTGTTCGGCACATCAATTGTGTCATAACCTGTTTCAGGTAGTTTCCACGAAACCGGTATGGACTCTTTCCTTGCATTTCTTCCTAGCACCTTTAACCAAACTTTTTACTATTTGTCTATTCCCCTTTCACCTTCACTTGTTGTTTCATTTTATGGAAGCATCGTTGTATATGGCCGAGTGGCTAGAGTGTTTTGCTGCTGTGCGGAAGTTAATCGTTCGAGGCGAACCCTGGAGCTATAGTTAGGTTGGGATGCTCACTTACTGTCCACCCAGCTGTACAGCGGTACCAAGTGGCAACACTAGAGTATTTAAGGCACCGAGAGAAGGATCGGGTCACATAATTCGGCATGCCAATGGTTCAGAATAAGTGTCCTATCAGGCACTCCATAGCGTACGGAATCGTATATGGGATTAACTCAAAGAGAACCTGACTAGGCTGGATTGCCAATTACACAGTTTTTCATGTGTTTCCGATGTTGAAGCAACATATTTCACCCCAGGTCTTTTCGTCCTAGGCTACATGCTAGAAAGCGTATTATTGCCTCAGCGCCTTACTGACATCAGATGTCACCATTATCATTTGATTATTAATTAGTTTGCATTTTATCATCTTTTCATCTCATTAGTATGGCTTTTACTGTAAGAATCTAAATCCAAAGCAGCTTTATTAATGCTTTGCTTGCAAGTCTTCCATTGGAATAGAGCACACACTGGTTTGTTTTAGAAGACTGGTGAAGCACATGTTAATAGGGCCCGCCTCTCCCCCAAGCTTATGGCCAATATTTCCTCTTTTTTGAAGATAATACGTTTTTTATGCTTCATTAAAACCAACCAGAGTACCTGTTTGTGAACAAATTGTATTATGAATGATGGCAGTCAGATGCATGTTAGGTATGCGCTAGTTTCTATTCTTTCATTGTTCATCCGATTGTGAAGATGAGAACTTTCATAATAGAGATGAGATTAGAGTTAAGTGTCCAGCAAAGAGGAAATCATAATGGCGTAAACAAAAGTGTTATATGGTTTGCTAGAAAAGAAAGAACTTTGAGGATGGAACTTCTAAATAACCGTATCGTGTAGTTCTTATTTGTTGCATAGTATTTTGAACAGCAACATATTGAAGCAACCCTTCAAAGTACGACTGCAAAGCAACTAGTCAATATAGTACAGATTTGTTTTGCATGAGACGTAACTTGATCTTACGCTATTGAGTACTGTAACTCGCGCGGAGGTATTTGGTGAGTAAAATGTATTTTGTTGCTCTTCTTTCTGCATCACGTGCAATTATGCGTTGTTGTTCTGCAGTAAGTGCTTTCTACATACAGGGCTGGTCTTCTTATCACTCTGACTTAACTTTGTGTTGCAACAGATCTTTACAGGCAGTCCTACGGTTTGCTTTCTTATGTTTTGCGCTTGTCCTTTTTCTCAGGCCGTTGGCCTTACCGAATCTGTTGGTTTTGGAGGGTTGGAGCTGTCCACTCCGTGTATATGCTCTCACGATGTTGTCAACTCTGGCGTTACTTTACATACGATTGTCAAGACTGCTATTCTGGTTATTCTATATTAGATCTTTTCTACTAACGGTTAGTTGCTTTGACTCGTTTTCTGCAATGTTTCCAAATTTTGTTAACGTTGGTAAAGAAATCTAGTCGTGTGGGCGTGCGGGTTGAAACACTTTGACTAGAAGCAAACCCTATTGAGCAGTGTTTTAAAGAATATATCTGGGTATCATGGGCTTGGGTGGGAAAGTTATGAATTTCTTGAGCCCTAGTTAAAGCTGTTTTGCAATGTGGTCGTATCTATCCATGGAGCATTGGTAGTTGTGTGCATACAGTACAAGTGTTGTCACTTTCTAGCTTTTATTGTGGCCAATGTAGTTAAATGATGACGTAGGCTAGGTGATGTAGCCGTCTTCTATTTGTAAATTTCCTCGCTTACTTGCCTTTCAAAGTTGGTCGTAAGATTGCCTGGCAGTTTGGTACGGTAGCTTGAATAACCAGAATTCCTGTTGTAATGACCACCACAGCGTTGTTTTGTTTTGTTTTGAGTTGTTTTGTTTTGTTTTGTTTTCACTTGGCAATATGTTAGTTGTATTATTGAATTTGCCATCTGGTAATGAAGTAGCTATGTTCAGTGTCTGCTATATTTCAAATCAATTCTTTTCATATTCAATTGCTTTGAGCAAGATCAACATACAATATTTATATATCCAAAGCTGTTATTAGCCGTTAAGCCAGACGAGATTTTCTAAATACCTTTAAGGTACTTAGCGTCTGTTTGTGAGTATTTTAGAGATGTTGCATAATTTATTGCTTGCATAATTTATTACTTATTTATTCTCGTTTCATCATTTTCCCATCTATGTAATTTTTGTACCCATGCAAAGCATCGGTGTCGTATCGTTTTATTTTGACGTGAATGCTTGAGCATGCAATTCTTGTTTCATATTTATTTATTAACGACCCTCTGCGCATTTCGTGATCTATGTATGCATTTGTTCCCCTATTTGTATCTCACACGTTTTTCTTTTTTACTACAGCATTCTTTATTGCTGAAAAGTTTTTTCGTCCGACACTCGTCAGAGTATGAAACGTCGGATAGCGACCGAAAGGTGAACCGAAATATATAGCCAGATGCGGATACACGTGATATGATGAATAATGTGCCAGTTAGGCGTATGATTGGCGACTTGGCACCTATGGTGAATGTTGTAATGAGAGGGTCAAACAGACCAGAAAAACAAAGTTGAGTAGAGTCATAAAATATTATCTATAATACACTATTTACAATCTATAATCATATTGAGTAGACATCTCTCTCGCACGCTTACCTCGAACTCTCTATCTCTCTCTGAACATAACACGTATATAAATACTTTAACACAACGGAAATGGCAAAGCATGTTGGGTAAAGTTTACAACTACAATAGGGTCTGGTACCGAGAAAAGAACCCAGACCCATTACACTTCCCAACAGTGAATAGGTGCCAAGTGGCCAATCATATGGCTAACTGGCACATTATTCATCATATCACGTGCATCCGCATCTGGTCATATATTTCGGTTCACCTTTCGGTCGCTATCCGACGTTTCATACTCTGACGAGTGTCGGACGAAAAACTTTTCAGCATGACTAAATCATGGTGCCGCTTTTTAGTGCTGTAGTGAAGTTCTGTAGTACCAACAGACTTTTCACCTTTTCTTTTTATAAGAAAGTGATTTATAAAAAGGCAGTCCTCGGCGAGTTCAGAGTGTTAAATACTGAATTTTGAGGATAGGAAAGTTGATAAATTCCTATACATTAGAATTTCATTTTATTTAAGTTATATAGATATTTCTTTATCAGTTTATGTATTCAAAGAGTTATATATGTGTAGTTTTTGGCTGTGTGTGCAGTGTTCCTCAACGCCAAACATGCATACTAAGAAAGTCTTTGTACTGAAGAAAGTGTAAGCACTGAAATCATAAAAAACTAAGATTTCAATACTGGGCCAAAAGAGACGTACTTATTAAAAAACCGTGTATCCCACTTGGATTCATTTCTTGTCAGCTGCATATCATGATAGATCCGTTAATTGCGTTTCATTATGACGTTTAATGTTGCTTTAAGACCTTACTTTTTGGACATCTGGACAACGACTCTCTCTCTTGTTTCTATCAGGCTCTTCTGTGGGTGGGTTTTGAGTCGGAGCATGTCAATGTCAGTTCCATTATTCAGCTGGTCCGTATATTTTATTATGCTAGATCACTTCCAACGCTTCACAATGAAGTGTACAGGTTCTGGCCCAATGCTAGCTTTTTCTTAGCTTTGTGTAATTTCGGTGCCTGGACTTTATAGGACTTTTTTGGATTTTAGAGTGCTTTACAGGGTTTTATAGTACTTATGAAGGTGTTATAGGACTTTAGAGGGCTTTCTTGGTGTGTTATTGTCAACCGAGACCAAAATCACAAAGAACACTACGTGGAATAAGTTTTTCCAACACCAGAATATGCAATGTGCCTTTTGCAATAGCAAGAAAGAATGATAGTCACAATACATATTTGAAGCGGGTAATCTACGATGCTTAACCAAGGTTAAAGTGCTTTTGCAATAGGAGCCAACTGAACGCAATAGTAGTTACTATGTATGCAATAAGTGTTTCAAAGGCTAAGTGTTTGCTATAGTTGTTTCGATAAGAAAAGGCTGGTTTTGCGTTGTAAACTACCTTTGATTGATGTTTTTGAAAGGGCAGTTCAGTCAAGGTTTTGGTCCCGCTTGCTCTGAAACTTGTTGAGGCTCTTGCATGCTCCACTTGAATCTTATTTGCTGTTACTGATCTATGTTTCTGTGGTGCACGATTACTGAAATTTGTGCATCTATCAGACATGTAATATGTGGCCTACCCTGCACAAATTTGAATATCATCATTGTGGTATTTCTCTTAACTCGTTCAGTCTAGTGATGCAAGATATTTTGGCAATTTTCTGCCAATTCTTGAGCTTTATTATATATAGTAGTTAAGCTTCAAAGTGTTGTAATACTTGAAGATGACCAGATCTGGCAGCAATAACCAAAATAGAGCATTAACAACTATGTGCAAGCAAGGTCATGCAGTGTTTTGATGGGAATATCGATACTCTTTCAATCTTTCTCAGCTTTACGGAGATATTATAAATAGTTACTCTCAGCTGTGTCCTTGACTTTATTGTTGATCAAAGTGTATACGTAGCCAAAAGTCAAAATCTCAGTCTTTTTAGCATTAACCGTGAAAAGTATCCAGTTGCACTTTGTAATCCAGTGCTTAGTTTTATGGTGGGCATTCCTAGCCCCTTAAAAGTTCTCACCTACTTTACAAGCTACATTTGCAAAATACTCAGTCATTTGCTCTTTTCCCTTCACCCTCAAGCCTATTTGGCTGCCTATTTTCTGTGCCTTTATAAGGATCATAGTCCTTTAATACCTTTCAGGTTTTTCTGAGATTGTCTTTTGTATTCTCAACTGTATCTTTTAGATAAGTTTGTTTCTCTAAGTTTTTAAACTTTGCAATAGTACTTGGTACTCTTTTGTGCTGTTTCCACACTTCATCCCTTCAAGATTTGACTGTTTTTGGTTGCGATCTTTGTACGATGTATTGACGATTTCTTGTCAGTGACAAGAGATAGATTTTGATACCGCATTGTTGTAGTACGTAATATGGACGGCTTTTCATGGCAAAAGACGTTAGCCCGACATCTTAGCGCAAAATGAACCAGCAACATTGCTGCTTTTACATTACAGCCATTGTTTCGAAGGCAGACTTTTGCAGTTCCAGAACTTCCTTTCCTATCGGTGGTGAAGTTAAGAGAGTATAATGGAACTAGTTTTTTCTTTGTGCCAAAAATGAGCTTTAGAGCATGCTAGCTGCTATAGAAGGAGGAATAGTGGATTCTTGGGTAAAGCCTCAGCAAAGTTCTGAGTTTGATGCTCTTTGCCTATCATTCAATCAATATTTCAGCAGTTTTGACCTTTCTAATTGTATCAGAACATGAGGTATAAATTCCCCCTATTATTTCGGTCTTTATCGGACGGTAGGGGAATTTGTGTTTCTCTGCAGAGTGATCCAAAAGCCTAGTAAAAGAGGAGAAGGAAAGGCAATGGAATTATATGCAGCTTTATTCTCATATTGCAGGTATTCCCAACCACCCCCTGGTGAACAGTATAAATTTCAGCAGTAGCCTTTATCAAAGTTTTCATCATCATATGGGGTGAGGGTTTATTTGAGGGGGGAGTTGTGGCCGTTTGAAGTTCTAGCATGGCAGCTTATTCGAGGGCGATTTTTTGAGGGGGGCAATTCGGCTATTTACGGTATACACAACATTTGATCCAACGTTTTGCCCCTGCTGTTGAAGAGTCTGGGAATAAGAATACAGCGAACAACAACATAGCCAGTGGACCTAGCCTTATAAAGTACTGTATGGCGGCTGCACCAGCCATTTCGGCTCATTCTCGGAAAAGAAAGGATATTGCATTAAAAATGTCTTCTTTCGTCATTTCTTTTCCATTATTTCATATAAACTATGGACAGAACCAGATATTCTTCGGTGTGATGCCAGTAGAAGTAACAAAAATCAACTTTCCAGCCATCTAAACGTAGTCTTCTAGACACTTTCTCTCCTCTTAGTTGGCCGCAAAACATGGTGACAGAAGCGTCGCCGTGGGGGGACTGGGGAGAGATAACCCAATTTTTCTCGAGGATCAACTTTTTATTCTTCCAAGTAGAAAAGGAGCAAAGTATGATTCATTGTTGGCAATATCATTTGTATGGCAATATCACTGTCATTTGTATGGCTGCCTGTCATCCCTTACTCGCATTTTTTATTTTACGGTGTACTTAAAGGCGTAGCCCAAAAGGGCGTGGCCAGAAAAATTCCCCAGTCTGTAGTGGCTAGCGCCACTCCTGGATAGCACCTTTTCTTTGTTTTCTTTACAACTCTTAGGAATAAATGCTAGAGTTAAAACTTTATTGAAAGACGTTTCAACGTCATCCCAACACAATTATAAAGGTAATAAGGAAAACATTTCGTAGACATAGAAAGAAGAGTAGACAATAGCCATCAAGGATCACGTGTCATCTATGCAAAGAAAGTTTTTGTACTACATCATTCTTTTGATCTTGATTTTGATTGCTTTTCCAACAGGAAACAGTCTAATATCAAAGATTTATTCAATTCTTTGTGAGCATTAAAGAATAACTAAGACCGATAAGAAAAAACAACACTTTTTTTCCTTGATTCCTTAGTTTCCTGTTGTGAGATTCGAATTCGAGGGACTTTAATTCGAATCTCTCTCTAATTCGGGCAGAATTTTTCCCATTTAGATTCGAATTGAAGAGAGTCAGCTGCTTTTATATCAACAAGATGTTCCTTATTTAATTTTGTAATTTTGGCTATGTTTTATTATCTCACTTGACTTGTTTGGTAATATATGAATAACATAGAAGTTTTACTCAAAGGTGTTGTTTACTCCATCAGTGCCGTAGCTCTCCAAATTTTCTTTAGTTTCGTGTTGATTCTTAGTGATGTTGTATTCAGTTTGCAAACTTTTTGTATCTATGAAATTGGCTCATGCTTTAGAAAATGCAGCCTGATAATAAATAAGGACCGCAGCGACAATCATAGTCAAAAATTTTATTATCTATTTTCATCTCATTTTGATCGACACTCCTTTTGACATTAAAGCTAAAGATGCAATTGCGTGTGATGAAATTTGTCAATGGTAGCGTCTGACAAAAATGATTCGACAAAATGAGATGAAACTATAGAGTAAACTCCTTGACTATGATTCTCGTCGTGGTCCTTATTCTTCAATTCGTGTATCTATTTTTAATATTTTGCTTTAAAAAGCATTTAGCCACGTATTCTACTTGACGTAAATGTATATTAATTACTGTGAAGAAGCATGGATATGAGCAATTGCCCGCGTTTAATAGAGGTGGATCCGCCTAGTCTTGCAGCATTGCGACTTCGTGTCAGATCAAAATACAGGAGCCCATCATGCTACCTACACGAAGACTTCAAAAGTATTCTCAGCAATTTATTAGGGAAGCAAGTCATCCTTGCCCACCACTGCCAACAGTTGTATGTCGAAACGTGTAGAGTACACGTTTTTTTGAGAAAGTCTTTTTTGGACCGATTGTTGAAACTTTGTTGACTTCCTTGTGATTTCAGTACTAAAACTTTCTTAAGGTTTTCTTTGCAATTCTGTTTGAGTTTGCATAACGCTGCAGTGCTACACAGACAGACATGCAATACTTCACGGGCAGAAACTTTCACGGTTAGGGAGAAAAGTGTTGGAAAAACCACAATCTTCTATGTATTTTCGGTGGTATCAATGTCGAAGTACCTAGATTTATAATGACACTACCTCAAAAATTAAGTCATGAATGCTCGAGGAAAAAGGAGAAAGCTTCAGCCGTTCCAACTTCATCAAGAGACATAAGAGAGATGTTGACGAAACCACCCAGGCGAAAATGAAAGGACACTGCCTCAAACTCGAAGAATTCACCAAACAGTATTATCATTTATGATTGGTTTGTCAGAAAAAGCATTCATCTTGAGCATAAAGCGTTTTCGATTCTGTCCCTCCCTAATGTTTCTCGTGGAGGGTATCTATATCCCTAGAAGACTTGTCTATGTCTGTATACGAATCTGAAGTGCATGTATATAAGGCCTTTTGGGTCAGTGTCCCTTTTCGTCTCAAAAATGATATTAACCTTAGAAAAAGTGAATAATGCTTCATTGTTACATTTACGGCCATATTCGTCCGAAGGGGCACACTTAGACCCCGTTTCGAGTGACCCGGATAAATACGACGACGGAGAAAAATTTATCCAGTTTGGCCTTGCTTTCCCACTGAAATGATGAAAATCGGATATTCTTTAAAACAGTGCTTAGAGCGTACATTTTTGAAAACGGATAAATTTAAAAACGCATCGTTTTTGTGGAAACACTCACCCGGATATTTTTAAAAACGCTGCAGCTGTATGGCCGTTATCTGTCTTACTTCACTAAAAAGATATCTCTTGCTTCACTGTGCAGACACGTGTCAGTGGAAAAAAGCGAAAAAGAGCAAAATGTTTGTCAAGCTTTTCCATTAATCTGTTGCCGGAAAGATTAATTTTTGTCCGGTTTCGCATTTATTCGGGTCAATGGAATCGGGACCTTAGTTTATAGGGTTTTTAGTTTCCAAGAGAGTGAAGATATGGGTTGAAGCAAAACATTTTCGTGAGTCGAAAATTTTATGTATTCTCGCGAGAAAAAAATTTCGTGACTTTTGATTTTGGAATTTCCCAAGGCATAAACTTTGCAAAACAGGTGAAAAAGTCGCGAAAATCGCAAAGGTTTCTGCCCTTAAAGTGGTCCAGCATAAAACTACAGTAAATAGTTTAACGCGGGAATCTATACATATTGAATAGAAGAGATGATGGGCTAGCTTCCACAAAGCAGATAGATCCACGATATCATATTCAACAAGGGGGTCATTCAATTAGTACGTACGCTCTAAATTGGCTAAAATTTGACCCCCCTCCCCCCTCGTACGCACACGTACGCTTGATACTCACCCCCCTTTTTGCGTACGTACTCTTGGTTGTTTGACCCCCCCCCTCCCATCTCTAACAGAATATTTCTAGGCATCTAAAACCACGGAGAAAGACTTTTTAAGCTTTCACGAGACATTAAAATGATCACTTCAAATGTAGTTCATGAAAAATCTGTAGTGCTGTTCAAACAAATGGCCACATAGGGTATAATATGGCGCCACAATGGCCTGGTAGTTTGACGGAACCCGAGAGGGCTAGGTAATATGGGGCTTTCAAATATACATATCTCATCGCATGTTTCCTCTCTGGCACGCTAGGCAACGGCGAAAAACTGGGTGTTCAGCCTTGTAAATGCCACTAGTAAATGCCGCTATTACAATGGGAAAAATATCGCTAGGTTTCAGTTTATTCAAAATTCCTAGGGGCCACATTGTCGGATTCGGCCTGAGGGCCGTAAGCTTGACACCCCTGTACTAGAAGTAATTTCACCTGAATACGTACTTCATTAATTAATTGTTGCAGGGTGTACGCAAAAAGCTAATAATTTTTTGCTTTGCGTACGTACTTCATGTGTCAACCCCCCTCCTCCCTTGTACGCATTCGTACGCAGTTGCTTGACCCCCCTCCCCCCCCTTCGTGCGTACGTACTAAATGAATGACCCCAAGTGAGGTGAAAGTGATTCCCATATACGATCCTGTATGTTTCGTGGTTGGCAACCATTAGCTTTTAAAATTCTCCTTTGTTTTCTCGCAATTTCGCTTTAATTTCTCCTAATTTCTGTGGCCTTTACTCATTTTCTCCCTAACTCTTTACAGTAGATGGGACTGCGATGGCCAGGTCGAATTCACATTGCGATAGAGCTGCGATGGCTCTCCTGTACGATGGCTCCCCAGTTGCTGTAGCACTCGACGCAGAAACTCGAGGGCCTCGAGTTCGAATCTTATTTGGATTCCATACTTTTAACTGCGCCGTATTTAGTGCTATAGATATAGCAAGTGTTCAGAATAAGGCAAGAACTATGGACACTGAAAGTTTCAACGGGCTGCTACGTTATGAACCACTTGCTGTAAGGATTACACATTATTCATGCATACTTGGCTTCTTCAACCTGGATTGTTTGCAAAGATAAAACTATTGGAAATTGAAAAGTTGCTAAATGATTTTGTCTTTAGTAGTGCAACTTTCTTCTATATGTAGGTTAAAGGACGTAGTAGTTCATGAGAAAGTAATACTCGACTGTTAAAGAGGTTAAGAAAGTTATGTACTGTATTTCTGACATCTGAGAGAGTTGACAAGTCATATACCTTTAAAATTCCAATATTCCCGCAAGACAAAGATCGCTTTTCTGAAAATTAGCCCGAATTTTTGAATTTAGTTACCAGAGCATGGGGGGGGGGATTTGAAAGACGCATCTCGGTCAAACCCCACTAGTAGTCAGTTGTTTAAGTACATCATTCCATTCTGATAGCATCAATGTGTTAATTATCCCATTACCATGTAGTTTGTCTTACTGGTTGATGCCAATTGAACACATTAAAACGGGGAAAGAAGTAAAATCACGTGTTCACTTGAACTTTTAAAATCAGGTTACCTGTGGCAAGAAGTGCAAATAGTTATAACAAGTATACCGGGTTTACATCTAGCTTCCAATTGAAATCGCATTATATAAACATAAGGTGGAATCTCCTCTACTATTTACAAAATGTGTTTGATCATATGCGGTGGAGACTTGCAATTACTGACTAACGACGGAGGGGGGATTTACTTATATTCCCAATAAGATTTTCTCCGTATTAGATCACTTTTATTTGCATAATTATTCTTTGCTTCAATCTCAATTGGAAAAGACAAAATGAACTCAGTGAATGGCCGGGCTTGATCCATAAAGCACCTTTACTTTAGTTATTATCTAAGTTCATACATTAAGAGCATATAGACAACCCCCGTGTTTTGGTATTCAACTTCTGTTTGTCTTAGTCGTGATCCACCTGAGGCTGGTTTTGTATATTGTAATTAGAGGAGCTTGCTCACAAGTCACACATAACTAACGTGGAGCCTTTCTTTTCTCAGTGCGAGAACGGATTGACTGTACAGCTTTTTTCAACCATATTTATGAGAATCAGTATCAGATGTTGATGAGAAGGCGAACTTGACGTAAAAGTAGGTATACTTATTACAACAGTTTTGTTGATCCTTTTTTCGCAAATGTAAAGGATAAATTGGTTGATATTTGTATGAATGCGGAATTCACTTTGTCTATACAAATGGTAGATGAACGATATATATATATATATATATATATATATATATATATATATATATATATATAATCAGTAGCTAGCGAGTAACCAGGATTTCTCCTTTTTTGGTGCAAACGGAAAGGTTGATATAATGCTCAGAAAAACCAGGAGAAAATTAAAATTTATATATATATATATATATATATATATATATATATATATATATATATATATATATATATATATATATATATATATATATATGTATATGTATATGTATATGTATATATATATTTATATATATATTTATATATATATATGAATATATATGTATATTACATATAAATAGTACATATAAATTTATATATATATATATATATATATATATTTATATGTACTATTTTATCTATGTACTGATCTGTTTTCTTCTGTTGTAACATGCATACGTATATACAAACAGGCAATTGTATTGCTATGTGTACGTATGTGTTTGTATGTGTGTATAAGTTGTTGAATGGTGACGTAGTATTCCTCAGTATGTCTCTATAGAAAATGATCATAATTACTTTTAGTGTCCTTTGACTTTCTGTATATTCATTGCCACATATAGTGTACTAAATCATCGACAATTCCACTTCCACTTAAAAATGACTTATGAAATTCTAGTTTCATATATAATGAGAGCCTCCTTTTTCCCGATGTGGATCGTTATCATTATTTCGTGCAAGGTATCAACTTACACTTTGCGCGTTTTTTGTAACGAGCCTAACTCAAAGCATAGTTCTTTAAGTTACGTATGTTTTGTCTCTTTTGACTACATTTTAGTACTAGAAGCCCGTTTATGTTTCTTTAGTTTCACCACCTGACGTTTACAATGTTTATAGTACTAAATGTGCATTTGAAAGTAAGGACATATTATGGAACTTTTAGTGCCACGATGTAGTCAAAAGAGGTCCAAAAATAAAGAATTTATGAAATAGGCCTTTAGCCAGGTTCCTTATAAAAATGTGTATAGACATAATGAGTCTCATTGGAAATATGTCTACTAAACACTTGCTACATGGATTACAGACAATCCGTGTGACTTTGACTACAATTAATGGAATTGGCTTTGTAATTCTCGATTGTGTGCAATGATTAAATACTCAAAATTGAAATACTCCGTAGCGATGTTGTCTTTAGTCGTACGAATTCCAAGAAAGTTTTTGGCCTATTACATGTAAAGCGTCAGTAAGTACTGTCAATTACCAACGTGCGCGCTAAGAGCTCTTTAATCCTGCCAAGAGTTTTACTACTTCATATAAAGTATGAAATGAGACTTTGTTAGATTTTGAATCAGAAGTCAAAGATAAAAGATTGTGGTCGTATACTGTATCCCTCGCAGTGTACACCAACAGGTGTTGTATTATTGGATACAGCACAGGACTACTGTACACGGCTTTCAGTGGTATCTCTCCTAATTTTAAATGATTCCCAACGTTAGGCTGTTGTTTCGTTGGCAATGATAAACCTTTTTTTAAAGAGATATATGGTTTATTTTTTGTCAGTACGGTTTGCTCACTAGAAGCACTATATTCCAACAGCATTTCTATTATCTACGTAATATTTTGAAAGATAAACAGAGTGGGAAGATAGTAGTTATCACCGATTTTGGACATAACATCAGATCATGGTAATAGCGATTCATGTACTTTATGATTTACGCGAGAATACCGGTTTGACAGTTGTACAACATTGTTTTGAAATGTCAGCTGTTACTTCGGCTCGCTCCTCAAAGCATCGTGTCTATTCTAGCTGCACGTTTTCCCAAGGATTTGGACGAATGCCTTGCACATTACATTTGAAAATCTACGTTGAACTAAGTAAAAGCAAGCAGGAGGAACAATATTTGCATTGCCACATTGAGAGCAGGTGTAACTATTTGAGCCCAATGTTTGCCATTTCCTTTTGCAATAGCGTTCATTTTGTTTATGCTCACAATTGCAGACATTCTATTAGATTCTAATGGACTTTACCGTTATATTGGTGACAGATAACCTCATATCCGCAGCCAACTTTTTAATGCTTGACCTATGGATGGTCTGCTAAAAGCTAACCAGAAAATTGAAAGCGTTTTTAATCTTGAAATAGAAATGATTGCATGGCGAACTTTTATGTGCCAATGGCTACTTTCAGTTGATAATTGTGTGGCGATCACCGTACATTGCAATGTTACAGAAAACTTCCAATCACATTCATTTGTATACATGTATGGTATAAATCGTGTGAGGTAATAAAATACGTAAAATTTTATATAAGTTTACATTTTGAAATACATTAAAATTTTATATAATGCACAGTAATTCAATATGATATAATAGTATAGGATAAATGTTTTAGTATTAGAATAAATGTTTATCTGTTTTTTCTTAGAGAGATACTATTTACTTTCAGTTCCAATCTCGATGATCAAGAGTCCCAACCTCATCCTTTCCCCTCCACTATTACAATCTAGCCAATTAAATTCTCTACCCCCAAAATCCACAAAACCTTGCTCCAGCTCAGTACCTGTAGTTATCACACATTTGTGCTCTTGAAAGTGCCTTATTCTGAACGGATTCGGCTTTCCGCCACTCTTGATGCATTTCACTCTTCCTGGCGACTTTTCTACCTTTTTCTCTATCCCCAAATATGGGGAAGAATCTGACCCACCTGACTATCACCGTTCGTAATCATTTCACTTATCTCTAAGCTTATGCAGACTATCATCACCAAACAACTCATTACCTTCCTTGACGCGGACAATCTCCATTTTGAACATCAGTACCGTAAATTACGAAGTTAGCGCCCGGGGCGCTTATTTAAAAATAAACTTTTACTGGGGGCGGTTAATTCGGCAGGGGCGGTTAATTCAGCAGGGGCGCTTATTAATTTTTACTCATACCATGTAAGGGAGAAAATTTATTTCTAGTGTTCTCCAGTATTGTCGAATTTCTTTCTGATCTTTGAATCATGCGGAATTTGTAAGAGAAACGAGGAAGAAAAGAATGTCACGAACTCCCGTGCTCAACGAGAAGTTGGACTGCAAAAAAGACATCTGAGAAGAAGCCTTGGGTCATAATAAGCATTCAATCGGAGTTTATAGAAAATATGGAACCCTTGTTGGTCATGTCCCTGTTGAACTCTCTCGTCTCATAGATTATTTTGTGAAGAGCAAAGAAGGAAACTTTGTTGCAGCTGTGGTTGCCGGACCGAGGAAATGCGAAGTTGGACTCGTCGTTCCAGCGAATTTTTCAGCTTTCACTGACGATTTGAAGGTTGCCACTGTTCTCTCTGCAGAAATTTTGAAGATTAAAAGAAATATTCTCATTTTGAGTTGGCTTATACGGAGGCCAAGATCATTAAATGACCAGTTATAAAGTGATTTCTCGTTTTTAAGTATATTGAAATACATGTTGACAATAAACTTTGTTGTTTTTGCTAAATTCAAATAAGCACCCCGTTTGATCATTTGTATTTAAATTAGCGCCCCGTTTGCTTGGCGGGGCGCTTATTCAAACAGGGGGCGGTTATTGCAAAAATTGTCCTTATCCCGGGGCGCTTATTCGGCAGGGGCGGTTATTTGGCAGGGGGCGCCAATTTCGTCATTTACGGTATGCTTTTCGACAGGCTAAATCTACTGGTGACATTTTGCCGTATGATTTTCTTGTCTGGTTCAGTTATGTAACCAGATGGCGAGAGCAGAGTGATCTCTGTAGATATTTCCAAGTACTTTCGTCACTTCTGGCATAAAAGTAGTTTTTTGAGCCATATAGTTTGGGTCTCAACTTCGCCCTCATTAAATTGATCGGTAGCTTTCTCTGTAATAAGCCGATTGTCATTAAAGCTGATAGTCTTCTCTAGTCCTCATTCAATCAATGCTGGTGTGTTGCAAGGCTCTATTATCTCTCTTGAGGTATTTATTATCATTATAAGTTATGTGCTTTCTGCAGCATCTTTTATAATTTTTCGCTTTTTTGCTGGCGATACTTCCAAAGTTTATCTTTTTCATTCGATTTACAGCACCTTTCCTGTGCTCTTCAATCTTTAGAAGCACTGCAGCCTCACTTTTTATCACTTTTGATAATTACAGAAAGTGGAGTAAAAGCAACATAGTTCAGCTTAGTCAAGGACAGACAAATTCTTCCTTTTCTAGAGTGCTGCTCGCATGGGTGGTGCCCTGAATCACTCTTTCTGTCCTCTTGACAAAGCTTATCCCAAAACCATCTATATGTTGCGTCTGTGGTGCATCCAAACCTCATCAGATCTCTCCAATCTCCTTCTCACGGACGTTTGGGTGCAGACCTTTCTATTGTCTCTAGATAATTCTACTGATATTGCTCCCTGGAAATGAGAAACATTATTCCTGATCCGCTGAAACGTGCCTAATCCACCAGAAGTTCTAATCACTCATACCCTTTCCAAAATTCAACGCCTAATCCAAGAACTCTATCGATACATCATCATTCACTCCACGAATCTTTCAAATCTAACTTCAAAATACTAGATCTTATCTCCCACTCTACTTAGCCTGTCTCTTTCTTTCATCATTGGGTGCAGTGCTATAATCCTTATGACTTTTATGCGACACAACATACAAATGAAAAGAACAAGACGTAGACAGTTATACAATGTAACTCCTTATTAGAGATTCCTGGTAGAATTTTCGTAATTGTTTAATGTTCATGATAGTTGATATCTTTATTGGAGCAATCATTGCACAAATTGTGGAAGATATAATAGTAATAGTAATAAATGATTTACTTCAAGTTTGCTAGTAATGATAATAACCGTAGCTATGTACAGCTAAGTAAGGCCAACTATCAACATTTATTATTTTATTATAGGTTATTTATACACGAAATTCATTCAGTAGCTAATAAAGAAGACCTAAAGTTACAAAATTCCTACAATAGTAACTAATTAAACCGATGTAACCTACAAAAAAACAAATTAACTAAAGCTAGTTACTGCTCTTCCATGAATTCGTGTGTTTCAAAAAGGACTTTTTTCAGCTCAAAAAAATGAGTTTTTAGACTTTTGTTGAATGTGATTATTGATCTAGCTTCTTTGATGGGTTGTGGAATGCTGTTCCATGCTCCTACCCAGGTATAATAGAAGCTTTTCTTTACGCATTCTAAGTTTGGCCTTTGAAAATGTAGGTCTCTCGTGTTCCTTGTTTTATATTTGGAAATGGAAGACCATTCTTGAAATTTGTTCTGCAGGATTTCAGGACAAAGATTGTTCACTATTTTGAATGTCATAACTGAACGATCAAAAAGCATTAGCTGATTTACATTTAGTGACCTTCTTTCCCATGAATCCTTAAATCTCGATGAGTCGATTATATCAAAGGCTCTGTTTTGTAGCCGTTGAAGTGCTTCCATTTTCGTATCGGATAAACTTCCCCAGACTACATTTGCATATCTCAGATGACTTTCTATTAATGCGTAATAAACGTGCATAAGTTTTGACTGGGCGATTATGTTCTTTAAGATTTTTAAAGATGCCCGGCCGCTGGTTATTTTTCCATTGACTGACCTGAACTGATTTTCCCCTGTTTAGTTTGTCATCTACCATTACTCCAAGATATTTTGTTTTGAACTAAGTAACATGAACTAAGTAATGTAAAACGATATAAAGTTAAAATGGTTAGTTCAAATTAGATAAAGCCTACCCCAGAAATAAAGTTTTGCACAATCTACAGCAACACTTAATTGTACAGGATCTTAATTCTTTTTTTCTTTCCATGAATGATCGGGACTCTCTAATATTAGGAGGTAGCATTTGCCGCTGCTTTTAACCATTATATCGCGCTATTTCTATACCATTTGAGGTTGTCCTGCTTTTTGTGTATTCTTATTCCGCACATTATAGAGTGTATCGTTAGCTTAAAAAGCTCTGTTATGAAGCTAGGATTTAGGCCATGTTTGGTTTTGTAAATTTCAACAATCAAGTATTGTAGATTGCACTGGTGAGCAGACACTGCCTTATCTATTAATAGTACTTTTATATCATAATCTACGACAGTTGCCAAATGATAATGCACCATAATGCAACAAATTGCAGGACAAGTACTACCAAATAAAAGAAAGCTCAACTTTCTATATAGAATGGTGCAACGCGCAAAATTTGTTTTTGCACAACCGTAGAAAGTGCAGTTTAAGACAGCATAAGAAACTGTATGTAATACAAATGCTTTCACTCAAAAACAAAATACAAATGCCATTTGGCCCATTATTTAGGTTAGTATGAGAATATAGCGATGGAACGTGCTACTTTTTTTAAGAATGTTGAGATTTACAGCATTTGCGGTCTCTTTGATCAATATTTTTTTGCATATTTAAGCACTCATTTTCTCCAATCTTTGCTGCGAATAGCTACTTACTTGTGGGAAGTAACCAGATGTTATATCAGATAGCTCCGTGAAATTTCAAACAACTGTAATTCTTCAAGTGAAAATGCAAGTATTTGGGCTGTAGATTGATGTGCTTTATGGTGACTGCAAGATAGCATGTTTCATTATTCATACAGATTGAAATTATGGCGCCTTTGCAATAAACGAAATTTTGTAATACAGGAATGGGAAGGGAGAAATCAACAAATATTGTTAAGGGAGATAGGAAAATGCCCAGTTTCCAAGCGAGATTGGATACATCACTGAATCTGGGTGAGAATAGTATGAGGGAGACTTAGCCCTTTGTTCCCCCTCTCAGTTCCCACCCCTCCTTCATAACTTATCAGTTTACTGGAAGAATATTCTCATTTGCGCATGCCCATTGTTAAGTCAAAATTATGTCTTTATGACATATGAGACACTGTGAGAGCGAGATCCTTCTGCCTCGTATGCATGTCTAGACATGATTTGTTTTCTAGATGACTAGGGCGGCTCATTTACATTATTCAAGGTACTCTATGTTTTCACAAGGGGAGACGAGGTTGTTACAAGAATTTGACAAGTTGCAAGTTTTTCGTTGTGTTTAGAATCAACTTCTCTATGCAATAGTTGCTTAGAAAGCTATGTTGTGCAAAGGAGACCTGACGAGGAAGTATGAATCATATTTTCAGCCATTGTGTCAATTTAATCATCATTGCAATTCTAAGGAGTAATTGTTGCCTAAGTCATAAGGAGACGTTAAGAATGAGATTATGTCGTTTGATCTTTCTTATGTTGTATTGATCTTTTTGTAAGCTTTTGAAAAGCAAATGCTATGATCTTACAAACCAGTCTTCAAGAGTGGGGGCTTTTAGTTTATAGCGACGCAGTGACCAGCGAGCCTGCTGCTGGAAAGGGTCCTTAGACAGTCTATTTGTGGGTGTTAGATCACGTTACACGGTATCTCTACTTGTTAATTCCACTTGCTTAATTTTCATTTTCATTTTCAGTATGATGAATAGATAGGTTTTAATTCCAATTGCTTAATTTTCATTTTCAACTCAGTTTGACGAATAGATAGGTTTCAGCTAACTTATTCAGGGAAGTAAACGAGGTACAGAAGTAACAGGGATTTTCGAACATCGCGTTAATTAGCTACTCCTATTAAATGGAATGTAAATGTCCGGGACGTTGAGAAAGTTACTAGTTAACTTAAATATACAATGTTATTATGTAGCTCTTAATATGAGATGTTAACATCTTCAATGCACGTTCGGTATTACCTTCCTCTTTCCAAGAAAACCAAATCGTTGTACTGGATCTTTCTTAGAAATTTTCTTTGAGGGGTTGTAGGATCAACAATTTGCTAAAAAAAATATGCTTGGTTCTCATGATTGAGAAATATATACAAGCCTATTATTTTGTGTTCAATTTATCAACAAATGGGTGACTTTGTAAATTTGGCAAATCCATGGAATATCTGCGACGCCGAAGCACCTAATTCTTCTTCTTAAGCTTATAGAGTAGAAAATTAAAGCAATTTACCAATATAAATGACAACTTTTGGCTATTTGCCTACATAAGTTTTGTCTCGGATGTGACAACCCCCACATTAAATGCCTCTGAAAATGACTTTTGAATCATTTATACAACAGGGCTCCTTTCCTTATTCACAGTTTTCTTGCTAAAAGAAAACAGCGGACACTCCTCAATGGTAAACCATCAAATTGGGGAACAATATCATCCGGTGTCCCTCAAGGATCTATCTTAGGGCCTATATTCTTTCTGATATATATTAACGATCTACCAGTTAATATGAAATGTAGTATGAAGCTATTCGCCGATGACGCATCACTTTTACCGTTGTCCGTGATCCTGATCAAGCTGCCATACTATTAAATCATGACCTAAGGATTATAGAAGCATGGGCATATGAATGGAGAATGTCCTTTAACCCTGACCCTATGAAGCAAGCTATCGACGTTATACTCTCCAGGAAACGTACTTACTACTGTAAATCATCCCGCTATCTACATCTATGACACACAAGTCACAAGAGCTAACGAGCATAAACATCTAGGTATCATATTGGATTCTAAGTTTTCTTTTTCTTGTCATATACAGTCAGCTGTTTCAAAAGCCAGACAAGGCGTAGGAATGGTTCGTTTTATGTCCAGATATCTACCTCGAAAAATGTTGAATGAATTATGCAAGCTATACGTTCGCTCACACATGGATTACGGTGACGTAATTTATCATATCCCTCCAAAGAAATGTGATCTTACTAACAGCTTTATTTTGAACCATCATATGGAGAAACTGGAATCTTTTCAATATTCTGCTGCACGAGCACTTGCAGGTGCATGGAAAGGTACTTCTAGAACAAAAGTATTCGAGGAGCTTGGATGGGAAACCTTAGATAAACGACGTTGGAGTAGACACCTAATCCTCTTTTATAAGATTATAAATAATATCACACCTGCCTATACCAGGGCCCCTATTCCAAATCTTCAGGAACCTTTTTACTCATTTCGAGTGAGAACAGTGATTGGAAAAATATGTGCACGAATTGACGAGTATAAATCAAGCTTTTGTCCGAATTATCTGTCTGTATGGGAAACATTGATTTAGAAATAAGAACCGCACCTTCATTAGCTATCTTCAAACCGAAGATATCTAGGGTAATTCGTACTACTCCAGAACAAGTGTATGGCATTCATAATCCTAAAAGGCTAGCGACCCTCACTCAACTGTGTGTTGGGCTAAGTGAACTAAACTATCACAAGTTTAGGCAAAATTTCAATACTACATTAAATCCGTTGTGCCCTATTAATGACGGTGTTGAGGACACGAAACACTTCCTACTGCACTGCCACTCTTGTCATCTACAGAGAAATACCGTAAAAGCTCTGTTAAGCCCCCCTTAAGCCCCCCTTTGTTTTGATCTGTTTTTTTAGTTTTCAGTTTTGGATTTCTTCATGATTTTCATGTTAGAGATTTGTCTCGTCAGCTTTCACTTGATTTGAGAATTATACACCGATTTAACAAATTTATTAATAAACGAAAATTTTGTTGGTCAAAAAAATAAAACAGTTTACTTTGTTCAACTCAGAGAAAAAAATTACTAGTTGGTTACATTTATTATCAGTTTTCAATAAGTTTTTGCGATTCTTTAGTTTTGTCTGTTCACCAATTTTTGTCAAAATTTTTTATGAAATTTTTGCGAAATAGAGACATATTTACTTTTGAAATATTCTATCCGGTTTGATTGAACACTGAGAATTCTGCGTCAAAAAGCTGAGTAGAACTGAATTATGTCAGAAAGTGATCAAATCTGAACTGCTTCCACGATAGTTACTGAAAAGTAGTGTAAGTGCAGAAATATCTTGGATCATCCAGCAGAACTCAGATATGGTATGGTGTTTGTTTGACAATGTTGTTGTAAATAATGGGCGAGGATGACTAGTTAAATGTATGCAATGATAATATCGATTAGTTATGTCAATATTATATCTACTATATTCATGTATGTGCTTAGATAATTTTACTTGAGATGCGAGGCGTTATCACGTGCACCCGCATCTGGCTATATATTTCGGTTCACCTTTCGGTCGTTATCCGACGTTTCATACTCTGATGAGTGTCGGACGAAAAAAGCTTTCAGTATGCTAAAAGAATGTTTCCGCTTTTTCGTGCTATAGTGAAGTTCTGTAGTACCAACAGACTTTTCACATTATATATATATATATATATATATATATATATATATATATATATATATATATATATATATATATATATATATATATATATATATATATATATATATATATATATATATATATATATATATATATATATATATATATATATATGTATATATATATATATATATATATGTATATATAAATATATAAATATATATATGTATGTATGTATGTATATTACCGATTATCATTGTGCTTTAGACCAGTGTTTCCCAACCATTTCTATGATACGGCACCTGTTCTATATAAAAAATCACACGGGATACCACCAAATAAATATGTGAAAATACACAGCTAGTGAAGTACAGCCCCTGGTTGATTCCTTATTTCCTTTTATATTTATCAATCGTTTATCACTGCCGCTGTCTCTCAAAGCATCACTGAATACCAACTGCAGCCAGTTCATTAAGATGAACATAAGACGATTCATTATCTGCGTGGAATCAGTAGTTTTTTGACAAATGAAGCGAGATTTGGCAGTTTTTCACAGCACACCTGATGATCTCTTATGGTACACTAGTGTGCCACGGCACAGTGGTTGGGAGACACTGCTTTAGACAAAAAGTGTAGAAGTCTAAATTTTAAGGTCTCTGTCCAGTTGTTGAAGCTATTGGGTCTTTAAATCGCTCTCTGTAGACAAACCAAATTCGTTTCTGCGATTTGGACGCCCTTCAACAAATTCATTAGCAGCTTTGACTAGTGGTAGCTTATCTACAAGAGGTATGCTTGAATTCAAAATAGAAAGTGAGTTGAATCTCCGTTGTTTCATGGTTGACCGTAGCCGTGTTTTAATTCTTCTAGCCATAGAAAAAGATCTTTCAGGTATCGCAGTCGTAGCACCACTGACCAATACAACTTTCACAATGGAAACGATATTTGATATTAGTGATCTTTTGGTTGCAGAAATGGCTTGAAGACTGGTTAAAATATACAGGAAACCGTGATATCGAAAGTCGACAAAAACACGTAATGTTTTCTCATGTCACCGCACAGAAGGTCAGGGAATGTAAGCCAACGAAAATCAATGGTCACAGGCTTATTATAATCAACCTACTGCTGATGATAACTTTTTAATATCGGAGCCAATCTTCTATAGAAGTGAAAAGAGCCATAAATGCCAAAAAGCCAAATAAATCGTCTAAATCAAACTAAATTTTCTTGGCCAAACAAGTTCAGAAAAAGTCAAATTTCTGGAATTTGGCTTAGGTAAAGCCAATGCACCAACTCTGGAGTAAATTTCTTTCCTCTATGCTCCTAATTCTTAACTAAAATCACTACTACGGACTGTATAAATGTCACTAATACAAAGCCAATCAGCATCATACATCTTTCCAACTGAAAAATTTATTTCTGAAAAAGCGGGGGCCATGGCCCCCCGGCCCCCCTGTTGCGCGGCCCCTGGAATGTGATAGGAAAAAATTAAAAGGGATAGGGAGGTTTGCTTCTTTACCATGTCATTGCATGGCTCTTTGTCATCGTTTAGTCGAATATTTTATTGTATGGTGTTGTACTTAAAGTGCTGAAGGACGTGGCTACTACAGGGCGTGGTTCACGAACGGGATATGCCCCGCTGAATTTTGCTCAGGTCAATGGTAACTAGTGCCGCCCCTGCAAACCCTAGAGAATACACAATGACAAATAGAAAAATGCTCGGTCTTCTGTCGAAGTTTTGAAATGCGACAGTACCTCAGTATTTGAAAGATGTTTTACAGTATGCCTATTTAGTATCACTTTTGCTGTCATAGGTCCACCCGTCTGAGCTATAAGATTTGATTTAAGTGGTGAGAGCCTCTCAAGACAGTGTCTTCGTCTTGTCAAGATTGCAATGGAAAATGGGATTACTAATTTATTGATTTCGTACTTTATTGTTTTGATGATTTGACATTAGCATAGGAAAGTATTTGAGCTTTTTTAATCTATTTATGAGCAAAGATCGAAATATTCACGAGCAATGCCGTCTTATCAGTCACTGTCGTCATATCCAGGATGGATCTGAATCCTGTTTTGTCCCACATAACTCTCTAAAATGCCTTTATCGTGTTGTGAGTGTTTTGCTCAGCAATTTTATTTCCTATTGTAAGTTCGTTTTAAGTTTGATCAGTAACCTTGTCATCTTGGATTAGGCAACTGCTTGTATCTCATTAAGTTAGGAAAAGTGAAGTATTTAGGAAAAGTTAGCTTAGATAAAAAAAATATAATTTATCAAGAATTGTGCAGTGAAAATTCGAGAAAACGAATTACCAGAACTGGACATGAACTCGCAACCCTTGCTTTGTATGTCAATTGCTCTACCACTGAATGAAGTGAACCTTTGAGTATTTTAGTAGTGTATGTGCTTTATTATGGGAGTTCATCCTTTATTTACTTGTTTGAGTTCTCTAAATTCAAACTGTCCGTTGATGGGTTGACGTGTTGACCATATTTCTCCGGAAGTAAGGAAACTAGGCAAGTAAGCTATGAAATATTAATTACTCAGCATATATTATAGTTTTTAATCAACTTAATAGAAAGGCTTTTAATTTTGTTTTTAAAAACAATCCTAACTTGTACTTGTTATGTACGTAAAATATTCCCTCAACTGTTGTGCTCTGCGTTGTTAGCCCGCTAGTTCTTGATGGTATAGACTGGTGCTGCGTGGCAGCAAATGAGTTATTGACGAATATCATTCCTTCTTTGTAGAATGGTCTCCACACTGAGCATTGTGACGTCCGTATATCTTGGTTTTGTTATCCTGTTCATTTTGGTGGGAAATACCCTAGTCATATGTGCTTTCGCATTTGGTTCACGAAGAATGAAAACATACACAAATTATTTCATCGTTAATCTGGCAATTTCAGATTTGTTGGTTGGTATATTTACAACGCCTTACTGGATCTATATTTCAACAAGTAAGTTTTATTTCTTGGTTTGAATCATTTTTTACCATTTTTTGGCCATTTGAGGTGGGAACCGCAGCTTTGTAATAAATTTTAAGACCGGAACGACGACAAAAAGGGAAGTCATTTTATCATTGATATTTAATTCGACATATTTCCAGAATTGACAAGTCCAGTGACAAATTCAATTATGACACATTCAGTTACGACAGTTGCATGTTGAAAACATTTCGATCCATACTTAAGTCATCCTCAGCTGAGCGGGAATTTCCTCTCTGTGGTGTAGTTCTTCATTTTCCAAAAGGCCGTTTTTCTTACCATGCGAGATTTTGGTTCCTTTATAACGCCTGGTGTAGCTAAATTCTCTATTGAGTCCTTTACTATATACACATACCAATTCTACTAGGTAGGTGTGAACGAGATTTGAAGAGTGTCTTTACTTTTGATCCTCTAATTGTCAGATTCGCGTACAGTTATAATCTGTGACAGAAGTGCTTTGATTTGTTCAAATTCATTGACAGGTGCTTCTAGCGACAGATTTAATTCTGTATACACAGTATTTCAAGCCTTGGACATATTGCTTGGAACCATATCAATCTGGAGCCTCGTTTCACTCACAGTTGAGCGCCTTGTTGCTGTCAAATTCCCTGCTTACCATTTCAACTTAACATGGAAACCAGTTGCCATGGTGCTTGGCTTCACTTGGTGTCTAGGGATCATCTTTGGCAGTTTGGAGTTCTTGGTAGACGACTACATCCCACGAAAAGAGTTCATTTACTTTTTGTTTTCAGCCAATTTTGCTCTTCCAACTGTAGTCATAGTCAGCTGTTATTTCGTAATATTTCAAATAGCGAGAGACAGTGCCGCCATGGCAAACAGACGCTTTAAGAAAGACATGAAGATTGCAGTTATGATCCTTATCATAATAGGACTATTCCTGTTGTGCTGGCTGCCATTTTTTGCTTTAAATATTGCCTACTATGCTTGCCCTAAACTTTGTACCGGGATTCCTACATGGCTAACCCCGATTTTCAAAGCAATGCACTATTCAAATTCGATGATGAACTTTCTTGTATATGCTGCTCGCAGCCCTGACTTCCGCCGATCATTTACAGCTTTGATTCAATGGAAGTTGCCACGCTTTAGAAGTGATACCTTGACCAGCGTTCGCCTAAGAAAGAGGACCTTCTCCAACCCGAATTCAAACGATAATAGTAGATCCAATGGGAATATTGCCAATAATGACACACTAGCCACACCGTTACCTGATCGTGCTCATGCAGACAATGCAAATCTCACTGCTGTTTGATTTAGCAATGCCAGATTAATTGTCTCAGTTAGAATCTGCAATTATAGTCAGCAAGCTACAAACGCAACTTCCCTGCTCTTTCTACATTCTTTGGTATAGTAGCTCGATATCCTCATGCTGTCTTTGTTCATCATCCGAAAACCAGATTTCGTTTCCTTGAATATGCTTGATTGCATTTACTTATGAAGAACTAGTTTCATGTGCGTGTAAAGCGGAATTGAAGTGCGAACTTAACGGTATTTTCTTCATTTACATGATGTTCTTCGACAGTGATATTCTTTTTTGAATTCTGTATGCAAGCCTTTGAGACTTATGTCCTTATGTAGGCAAATCTATTTAGCATCTTAGATGCATTAATTGAATGATGATAAGGCCTTGGATTTTATTAGTCCATGTGTTTTATGAGTAAATTGTTACTGACTAGCAATACTAACTTTTGTAGATCTTAACACATCAATTCTGATTTGAAGCATAGGTTTGAACTCGGATCTTTTAATGATCTCGGCAGAAATGGCAGAAATGGCAGAAATGGCAGAAATGGCCTAAATTGACTCATTCATTTCTGGTTAAGGAGTAGGGAGGTCGCTGAAACGTCTTTGTGATTTTCTGCTATTTTGCATCAGTTGTCATGGAGATTTGTGCACGTGCTGCAATAAGTACCATAAAGTTATCAGAAACATCTGAGTAGAATGTGATCTTCGGGTGATTTCCACTTTCCAGAATCATTCTAAGTTTCAGAGATTTCACTTCAAAATGGATGTGTTCAATTCGATTTTTTCATTCCTGGTATTAGCAGTGTTTCGTATTTGGTATATTAGTTAGCATGTTATGGTTAATTTCCCACCAGAATGTGTACTATTCATCATGTGCTTTTTGAATTTCGTAGCCTATAGAAGCTAAGACCTTGTAGAATTAGGATTAATCCTGTCTCGTTCGTTAAAAGGCACTTTTTGTGACCTTGTAATTCTAAACATGTCAGCTGTGTTCATAGATTCTTTTTTCTCCCACTTCGTTGAACATTTTTATTTGAGTTACCATCATTCTTAGATTAAGACGATTCATTTGCATAAAAGTAATCAAATTTAATGTAAATAGAAATGTGTAATTAATTTGACTTTGACTTTATTTTAGGTAGATTAAGTGTTTTTAGAAGCATGTATTTGTATTCGCTCTTTTTGTTTTGCATTTGTTGTATGCAATACCCTATCAAACTGTAGTTCACCTGCTCATCATGTAATTAAGAAAAATTATGCGCTGTGAGCTTTATTTTAGTCCTGAAGCTATTCATCTTACTCAAAGAATTAACTAAAGATTTATATGTGTTCTCATCTGCTTTCATGTCAAATTAAGCTGTTAAATTGCAGTGAGACAAGTATAAGATTTGATTTAATGGAATATGTATAATAATAACGCAATCTGTTGAATACATATGGACAATTGAATGAACAAATGGTCGATTGAATGAATTAGGAATGAAGAAAATAAAATGGAATCGAAATGGTGGCGGCATTAGTAGTCAGATATGATTCCATGCAAGTTATGTGAAAGTGATCGAATTATTCTAATATTCTTGCTTTCGTCCAGGTCTTATTAAAAATCACCGTTGAATGTTTCAAAAATATTCTCAACGTACATATTACTAATAAATGCTTTGTGTATCGCTTCCAATGCTTTTGCTCTTTTATATATATATTTTTTTCCTCAAACATACCTTCAGTCCTCGTTAGCTATGATACTGCTGGCAATACGATATGTTCTTTTTACTTAACATGTTTATTGCACCTTGCAGTTGGTCACTTGATTTCCAGCACACGATAGGGTGTGGGGACACACTGAGTTGAATGTTTATCCCTCACTTGCTATTTCAAGAGTACAACTCTCCTATCTTTACACTTCTACGTCTCGCCTTTTCTTTACTTTTAGCATTCTTTCTAAAGTTTTCCAGCTTCATTGCTCATTTTTGAGTAATCTTTTGGATAGAGTTGGTATATGGAATAGAGTTGTATTCTTTCACGAGGGGACTTGGTTTAAAAAGGCAAAGACAACTGAGTAGTTCAGAAGTTAAATGGCCAGGCTTATACCAAAAGGAATATCATACTGCTTAGACATAACTTCCATTTGCAAATCACTACATTTATCATTTCTGTTGGGAAATTGTTTTGATTTTTATGTATTTATGTGTTGATTTTAATTTGTTGCATTTATTTCATTTCATTTATGGTGACCATTACGGCAGCCGTAAATTGTCAATCAACATTTTCTCCAAAATTCTATATTTTCCACTTGTCTTTTCAGTCTAAAATAATTGTTGATGTTATATCATTCTTAGATGTTATCTGTCCATTTTCTTCTCTGCGCACCTCGTGATCCTATGCCTTCTATACACGCTTCTAATTTAGTTACAAAATCCTCCCTGCTTGAATTCCTACAGTTATGTTAAAAAAATGCAGCTTTTCTCTTTGGAATTGAATCCATTACTATCTATTCCCATCCTATCTAACGCCACCTTGTTACTAACTTTATCTTTCCAACTACATCTTTAAGATTCTACGACAAATCCATATTTCAAAAGAGTTTATCTATTTCTGTATTTCTTTTTTGATTCTCCAAGCTTCGCTGCCATATGTTAACACTGACCAGATATAACTACGTGCGATCTTCTTTTTACAGACAGGCTCATTTTGCTAAAAAGTTCTTTGTATTTCCAAAAAGCTGTCTTTGCCAATGCTATATGAATTTTAACTTCTTTAATGCACTTTCCATTTTCTGATATATTCGTTCCCAGATACTTGTAGTTTGTTGTTACACGTAATTCTATATTCGTTGTTGGCTTCTTTTCAATAATCATGACTTTTGTTGTCTTTTCATTCCATTCAATTCCAGAGGTTTTATAAACCTAACCCATATTTGTAAAACGCACCTAGTTAAGCAAGTATAATAGTATCGTCTGCATATCGTATAGCCAATCACCTGCAATTTCAGTCATTTTTGGCCAAAATACAAAGGCTATAGCCTACATTTATGGCCAAAATTGCTTATTTCTATCACTTTTCAATCTGCAATCAAAATCAATAAATTTCATTTTGAATCATTTTTGAGTAAAAAACCAAGGCTATAGTCTTACTTCTTGGCCACATTTGACTCATTTCGATCAGTTTTCAAAATCAATCAATTTCAATGTCAGTTAATTTTTGGGCAAATCGCCAAGGTTATAGCCATACGTTTGGACCAAAATTGCCTCATCTTCATCACTTTTCAATTTGTACTTACAGTCAATCAATTTTAATGTTGGTTGCCTTTTGGGTAAAATGCCAAGGCTGTAGCCTACGCTTTGATCAAAGTTGCCTCAATTTATTCAGTTTTCAGTTAAAATTCAATTTCAGTTTGAATCATTTTTCAGTAAAATACCAAGGCTTTGGCCTTACCTCTTGGCCACATTTGCCTCATTTTCATCAGTCTGCAATCAAAATCAATTTCGCGAAACGCTACGGCTATAGCCTTACTTCTTAACCACAACTGCCGCAGTTTCATCACTTTTCAATCTGTAATCAAAATCGATCAATTTAAATTCAAATCATATTTCACTACATTACCTAGGTCTTATGTCTTGGCCACATATTTCACCAGTCTCCAATCTGTATTCCACGCCAATCAACTTCACCTTGGGTACTTTTGGGGAAAAATACCAAGGCTATAGCCTTACTTTTTGGCCAAAATTGGCTCATTTTCATCACTTTTCAATCTGCAAGTAAAATCCATCAATATCAATTTGGGTCATTTTTGAGCAAAATACCAAGGCTATAGCCTTACTTTTTGGCCAAAATTGGCTCAATTTCATCACGTTTCAATCTGCAAGTAAACTCCACCAATTTCATTTTCGGTCATTTTCGGTCATTTTCGGTCATTTTCGGTCATTTTCGGGCAAGATAGCAAGGCTATACAGCCTTCCTTACTTTTTGGCTAAAATTGGCTCATTTTCATCACTTTTCAATCTGCAAGTAAAATCCATCAATTTCAATATAGCCTTACTTTTTGGCCAAAATTGGCTCATTTTCATCACTTTTCAATCTGCAAGTAAAATCCATCAATTTCAATATAGCCTTACTTTTTGGCCAAAATTGGCTCATTTTCATCACTTTTCAATCTGCAAGTAAAATCCATCAATATCAATTTGGGTCATTTTTGAGCAAAATACCAAGGCTATAGCCTTACTTTTTGGCCAAAATTGGCTCAATTTCATCACGTTTCAATCTGCAAGTAAACTCCACCAATTTCATTTTCGGTCATTTTCGGGCAAGATAGCAAGGCTATACAGCCTTCCTTACTTTTTGGCTAAAATTGGCTCATTTTCATCACTTTTCAATCTGCAAGTAAAATCCATCAATTTCAATATAGCCTTACTTTTTGGCCAAAATTGGCTCATTTTCATCACTTTTCAATCTGCAAGTAAAATCCATCAATTTCAATATAGCCTTACTTTTTGGCCAAAATTGGCTCAATTTCATCACGTTTCAATCTGCAAGTAAAATCCACCAATTTCATTTTCGGTCATTTTCGGGAAAGATAGCAAGGCTACTGTGGGCCTTACTGTGGGGCCATGATTCCTGATTTTCATACTTTCTCAACCTCCAATCATAAGAAGTCATTTTCATTTGGGTCAGTTCGTTTGTAAATTGCCAAGGCTATATATACAGCCGGATATATTAGTATATACCTTATTGTTTGAGCAAAAGTGGTTGATTTTCGGTACCGTTGAATCTGCTATTACAGTCTGCTCTCGATAAGTGGAAGCCAGAATAAGTGGAACTTTCGTTTACTGGAACCAATCTGCATAAACAAACCTCTCTTATTTTATTCGGATCAGTGGAACCCTCGATAAGTGGAACCCTCGATCAGTGGAACCCTCGATAAGTGGAACCCTCGATCAGTGGAACCCTCGATCAGTGGAACCCTCGATAAGTCTTTCCTTCTGTTCCTTTCCTCCTATTTTTCATTTTTCGTAAATGCCCCGTTCTACAGGGAAATCAGACAAGGGGAAAGTTCATTAAGTGGAACTTTTTTTTCGATTTCATGGAGGCTCCACTTATCGAGCAATTCGGAAAAGTGGAACATTCGACAAGTGGAACATTTTGGTCCCATGGAGGTTCCACTTATCGAGAGTATAATGTTTATCAAACGTTCCGAAGAGGCTCAAGTTTGGTACTGATAATATATCTATAGTACTAGATATTACTTTTTTAGTTGTCCAAGAAGATGCTTTAAGCATCTTGTAAGTCGATTGAAGTGTCATTATTTCCTTATGCACAAGTTCCTCACAAACCATAGGGAATTATGACAGAGCTGTACTATAAACGGTATTAATTGGATACAAACTACAGTTGCAGAATTTGTATGTAGCTTGCCTGTGATGTTATGTAGTTGCAAATATTATCATTTTTCTTTTTTTAATTTTTGTGTAAATTTTGCCTCTTAAAATCGATTTAAAGTATGTTGTAAATAGTAGGTATCGATTAGGTATAAGAAATGTATAAAAACATCAACGTTAAATAATGATGTAATGATGATGACGATGACAGTGATGATATTGAAGGTCATGATGATGTTGATGATGGCTAGCCCATGGTCGGAGACCTCGTGGTAGTGAGCGGGCGCAGAGAGACACTCTCCTTAGTTTGATAGCGATTCATTTTGCCCAGATTCAGAATAGGGGTAGATGTTGACCTATGGCAAACTGTCCAACCAGGCGCCTTCAGTGAAAGTCAGGCTCAGCAGCAGCTTCAGCCTGCAGTTCTGACAAGTAGCCGTTGGGGTAACAGAGTGGATTGAGTGTAGGCAACTCAATCACCTCTTCAAAACAATTTGAAGACGACACTGACTTCAGGGTCAGCCTAGGCCCCTTAAGGGGCGTATGGTAAACAGAGAGAAAGACAGATGTTGATAATCGATCTGTAACTGTTCTTGCAAAAAGCATAATCTTCTTTAAAGATTGAGGAAATACTTCAAGTGTATGTTTCTTGGTAAAATATCTAGGGCTACAAATAAGTAAACTCTTTTTTTAATATGAGCAGTTTTAAAAGAACACGAGCCTCAAAATTAATGGAAATTAAGAACAAGCTGAGGCTGAAGCACTGTCGTAAAATGATTTGAAACTGATATAAAAGCTTTTCAAGCTCTACAATGTTTGCTAAAAGTCCTCAAAATACCCAAATCATAAGTGTGGAGAGCAAGTCGTAAGTATACCACGACTTTTGGCAAGGAGCATACATCTGTAAGAATATATATCTTCTCCTTTATGCTGTTGTTGAAAATAATACCTGTTTCATAAACACCCAATATTCACTTGGATATTGTCTAATGTCTACATTGCTTACATTCCAATAAGTTAAGAACAGATTAAGAAATAATTTAGCCTCAAAATTTTGGAAAAATTAAGAACAGCCAGCCTGAACCTCAATTTTACTGGTTCTTATAAAAAAAGAGTGTAGTAAAACACTTCAGGGCTACAAATTGTTCTGGCCTGATAAGAAGATCCAAAGTACACAACTTGATATCACACAACATCTGGTATCTTCATTTCATCTTCATCAACAAGAGTGACTACATTGACAATGGATGCAATTTTAGCATGTTCGTTCATCATCATCCCGCATCAACTATATAAAGTAACAAATTCGCTAAACTGTCTATCTCTGATAATCTTAAGTCACTTGCACTGGTAAAGGCAGGTTCCTATAAGATTGTAAGAGTACAGTTTGCAACCGTCTGCGAAGGTCTCTCGATTTTAATGGGAACACATTCTTGCGACCCTTACAACTGTGCCGACTGAATCGCAAGAGTCAGTAGAGTTGGTCTGCGTTCAGCCTCTCCGACTCTAGCGACGCTTCCGATCACAGAAAAGTGAATAGAAACAGAGATCGTTGATCCATACTCTCGGGTGCTTAATACAAGGGGGTCTAAACAGTTAGTGGGTGGGAGATTTTTTCAAAGATTACATTATCATTTCCATATCTAATAGTGTTTGTTTGAGGCAACATCAGGAGGTTTTTCGATCGCAAATCATATTGACTGCTCTTTTCATGGAACATGTTCCACATAAAAGATGGGTTTTCTTTGCTGATACATTTATAAACCTCGTGCATTAACTTTTGCAAATTTTTAATATGAATTTTGCATTCATTTGGTTTCTAGAGACGTTCTTCAAATGAAGAAGAATAGTCATTGTGTAGAACTCACAGTTTTGTTTTTAGTATGTAATGTCAGGGAAAGGCCAATAGAGCCTATAACAAAGCCCTTACAAAGGAAGAAAGAGAAAGGAAAGTTAATTAGATAGGGAGATGAGGTCCAGTTTGTTGATGTTAGATTTGAAGGAAGATAAGTTGTAGGATTCAGGAAAGGCAGTGGAAGGTAAGGTGTTCCAAAGTTTACAAGTTCTTGGAATGAAAGAAGATTTGTGGGAAAGAGTTCGTGGATTGGATAGTATGACTTGGAAAGGGTGTGATTGACTAGAGCTTCTTGTGGGTCGAACATGCTTCAAGCTACCAGGAATAATACTCTTGATTTCCAGTGAGCAATGTCCATGAAAATATCGATAGAAAATGGACAGATCTGCAACCAGACGGCGATGAGAGAGAGATTGGGGAAATTTGGTGAGACTTGGATTACTTATGAGACGAATGGCTTTGGACTGGACTTTGTCAAGAAGATGTAGAGAAGATCTGGGAGCACGACCCCAAACATGGAAGCAGTACTCCAGAGAAGGACGAATCTGAGATTTGTATATAGTCAGTAGCTGAGAAGGAGAGAAAAAGCCACGGGCTCTAGAAAGGAAGCCAAGTTTCTGAGATGCATGTTTAGCAGTGGAGTGGATGTGGGTTTTCCAAGAAAGATTGGATGACACTGAAAGACCAAGCTGAGTGAAAGAAGACGAAATGTCCAGTTCATGGCCACTCATGAATACAGGGGGGAAATCTCGATGATGTTTACGTGAAATAACAACCTGTGTCTGCTCTCTTGTGGGCTCCGTTTAGGTCTTCATTGGCTACTTTTCCACAAAACATCCATCTTCATGAACAATAATTAAACGGAGATGTTATAAATGAGTTGTAGAGGATAAGCAATTGCTTCTCATCTGTTTCGAAATTGATAAAATTTGAAAGGGCAGTGATGATCTACAAAATAAAGAATTATTTCTGCTCCGACAATTTAAAAGGGAGACTTATTACTATATCCCAAATATATAACTATTCAAATAGAAATCATTTAACTCTTACGATCTCGTGGGAACCCACCTTAAGAAAATAGGTGAGAAAGGCAAAAACAATACACAAATATCACTTTTTCATTGCAAATTCACGAATTGCCAATAGCAAATATAGTATAGAGAACACCTTGCAGTTTCTTATTGTCTGTTCAAGTACTTGAAAAGGAATGTTTGAAAATAAATGTTTACCTAAATGCATGCATTGCGTAGGCCTTGCGTCGTGAACTTGTGTGGTGACCATGATCCTGTGATGAGCAAAATCAACCATTCTAACACTGCTACATTCAACTTTTTCTGAACTTTGCTTGCAAACACCGACTTCTGTAATTCCAGTAATTCTTACGAATACAATCGATATCTTCGGCCAGTTTTTCGCAAAGCTAAAAGGAGAATACAAAAGTGGGCATTCAAGAACTCGATAAATTAACACACATGATGCAAGAATTCACAATGGTGAAAATGGTTTCCCAGTTCATTTGTTTCATCTTCAAATGATCATATGCTGACATTTAAATTCTGTAGCTCAAAAATTCTCATTTGATTAGTGCATTCCTACAACATGCTTTATTGCTTCACTTTATCTCTATTTAATTGCAATGTCACGTTAATACCGTTCAACTTTCGTCTAAATTCATTTCATTTGGTCTATTCAATACCATATCTGCCTGGCCTATTCACATGAGGGTTCCGGGCCACATGCCGGCCCCGGGCTACATGCCGGTCCAGACACCGTCTCCAAGTGTCTCAGAAGGGTTATATAAGAAACAAACTTTCTCCCTTCAGCCTGGCAGTGTTTCTTAAAATTCTGGAAATTTCCTATAGCAGCAAGGCAAGAGTGAGACGAGAAATTGAAGTATTAGTTAAAAACATTTGAGGGACGGATGTTGTTTGTGTTTTGCTTCCAGTTCAATTAAAATATCTTCTTGCAAAGGCAGACTTTTTGAGTTCACTTTTGAAACTCAGCTTTCCTGTGTTTCTTAATTATTTCTTAGTTTTTGCCTGATTTGAGCCTCATGTTTCTAATATATATATACTTGATTCTTATAAAAAAACATATGTAAATAAAACAAAGGGAAATAACTTACAGTTTTTCATATCTGCATGCATGCGTGCGTGCGTGCGTGCGTGTGTGCGTACGTACGTGTGTGCGTGCGTGTGTGCGTGCATGCGTGTGTGTTACTAAAAGTATGCAAATTGACTTCTTGCACTAGTTTGCAATACTTTTCAAGCACATTTTACGTCGAACTGATGTATTTTAAGAACAGGATGGAAAAATGTATTTGACATGCGCGAAAAATGCGCAGCGCCCTTCATGGATACGACAATCAACTTCACTTGACAACAGGCACCATATTGAAATAGACAACATTTTACAAGGCAGCATGGCCAGTTGCTCTATTCCGTTGCTTGAAAGTGGATTGTTAGAGCATATTACTGTTGTTAGCATTGTTGCTTTAGTATTGCCTGCTTATCATTTTGTAAATTGAACGCAGGATAGTTTAAAGAAGATTCCGTAGTAGGTTCACATTCTACGATACATTTAGAAATTTGGGTTCTTTCCTATAGTGGGGAGTATAACAGTGTTCAGGTTCGAAAGACAAAGCGGCATGCAACCTCTCGTAGTATTTTATTTTATGACCACTCTATCAGGACTGAATTAGCGCCGATTCTGCTGGCCTCAAAAATATTGGGGTGGAGGGCAAGGCAGGGGATCCTATGGTATCATTGTCTAGGCTTAATCTATTTTGGTAAAAACACCGATAACTTCACAGCTGGTATCAATCCACTCCCTCACAAAAATCCCAAACCTTCTACTTCTATGCTTGTTTGTACGCTATTCAGGCCAATATTGTAGATGATGTCAAGTGAAATCATCAAACATACTTCTACTCTCCGTCCCTCCCTTAATAGTATTCCCCTCAACTCCAAAATTTTAAATATATTGGAACCCATTTCCATTTATTAAAACCCCCTAAATAGAAAAAACTTTCCATCCACTCCCATTTATTAGACACCCCTCAAAAAAATAAATAAAATAAAATGAAACTAGAAGTATTGTATATTTTTCAGTAACACAAGAAGTTTTTCTCAGAAATAGAACAAAATAATAAGTATCAAAGATTAATCTTACCCCCCCCCACCTATTGACAATCCCCTATTTAAGCACTGCATGACAAAATCCACCCATTTCTATTTATTCACACCCTCTACATTTATTTCTTCTGGGAAAATTGCCAATCCCCTGTTTAACAAAACCCCCCTGCTAGTAAGGAACAGAGAGTACTCAACACTTTTAACAAATGTCACAAAAAGTTATGTCCAATACCATCTTGTATAAGTGTTGCAACTTGAAAATGCTTTCAATATCAATCAAATCACACCTCTATTCAAATCACCTTCTGTCAGCACTATACAACATCTATGCAACTATCACCTAACTTTAGATACAAATTGTAAAGTTTTGCAATTTTTCCCACACTTGCCACTATACATACAGTATAGTACAATGTTTGAAAAAGCTTGCTATAATACTCCCTAAGTGTAGCCAATGTCAAAATTTTGAGTAAAATTTAATTTTCTATTGCCACTATACAACCTCCATTCCATTATATTACATATTGAAAGTATTGCAAATTTGACCTAACTTTAGATAAAAATTGTAAAGTTTTGCAATTTTTCCCACACTTGCCACTATACATACAGTATAGTACAATGCTTGATAAAGCTAGCTATGATACTCCCTAAGTGTAGCCAATGTCAAAATTTTGAGTAAAATTATGTTTTATGAAGTCACCTCACACGTATCGAATAGGGCTTAATATGGTATAAACTGTGAGATGTGATGGTGATTGGAGTGGTAAGAATCACTAAGGTGATCAAGCAAGATCATCTACATCTATGTGTATATAGTTGCCTGCATGGTACGGGTTTGCACTGATCCTATTTCTGTTGGAAACAGAGATGTTGTCAGCCAGTGACCCGAAATGGAAATGGAATTAAGGTTCTGTGGAGTCGTACTAAGTAGCGTAACATGATGAAACAAGGTTGTACTGTTACGTATCATCGAGATCAAGGGTTAATTGACTCCTGTATGAATATGCGCACAACATTGATCGCATTTTTTGTGCAAACGGTCGATATACGACCATCTAAACATAACCTTCTAGCCGTACTATCGTGAGCTGACATCCCGCGTTTTGGTCGTCACTTTACAGAGCGCCTTCCCAGTTACTACCGCCATTTTGAACTTAAACATTTTTCCATCCTGTTTATTTTAAGTTAATATACTTTAATGGAAAAGAGGTTGCAAAGATTGCCAACTCAACAAAGGCAGGTGACTTCGGTAAAAAAGCAGGTCTTCTGACTATACGAGAATTTTAAAGCCTGTCCACAAGGCTAAAGTTTCGAAACTCACGAGTATATTAATGTAATATGAACATGTAATTGCTTTGAATTAAACGCAAGACATGTATCAATGCCAGGAAGACATGTTAAAAGACACACGAGAGAGAGGATCTGACTTCTAGTAGCAGTTCTGGTGTTAACCAACTTTGTGCATTTCTAGAAGATAAGCGACAAAAAACAAGCGACAGCTGAAGTGGTGCAGACGGATCATTTTCAGTAACATGCAGGTCCACATTGTGGCAAAGTGATACATAAATCGGAGTTTGCTTTTCACATTCGCTAAAAGTGCGCAGGTATTCCCTAAAGGTACTACCTGGAGGACATGGCCTTGGAAAACATCAGTTTCGTCCTATTCCCGAGAAACTATCGAACGTTGTGACTTTTTCTACTAGATCCTACACTGCCAGTGAACATTAGATGCCAACTATCAAAGCACTCGGAGATAACACAGCAACAAGGATGCAGTAAATATAAGAGAGCGATTAGAAAATGCAAATAGAGCAGAGGATAGTAAAGATTCATAAGAGAATAGACTATGAAAAGCTGCATATATTCCATGCAACAGTAAAATACAGAGACATCTGCAAATCATAGTGTGATTTCATACCATTAATGAAATGTATCAAGATGAGGAAGTTTGATGATGATCTAAATAAAAAAGTTACATTACCTCCAATGCTTTAGTTAAGTTTTCTTCATTCGCTTTGGATTGCAGAACTTCATCATAGTAATCAATTAAGAATGAAAGAAGGTATGGAGAATCGATATGGTTGTCATACATTTGAAACACTAAATGTACAACTTCTTGCCATTTTGCTATACCACCTGATGCATCAAGGACACTGAAACAAGACAAGGACAAACCATTAGTCTCTTATGAAATACACCAAAACGGGATATGATATAATTTTTGTCACATTCTTTCATGTAATGTTATTTGGAAACTGCTATTTCTCACAACAGTCCTGAGATATTCTTGCTTTGAAACAGTTCATGGCATGGAGAGTATTTAACAAATTTCAAAGAACTTCCAGGCATAAAAGACAAATTTCAGGTTTTCTGAAACATTAAGATTGCTTTATGATGAAACACATTATTTCCAGAGTGGACAGTTAGTTACTTCGACCAGGCTATCAAAAAATACACAAAAACATACTTGATAACAACATTACCGGACAATACTGTCTATTGAATAAAGAAAGTTAATGCAAACGTTGGGAAATCACCCTTTCATATAATTCCACGCTGATTCGTTGTTCGGTGCTCTTTGAATCATCTTTGAACAGTAACTAGGGAATCAAAACCTTTGAAATTTAGAGGTTCTACATTTTGACTGAAATAACTTGGGCGTTTAACACAATATAGGTAGGGTTATCTAAATAGTTCTAAAGTAATATCTTAAAAATTGACTGATATGTAACGCATTAAAAACAATCGTGTGGCCTGTGCTCTTGCAAAAACAAGGAAAGAAGAAGTTCACAAAAACAATATATCCATTACAATTTCAACATATCACTCACTTCAAAATATCGCAAAATCAAAAGTCATTTAACTTTAAATGGGAAGAGCTATTTCACAAAACTTTCTCTCCTAGCATGATACTAGATATATCTAGGCACTAAAAGAAACTAAATATCATACTTAGAAAATGCGCATTTTATACAGTCAAGATCAATTCAAAACTGACAAAAAGATTACTTTCTCGTCTAAATTAAGGTGATAGAACGCAATAAACCTTGCGAATAACGCTATGTAAATGCTCAAGAGCATGCCCTTGGCCGCTACCAGCCGCCATATTTTCCCAGGGGTGGTGCAATAACGCTCAAAGTACTCCCTTCAAATGCTCGTCAAAATACATACGAGTGAACTACATGAAAGTATAGATGAAAAATCGACTAAAACTTCGTCTCCACAAGCCTGTGTCGTGGGTACTTGGCTCACCCAACTGGAGGCTGTAGGGGAAGCGTCAGATAGGAGAAAGGGCTGACGTTGTGGCGGAAGAAATGATCAAATGGAATAGCGCAGACAAAGACAGTGTGTAGACATATTTTTGTCTACAGTATTTCAGTCTACTATTTCATCATTCAAAACTTCCACCTACTCCTTTGATCCCGTTCCACTATGTGAAAATAACTGCAACTTCGCAGGCTCTCGCTGGGTAACATTCATTGTTGTCCAATTGTTATGTAGTAAATCTAAGCAGGTCCTGTATCATTGCAAGCTTCATGTTGATGAAAATATTAATGTGAAATATATAGAGCCCAAGAAAGCACATTTTTGAAGGTATCCGTATCAAAGCCAAATGGCCAATGTGGTTATGAATTCAGATATATTATAAATCTACACAATCAATAAATTTAGGCTGTCTTACTTCAACTCCTCTTCGGCAACATCGTCTGTAAACCCAGTTGTATTCAAAACTGTATAGTATCTATGATTCCACGCTGAGTTATTCCTTAAGTCATCTTCTAATAGACTTGTAACAAAAGCTATTTCACTGTCCCACATTTGAAAACCATTGACAATAGCTTGTCTATGTTGCCATGCATGGTAATTCTTTGCGTCTTTTCTGAGGATCTCTGCAGTAAATTCAAATTCCTGTGATGGATCATTTAACCAGCTGACGATAATGCCCCTGTGATACCTAGAATGAAAGGATGCACCATTAATAGTCACAAATGAAATGCAAATATCAAACAACACGTCAAGTGCATATATTTCATACTTAGAATCCATGCTCTTTTCATGAGAAACGTACATGTAGACCGCCAAATGATAAAGGAACTCTTCCACTTTTAGTTTTTCTACCTCTGAAAAAATGTGAATCTGGAAACCGGTTTCATTTAACAACCCAATTACAATGAATCGTGTGTAATCCAAGTCACGTGTAATTCACAAAAAGGGGTTTGCGTTGAAACTTACAGCGTCTATAGCATCATGTCTTAACAGGCAGTCAAATTATATGCTATACATATATATCAAATTGTATATATTATAGTAAATAGGTAGTCAAAATTAAGGACAATAAACATCTTTTAGTACTATAGTGGGGTCAAATGACGTGAAAAATCAGGAACTATGAGAATTAGACCTTGAATTCGATTTCCTATAAAAAATGTACAACTAGATTTCAAAAGTATTGCACATGTTGACTAACTTAATCACGGTGGATAAGGTGTTGGCATTAATCGATATTTAACTTAAAATTCGTCCTAACTGACTTTGATCCATTGCTTGTTAATAAAATAACAGCCTTTCAAACCAGAGGTCATTCAACTTTGAACCTGCTGAACAAAAAAAGTCCTATGTGGTTATAAAGCTGTGATTTATGGAGTAACATCTGTGTTTGAGACTTGGCTGAAACTATCGGTCAACTACCAGTGAAGTTTGTCAATGAAACTCTGAGATATACTTCTCCCATTCTGGAACAAAAGATCATCAATACCATATTTGGTTGCTGGTGAACCATGATAATACTCTGTGGCATTTTACCATCCCATGTCAGCAGCAAATAAAACTCGTATGAAAATTAAACCTCTTTCTATTGGTCTATCTTCCAGTTATCAAGTACCCAAACGCACTACAGGTAGTAGATATTGTAAGTTTCAGAAACAAACCACTTCTTTGTATTCTTGAAGATTTTATGCAGTAAATTTGAAAAATAGGCCTTTCTAAGGTAGCAAGCAATTTTTGGTTGGAAATGATGTTGATTAATCTTTTGGCATATTTTTCAATTTTATAGACCTCATCTTGTTGGAAACCTTGAATACAAATCTCTCCTTTGTTTTGATTAGTGTTTCTGAGCGACCACCTCTAGCCATCGAACGCACAAAAACAGTTTTTTTGAAGTTCTTGTAAATTCATAATACACTGCCATACTAGAACCCAGTAATTGCCACAATCTATGAACATTAAAGACTGTCTTTCCTCAATATTTTGACAGCTAGTCCCTCTCTACCAGACAATTATGTGATATAGGTACACTTCCTTAACAACAGTTTGAAAAGCAAAAGAAATGGTAGCACAGATTTTTGATACTTGAAATATCATGTAAGCATTGCAACGATTACATTCCTGTGTAAATAATAGCCACATAGCTCTTTGATGTTCAGATATTAGCTGAGCTTATGATCAACTTATGAAAAATTTGATGCAGTAGACGCCAAATTGGACTAGCCTGTGCAATACTTTTAAATCCTAAGTGTTAATCAACGTTGAAAATAAGTCATTAAAAGAATATCACCGTCACTGTCACTGTATTGTTTCCAGTTGCAAAAAAGCCACAGATGAAGCAAGCACTTTGAGCTACTAAACCCCAAATAGCAAGTGTGTCATGTAAAATAGAATTAATTCTTGGGAACAGAGGGGCTAGAAGCCAGATAAGTCTAGCTCTAGCTATTGACTGAGACCATATATATTGTGTGTCTTCTGTAATACCGATTCATATTACTGAAGTGGATTCAATGCACAAATACGAAAGCTGTTACGTCAGTCAGATAATGCTATTTGTGGGAGTGGCAGATGTTGTCACTGGTGAGGTTACAGACAATATCCTAGTGGAATCTGACTTGCTTTACCATGTGCCAAATAAACATCATTAGTTGTAGGTAAACATGATTTCCTATCGTATACAGCTAGCACTGGTGAAATCCTGGTAAATTCTTATCAGATCGTAGGCTTTCTAATGCTGATAACTTCTAATAAAACTTCAGAACATTCACAAGTGTAATAGTTTTTCAACTATTAATTCGCTATTTCCAAGGTGTATTGTCCAATCGCAGACTCAGTCAAAGAAAAGGCACACTCAAACAACAACTGTAAAACATTCATCTCTATCATTCGTTCTCAATCTTAACTAACTCTATGCATTCTAAAACTAAAAACTAATCCCCCTCAGCGTGTCCCAGCAGTCTTAATAGAATCGTACGATGTAGTAATTTTCTGGGAATTTTACATGACATGTCTCGTATAGTTCATTTAAATCGAGGCTAAATAACATAATGATAAGGTAAAAATATGTAAAGATCATAACATCAAAAACAATTTTCCAACAACAAGGAACTATACAAAAAGAAGCTTGGCCGTTGCAAATTCATATCAGTAGACTAGACCTTGACCATCAAAGCAACGTTGAAAGGAATTTTTAAAACATTGATAATGACAAGAGAACACTTAATAATTAAAAACTTACCACACTTGATAATTTTTTGGTTGATCTTTGATTACATCTGAGATATAGCATAGTTCTTCCTCCAAATTCTTATTCAAAGATTTGAGAATTTCGCGTCGATAATGCCTATATAGAGCGTATAAAAAACCTGATACATAACTAACGCAGAAAGTTTTAAAAATGAAATATAGGAAGATCGATAATATAGACAAAAGTGGGGCCTTCTTGCAAAAATGGATAATTGTATACCGCAACAAAGAAGGCGGATATACAATGCACATAAGGGCGAATCATGCTACTTTCGAAGGCAATCGAGTTACAACAGCATTCAATTATTGTTATTATTATTAATATTATAACACACATAGAACACACAGCTCAGATGTCACACGTTATCAACAAAGCGAGGATAAAACAACGTTCACTTGTTATTACATTGCTTGACCTCAAAAATGCTTTTGGGGAGGTACACCATAACTTGATCCATAAGGTGTTGAGTTACCATCATATCCCAGACCACATCAGGTTTCTTATAAGGAGTCTTTACACTGGCTTTCAAACGTCTATATTAACATCGGAATATAACACTCCGTTTATCACAGTGCATCGTGGAGTTTTACAGGGTGATTGCCTCAGTCCTCTGATCTTTAATATGTGCTTTAATACGTTCATTCAGCATATAAAAGGTGATCAGTATCGTCAATGTGGATTCCATATCAATAATAATCATATCTCTTCTTTAAACCCTGTTCATTGGTTTCAGTTTGCGGACGATGCAGCTGTTATAACTGGTCAAGAGTCCGAGAACCAAATTCTACTAAATCGCTTTTCTATCTGGTGCAACTGGGCTGATATGATCATCAGGGTCGACAAGTGCATTACATTTGGTATCAAAAAGTCATCAACTAAATCTGTTCAATTTCAACCATCACTCTTAATCAACAGCAATCTTGTTCCTCAGGTGAAAGTAGGCGACTCTTTTCGATATTTAGGCCGATACTTTGATTTTGCTATGTCCAACGATGTTCACAAAAAAGAGCTGATAGCAATACTCACTGACAGCTTGTCGCAAATAGATCGTCTACCGCTACATCCTAAGAACAAGTTAAAATTGTACAATCAATACCTTCTATCTAAGATCTCATGGCATTTAACAGTTGCTGATACTTCTGCTACCTGGATTAAGGAGAAGTTAGATTCAGTAGCTGCAAAATACATTCGCAAATGGCTTGATCTACCAATTTGTGCCACCCTCAGTAGCACTTTTCTTCCCTGTAATAAGTTTGGTTTGAATATTTGTCCTCCATCTGTTAAGTTCTCTGAGTGTCAAACTGTTTTACGTATTGCTTTAAAGTCATCGCCAAATGCAGACATTAGAGGTCTTTGGAAGGATACTAGCAATGGTCCGAATTTGCAGTATGATGCATATCGCAATACAAAAGATGTTCTGAAGTCTTTCCGTTGTAAACAGGAGGAGAAGCTAAACGACCATCTTGTATCACAAGGCTCTTTCTTCTCTGCAGTTAAATCGCAAGCACTTCCTAAACTTAATTCCATGTGGTCTTCTGCTCAAGGACACTTGCCTAAGGATATTTTTAATTTTACGATCAAATACATGAATAATAGCCTCCCGACTAAGATAAACCTCTGCAAATGGGGGCTTTCTTCTACTTCCGATTGTTTCTTTTGTCTAAAGCCAGAATCTCTTCTTCACGTTGTAGCTGGATGCTCCACATATCTTAATGACGGCCGCTTCACTTGGCGTCACAACTCAATGCTTCAGTTTATTGCAAACTCCTTTAAATCAGTCCCTGATTCAGTTCTTTATGTGGATCTCCCTGGCTTTATTACCCCTTCAGTACTTTCTGGGTATTCTCTTCGTCCTGATCTTCTCCTCACTATCTCTAAAAAATGTCTCTATATTCTGGAATTGACTGTTGGATTTGAAACTAATCTGTTGACCAATGCTGTACGTAAAGCCAAAAAGTATGAAGATTTGATAAGACTCCAACAACATCAGTTTGATAGTGTTAAGTTTATCAGTCTGTCTATTAGTACTTTAGGAGTCTTCTCTCTTCAGTCTAATGACTTTCTTATCATGCTCAAAGAGATTGGTTTTGACGACAAACATATAAACTATATTACAAGGACATTAACAGGCATTGCCATACGATCTACATACTACGTGTTTTGCAAACGAGGGAAAGAATGGGAAAGTCCAGAGCTTCTATTTATTTAATTAAGCTATATTATTGCTGCTTAGAGATATTGTTGTTGTTGTTGTTGTTTTCATTTTTGTTGTTTTTTTTTTTTTTTTTTTTTATAATTTCTTACATTATAACGATAGTATTGACCAACTGTAAACTACCTAGACATAGTGAGGTTTATGATTGTATGTAGAGAATTTGAAAATATGAAGTTTCCATTAACTCTTTAATTTAAAGTTGGTTGTTTATAGTAGCTACTATAGCTAATTTAGGCCAACTATTTACAAGATAATATGCTTGGGTGACGCACATACGATAGAAGCTTCAATTAACAAATAACATAATTGGTTTTCTTTAGCAAATTACGAAGGTTAATTTTTATCACACGGTAATAGCGCGTTCTAAGCGAACATGTGTTGTCAATTGAACTTTCACTCTACACTAGCTTCTAAAGAAGCCAACAGGCATTGCGTTGGAAAAATTGAATATCATGAATTTGATCGCAAAAATTTAAAACTAGCAAATACAAGGCAAATGAGCATTACCACACTGTATAATTTGCTGGGTTCAATGAAATTGCATCCTCTGTTAGGCGCAATGCTCTCTCACTCTTTTCATCCAGCTTCAAGACAGCTCTTAAGTAGTCATATACGTCACGAACTGAAAAAAACAGCATACAAATTTGAAATACCAAACCTACACATGAACTACAAAGTGCATCTAAATGAATAAAATCAAAACATCTCATCACTGGGTGTTATTCAATGCAGTGTGACTAATTGTGCAAAATTATCTACGAGCAAAACAAATGATATAGTAATACCCCATCACCAACACTGTCACATTGTTGTTTAGACCAATCAGCGGATTTTTCCTACATTAATTCACTAACCAATAAAATACTTCTATTTTAAACATATCACTTTGTGAGACCACTTTCAAAGGGAGTTGCCGTGGAGAATATCGTAAACTCGCACCTTTTACCCGGGGGAAAATTTACGCTTATTTACAAAGAACAGATTATTAGCGGAAAATCGCGAATATACTTTCTATAAATATCTCTGGGCCCTAAGCCGATAAGCTAAAGGTTTCAAGGGCAGCACGTATAAAGCATGCACGTAAAAAACATGAACATGATAGATTGTATCATATAATCCCATTTTTCCATCGGCCACTTTTCATAATATTTCCACTTTGGGAGACTTCCCCTACATGCTTGCTCATCTCTAAGACAAAAGCAAGATTCTAATAGAAAAATAAAATTTTACATCGTTTACTTTAGGAAAGTCAAGTTTTGAATTTAATTTCTTGGTATTGGTGGTTTTCTTGAGGAGACATGACATAGTTGTGTTTTTCATCCAACAGGCATGGTGCAAATAGGAGATGGGAGCTTTAGCCAGGGCCTTTTTCCAAGAAATGCTTTTCCTCTCTACCTTAAATTTAATCGTAGATTTTTTCTGGACCTGCACTTGAGCATTATACTAATCAGAAACATATTAGATTGGGGATGCATTTTTTGCCAATCTAAAAGGAATACTTTACAAAATTTTCTATCATGTCAGACCCAACCATGGTGGGTCCTCATGCAATCACTATGCTTAAAGTACCTGTGTCCCCCAAAAAATCCCCCTGGCCATAGGACTGTCACCATGTAAAGTAATTAACTGATGAATATTAGAAATTACTGGGGCTCAAGTACAAAGCCCTATGGAATTCCACATGATTTTTAATTGTTTTAAATCTGGGTTCATTATTGTAACAAACTGACTTCTAACCACAAAATAACAAATTCTTTATGCATTCTATATATCATTAACAAATTTTCTACTACATCTTACTCTATCAGTTCTGCAGTGCTGCAGTGCCTAAGTTCCTTGGTTGTACTAACCAAAGCATAATTGACTAATGACTTTCTTCAGATTGAAATTGTAAAAGATAAAACATTTTGTAATCGTAATCTCTGAAATAAGTATAAATTCACTTACGCATTGAATGTTCACAGATCTAACAACAGATTGGTAAAAATGAATGGTATTTTATGCATGTGCATTGAGAGCTACAAATATTTCAAACAGAGGAATAACCTATTAATTTAATGGATGGCAACAACTCTTTTGAAACTGAGAATTTTTCACTAGGAGATAAAACAGTAGCAGTTATTTTCAATGGATCTTTGATTTTAATGCTGGTAGGATCAATTGATTTGAATGGATCCAGGTCTAAGACTATTCCATTAACTTTGATAAGAAAGATTGGCAAAAAAACAAAATCAGAGTGTCTATCAACATTGAGACTTGATAAAATGGTGAATGGATTCAGTCATGGTATCCTCCAATAATGATGAAAAATCAATGTCATTAAAATTCTTCAATTCAAAATACATGGTTATATAATAATAAAATGAAATTGATATAAATATAAATAAAGCCATATTAAGAGCTGGCTCACAATACCAAGCTATGAATTCACTAAACTAGCACGCACTGACCCCAAGAAGGCCTTCCTTACCAAAGGCAGCTGAGTCCCCAAATCTTGGTACATGACACCCCTGATGCAGATATAACAATCTTTGGTGGATTGAATTGGTATAAAGATAAGCCTCAGAAGAAAAGATTAGAAATTGATTTTCTTCATCCACCAGGCTCAACTATCAACTATTACTAGGTAAAATACCTATGTGGCAGGTGCCACTTTCAGACTTCATCAGCATAATGGATGTTGATTTTACAATGATTGAGAGACTTCACAGAATTCTATATGAGTGAAAGTAACCTTTTAGGCATGCTAATACCAAGCTATCAAATAAACTGAAAACTTTGATTATAGAGGTGTCTTGAGCCCAAGCTTATAATCTTGCAAATCTGTTCCAAGTTTTGCTGCAATTTGGAAATCTTCAATCAATGTTTTTGGTATGTAGGCATTCTGCTTCAAACCACAACTATGCACTACAGATGGACCTTCATCAACAATGAATTATTCATTGTCAAGTGGTCATGGCTCATTGCACAAACAGCCTCTGTTATGTCCTGTCTTAAGCCTTCTTCTTGGTCCATGAAAACAAAACTGTAAAACATTTAAGGCAGGTATGCTTCAGATTATATTGAACAGAGGGTCAGAGGTGAAAAGTAGTAAAATATTTGCTTCACTGTAAATTTCCTATATCTACCATAGCTTCAGGTCAAAGGACTTTTGACATTATAATGGATAACTATAATTTCAAATGTGTATTAACTCACTAACTCTTTTAGGTCTCAATATACAGTATATACTAGACTTTCTTAGGTTTTTTAAGAGCAAGGTACTGACATCTTATAAACATAAACCTCTTTCTTATAATAAAAGCCAGTACATCATGTAAATTTGAATGCAAAGAATTAGACTAATTTCCAATTCCTAACGTGCAATGATTAAAATGGTCTACACTGAATAGTTCCTTAGCAATTCTGTCTTTCATAATACAAGTTACTTGCAGACTTTCCAAACTCTCAAAACCCAAAACCTTTATACTTCATACATTAAGGTTCAGAAGCCTTGAGATTTATTCTGCACATCTTGAGACTTCTTGCAAATGAACATTGCTTCACAATATCATACACAATTGATTTCGTTGTTGGAAAACGCAGCTTAATGATGAAATTCAGTACAAGAATCGCGACAAGAATATCATACACAGATTTTATTTTTACTGCATGTCACGCTTTGAAAGTAGGAACATGAAGTCTTCAAAAAAAAGATAGAAACAGACAATTCTTAAACAAGTTGACATTTTTGCTTAGTTGCAAACTTTGGCTTGGCCATGACCAACTGAGAGACTGAAGGTGAGATGGTGACAGGTTTTCGGATCTTATTATGCTCAGATGGCCTAGGACTGTATCTTTTCAATATTTGTATTCATTGAAGAAACTCGTGAGATTTTAAGACTAGACCGTGAGACCTTGAGATGGAATCTGAAACCGCGAGTCTCACGGCCAAATCGTGAGGGCTGGAAGGTCTATCCTTGGACTTCTGATTCGTGTATAGCAAAATATCGGTAAAACTAAAAGCACTCACATTTGTCAGAGTATGCAATTGCAACTACTGGGTATGGCCCATCATCTTGAGGAATTGGTTGAACATCTTTCCATTCTTCTCTTTCTTTATACGGAACCCAGTCTTCATCTTCTGAATCAGATGATGACATATTTACGAAATAAAACACCTATTTGACAAAGTTAACTTCTTCTAAGGCGCACCTGGTCCAGGGTTAGGCCTGCCCTTCAACGAGATCCTAAGGCCTGCGGAGGCGTATAGGGAACAAGCTAGAGCTGTTTCCAAAGAGCACCCATCCAGAAAGCAGTTACGCCCGAATCACTAAATTTCTGACAAACCCATATACCCTGTATACCGTACCCTGTAAGTAGGTATGTGACCTATCCTATCCACCAACACCCTTGCAAGAGCGTACACTATTTGTCCTTGATATTTCTTGGAACATGTTGCCCACATTTAGGGAGCGGTCATTATTTATGGCTGGGGTGGGGACTGAAGAGAAAGCGTTATGTTCCCTCAAAAAAGCTCTACCCCACCATTTGCTAAAGTCAGGTTCTCTTTACCCCACCGTAGGAAGACAGTAAAGCAAGTGTGAACTTATGCTTAAATATGGTATAGGTTGTTACACTACCCTCGAGGTCAAAAGTTACAATTCTACCCCACCTTACACAGAGCCAAAATGCACAAAGTTCTGATATTTTTTCTAAAGCGACTACTGCAATACTTTCAATGTTTGCAGTTTTGGCCGCATTTTCCATCAGCTTGCACGATTGGTAGGCCTACAGCAAGAGCACACCATCATACGTACGCTGTGACCTTCACCAACCCGTCCATCCTGTGCACTCGAGAACACTTTTCATTTTCATATTTATCACTTATAGTTGGTTAACTAAAATAGTATCAAAATACTAATTAAGACCAATTATGAAACCAAAAGTGACTAAGCAATCTCTAAAAGTTAAACAAAGGGCAACAGATGCCATGCAATAATTATACACTTCTACCACAGTTATATGTGTATTCAGCACGTGCACGGATAATCTTTCCATTGCTTTACTTTGTTTTTGAAACGCGTGAGTGTCATTTCTTGCTGTAAACTATCATCAAAAGTATTCCAAAGAAAAATTTCCGAGTGATAAATATTCTACTCTATATGATGTTGTGTTTGCTTTCCGAACTTTACAAATCTCTTTTTTCCAAGATCACAGTTTGCATATCTTCCCTCATAAAACTCCCATACAATTGATGGACTCGCATTATTCAATGATTTGTATATTTCAGTTATCAACTTTAAAAAATATTTCACTTCAAAGGTATGAAGTTGCTAATATATCCGAGTAAAGATTCAAATGAGGAGTCATAATCATTGCGGAGGAGGATCATTAATGCACTTTTATGGCTACAGTTTTCTTATATCAAAGGGCAACAATTGAAATTCGACAGAATCACTACAAATGAAAACATAAGGTTTCTGATTCGATCAGTTCATTTATAGTGGGCCAACCAAGTTTTCTAATTATGGGAAGAGCAGAAGCATCATAAGCACTATTTGTGACAATTCTAGCTGCCCTATTTTGGAGTTTTTGCAACTTATTTATAGCATTGGTGCCAGAAACACCCCATACTGGGCAGCTATATCTTAAGTAGGGTTCCACTAAACTTCTGTACATTTTTTGCACAGTAACAATGGGTAAATACTGTCTGGAGAAGCGCAGCACCCCTAGTCCTCGTGAAAACTTTTTCATCACTGCTGAAGTTTGTTTGTCCCAGCTCAGAAATTTATCGACAATTACCTCGAGGTATTTTGTATTTTCTAAAATGGAAACATTCTCCTCACCGACTATGAAAGAGGCCTTTGCTACTCTATCATCACTTATGTCTTTCAGTCGCTTCCTGCTGCCAATTACAAGACTATGTGTCTTGGCAACATTGAGAGACACTTTATTAGCTTGTAACGTGGTTGCTCAGGCCATCGTTGACGAAATCGCTACTTTGTGTAATTGAATCCGACGCAAAAATAAGGCTTGTGTCGTCAGTATACATATTAACTTCACAATGTTTCATATGTAGATGGAGGTCATTGATATAGATGATAAATATGAGAGGCCCAAGACAGGACCCCTGCGGTACTCCACAGTACTGTGTTAAGCGTGGCGTGGCTTAACAACTGCGTGAGTTGGTTGCGTGGCACAGAAGAATATAAGAACTGACAAAAGTAACTTACGATCTTGAAAAACACTATCTTTGAATCTTTTCTGTAAATCAAGTTAACAAACATAAGCGAGGTTCCATCAGCATTTCAACATAAGGTGCTAACTATTACTTTATTAACTAGTTCCGATAAGGTTCGTCTCTGATTCGTCTCCTCTGTTAACTCGTATTGATGCTCGGCATCACAGGTTCGTCTCTTCAGCTAAATCGTATTGATGCGCGGCATCACAGGTTCGTCCTTCACAGTTCGGCTCAATTCTCGACTGACTTAAACTAACATCTACAGATACCCAACTAGGACAATTATACAAAACTGTCTACCATACAAAGAAAAATGCAAGTGCATAAACAAGTAAAAGGCAATAAAAAGTTATTCGCGTTATTCAACGTCCAGGTGGGCACACACATTACTTTTCGCCAAATAAGGCACAAGTCTGACCACGATCCAAGTAACTGTTCGATACCTTTATACGCTATTCTCAATGTGCTACGTAATGTTTTCCCGCAAAACAACCATTGACGTAAACAAGAAACAAAGGGGAGCGTCCGTATTATAACAACTGACATATTTGATGCAATCATTCAAAATCTATACAACTCCAGATTATAAAAGCGTTTCATGAAGTACTAAAAGCAGGAGATACTAGCCCAATGCTCAAAAAAGATAACGCATTTAAAAAAGGAATTGCCGACCTACTACAGTCCTGCCATCAGTATCAACAATTTAAGTAAGGTTGGTGTAAAATCAGATATGACCCTGTCTCCAGTGCTTCTTGCCCCTCCACCTCTTTGTGGTTTTGAAGAAGGCTATAGTACGCAGCATGCGTTTAATGATTTGTGGTATGGAGACGATGAAACTACCATCAAAATAGGAGATGCTTGTGTGAAAGAAAAAAGTATAGAGAGAAATCCTCTCGAAATAACATTCGATAAATCACTATCATTTGTAGAAAGGCCAGCGAAAACTCCACGCTTTTGCCCGTATATCCCCATCTATATGGACAATGGGAAAATGCAGCGGCTAATGAAAGCATTTGTTCTGTCTCAATTTTAGCTATTTTGCGCTCGTTTTGATGTTTTATGATAGAACTTTAAGCCATAGAATAAAAAAAGGTTAAGGAAAGGGGATTGCACATTGAGGACAAGTGTGTAGGTCGTACAGAAGAAAACGAGTTATCATACCTCAAATATGTACATAGCATAATAGCACTATATACAAAACTAACGTCCTATCGTTACGAATGAAATTGACCAACTAAATTACAACGAGATAAACGGAAACTATTAATTGACTCAGTACATGGAGTCTGGTAACTAGTTCTACGTAAATGGTTTTTGACATACTGGAGGCCTCGCGAATAGCTAATCTTGCTGTTCATCGATTAGCTGGGCCACGGCAGCGTCTCTTGCTGTAAAGGCTGCTTTTCTTGCAGGACGCGGCGATTCGCGTATACACTTCTCAGAGAGTCCTTCGATATTACAATCTGTTAAACCTACGTGTACCTCTCTAATAGGTAAAGTTTAACGATCGAACGGGAGGTACGACCACGAGGGGTGCGTACGACGGCGGCTCTACAGAATTTATCTGCACCCAGAATAAGTTCCGTTACGAAACCAAGCTCCCAATGGTGTCGAGGTTTATCGGCATCTGCTACTAAAACGACGTCTCCCACGTTGATTGAATTGTTGGAAGACCGATGCTTCTTTGCGTGTAAAGAATGCATCTCGCTTGGAAAGGACAAACATTCCTTGTCGAAACTTGCTGTAAAGTGATGGTACAATTCTGATCTTCGGTTGTAAAGGCGCTTTATTTTTGTGTTGTCTCCGAAAGTAGGATCGGATAGGTGCGTGTGATCGTGGGGGGCGTATGGTAGGGACGTTACGTTGAATCCGAAAAGTAATTGACTTGGCGTAAGCGGCTGAATGTCTTGATTATCAGACGTAATGCATGAGAGCGGACGGTCATTAAGAACAGTTTGTATTTCCTTTAAAAGTGTGTATAACTCGATGAATGAGACTAGAGAGCGACCGAGCACTTTTTAAGGCAGGTTTTGGTGGTTCCAATAAGTCTTTCAAAAACTCCTCCCCAGTGGAGGCTACGTGCGGGAATGTAGCAAAACTCGATACGTTTTCATTGGCAATCATTGACTGCGATGACGTTAATGGCATGGGTGTGATGCGCAATTGGCAATCGTTGACTGCGATGACGTTAATGGCATGGGTGTAACATTGGCTGGAGGCAATGACTGCTCGGTGGAAACCGAAAACGTGTGTTGGTACACAAGTACTACGATGGATTTGAATTCCACGAATAGCAGTACGATGTTTGCCCTTACATTTAGCGCAACGACCTCTAGTGCTACACTGAGAAACACGGTGTCCAGAGTGTAAACAATTAAGACATAATTGATTAGTAAGAACGATATTTTGTTTTTCAAAGGCGGATAGAGGACAACGTTGTGTTATACGTGATTCATTGCAAAGTTGGGAACAGTTGTTAGTAGAGGCCACCATAGTACTTAACGCAGACGGGAGCTTATGCATGTCGTAACTGAGGAATGGTTGTGCGTCTTGTGCCCACGTGGCATTAGAAGAATGCGCTTGTTCTTTACGTAAAATGTAGTTTTTGAAATTTTCGGTAAACTTGTCAAGTTTGAAATCAGCATCAGTCCCGCAATCACCTATACTACTTAGAATCTTTCCTGGGAGCTTTTCCTCGATTATAGGAACGACAATGGGCGCGCAAGCAGAGACGTCGATATTTAAAGCTCTTAGAGAACGAATATCACCCATTAATGTATTGTAAAAATGACGTAAACTGGAGGCGATAGATGTAGGTTTCGGTAACTTAAGTATGCTCATCACGTGTGCGCGAATAATTCTTCTTGGAAGGCCAAAGTTTTATTTTAGCCTAGTTACGAGTATATCATAGTTTTGGTCCGAGGGTGTAAGACCCTTAACGGTGGTCAGTGCTTCTCCCTTAAGTTGACCGATCAAATACGTAAATTTGGCTGTGTTGGGAAGGTCTGGAGAGTTCCCCACTTGCGATTGAAAAAGTTCCCAAAAACCAAACCAATCTGTTATGATGGCATTAAACGTTGGGAGATTTAGATCAGGCAGTATTGAATGCGAAAACGATGTTGAAGATGACGGTTCTTGACGAGATGAGGATGGCGTAGAGAGGTAAGTATCGCACTTTGATAAAATGAATTCAATTTTTGTCAATTTAACGCGTTGTTGTGATGTTACCTCATTGACTTCATCAAAAAAGGCTTCGAGCTCATCTTCATTGTCTATTCTTCTATGATCAACTCTCGTAGTTGTCTCTCAAAATCTTCGCATTCATTGAACTGATTGTTCAGAGCGGCAAACGAGGACTTGAGTCTTGCGAGGTTCTTCTTGTGAAAAGGTTAGCTGGTCGAAAAGCGAGGACGTGTCGTCGAAGTTGACGTCGTTCTTGTTTCAAAATTTCTGTAGTAGATTTCTGCTTCGGAGGCATGATGGCGATGTAGAAACGATGAATTAAACGCTAAACGAACGTATCCCGTCACGGCACCAATTTGTGTAGGTCATACAGAAGAAAACGAGTTATCATACCTCAAATATGTACATAGCATTATAGCACTATATATAAAACTAACGTCCTATCGTTACGAATGAAATTGACAAACTAAACTACGAGATAAACGGAAACTATTAAGTGACTCAGTACATGGAGTCTGGTAACTAGTTCTACGTAAATAGTTTTTGACAACAAGATCAAATGTTCAGGGAGGGTATCCCTTCAGCCGTAGCTGGTTTTCAAAAAAGTAATTTTGGCTTTCTCCCGGAGCAGAAGGATTCGGTAACCATCCATGTAAAAAACCTGAAGTTGCTTATTACACACATTTTTAAAACAAAGTGTTGTCTAAATCCACCTTTCATGGAAGATATCTTTATGGAGCGAAGCATTAGCTATAATCTAAGGCATGGGGTCATTCCATGTCAAATTATCCAGACCAAGACACCCCCACCCATTACTTTTTTCGGTTTTACATCTCCACGCCTATCGCGTACTAATTGAACAATGTTCTCTATGCTATTAACGAAGTTGTTGTAAAACACGAATATATCGGGATCAGAGTAATTTAACAGCTCGGCTATGCGATATAATACTAAATCAGAAACCCAGCGAATAGCAGCCAACCTTACGCACCCTTTCGTGAGTATTTAATTTGACATTTGGCCAAAAATAGTCCTCTCCCGTATCATGGAGAATGCTCTTAAAAGCAAATGCTAAAGCCGGATCTAAAGGTGGGGTACCCCTTGGTTGACTAATTTTACTTGAAAATTTATTAAAACCATGAGTTTTTCTTCACTACATCGCTTCCTATCTTTTATAGCATGCAAAAATCATAGTTCTCCTACAGCTGCTAAATCTATAAATTGATTATGAATGCTTACAGAAAACTCACGATTATGTCGTTGTTGAAGGCTCTTCAAGTGCTTTATCACCCTCTCGATCTGGGACAATTGGGGTATGCAATGTAAGTCCTAAACTTCATATATTGCACCGTCCCTTATGGCAGCATACCGCTCGTGGCATATCGTAATTGGCGGGAAGGTCTTGTCAGCAATATCCCTGCGACTTTCTTCTTTCTGCATCAATCTCCCGTCACCAGGTTGATGCATTGGTTCATCCACATCAGTGTTATCTACGCCGCCTCCAGTAAGTCTTGCCTTTGTAGTAGAAGAAACATGTTAATTATCAAAGTTTCGTTAGTAAATTGTAAAAGAAATGCTAACTTGTGAAGGATAACTTAACTGTACGAAAAGCATCTTTTTATAATGGCTTATGAACGAATCTGCGTATGTCAGGATGATCTGGAATACTATAATGAACTGTTATATCGACAAAATGAATACTAATAGCTGTGTGTGTACCTGCAATGCATCGTGTTATGTACTTATATGAAGAAGGAGATTTCACAATCCTTTGACTGGTAGCTGGGCATTGTAGACTCGAATTGGAAAAATATTTCATTATATTATCTAAATATCTAAAGCAAAAGGAAATTGTGTCAAGCTTACGTCTCATTTTCCGTGAAAATGCTACAATTGGTATGAGATCGCCCTTTCACTATTTTGTCCTTACGAGAGACGTCATTAATTTTTGAATGAATCCCTTTCAGGAGCACCGGCAAACCATGATCACTACTGAAGTGAACACTGTCTTTGGATGGCCAAAGCCATTGACTACTGATTGGGAATTTATCCTAATGATTCACGTACTCGTGTCCCGATTCCTTTGTCAGCATTGCCATCATGGAGTTATAAGCCCCAAGTCCGTGATTGTATTCATCCAGCCTTGGGGATATGAGCAATACAATTATCTAAGAGATAGTAAGTACAGTACTCTCAGGTGCCAAATAAACGCCCCTCCCGCTTATTAATTTTTTGATTTTTTCCAACCCCAGGACCTTATTAGGACCCCCGTTTATTAATTTTAAAGAAAATGAAACTGTTTACAAGCTCCTCATTTTATTTCCTTTCGTTTGATAGCACCGTTCACGATCAAGCATTTGAATAGTTCGTTTAAAAAAATGTGAATTGATATGAAAACAAGTGTCAATTGATAGGCAGTGAAGCAAGTGTCAATTGATATCAAAACATAGCCAATTGACTTTGGTCAAAGCGGCTTTTGTGATTATATTTTCTGGCATGCTACTTCTAAGAAATGTCATGACAAATTGCTGCTATAATGGCAACCTGTGAAAATGACAACCTACTTTTGTTTTTTCATAATCATTTTAAGCTCTTTTTCAATCTCCAATCCCCCCATTTTTTCAGACCCCCCCATTTATTAAAATTAAGAATTTTTTCCGACCCCCCTGTTTATTAGGACCCCCTGTTTATTTGGCACTTGAGAATAGATACGTGTTAAAGAAAAAACAGTGCAAATAGGCATATGCAATCAAAATATATGCATAATGTATATGGACGGAATTGGCAAGAGACAGTAAGATAGGATACTCCTTCTCTGACCTTAGCATTTGGGAAATGTTTCCCAGTAACATCCAGTAGCACTGTAAAATGCCTCTCTGCACGTTCCATCACCATATGCCATCCAGCATCAATTGCCCTAACTGCTAGCACGGCATACTTTGGTGACAAATCAGGAGCTTCTGCTGCCACTTCCAAACTCTACTGCCAAGTCCAAGAAGGTAGCACCTGGAGTACAGTCTACATTCCTCCTTCTGGGGACCAAAATTTCTTTTTCAACAACATGATGGAGTTGTCAATTGCTAAAGACTGCAACCTGTTGGAAAACACAATAAACTGTAAATATAGTGTTCCATAAAGTGAATGAAATGTAATGTTTAAGATGGTAAGGCAATAAAATAGAAGACAGCATGCCAATGACAGTAATGTGACATACACTACTACTCACAGTTATTCTACAGTGACTGCCTGCTGGTAGAAGGCTCACATTTTGCTTTAGTGACTCCCCAATCAGCCCAATCCACCCTATCTAATTCATCAAAGTCGATTTGTTATGAAAATGTTGATTAATGTGTAAGAAGACAAGAATTTTGCCATGTTTTACTCATTGCCCCTATAACATGGTATGTATCTATAGGCAAAGTAAACAAACAAGTTTTTGATTTTGATTCAAATTGATCAGATTGATCGATTTCATTAGAAAACATTGATAAGAATGAAAGGAGACACCAATTTTGCATCTATCCACACTTAGCCGCTATACCGTATAAACCACTTGTATAGCACACAAATCAGACTTTGACATATTACATCGCTAAAACAAAATCAACAATAAAATTATTGCTAATATTTCATTATTGTGATAAAAACGATTATTGACATATACTACTTGGGGATATCACGTCATGAGAACAGTAAGAACATAATTCAAAATAGTTGTTCATGTAAGTGTACTCATGTATGTATAAAAGTCAACAATATAATCGGCTATCATTATTATGAGAAAAGAAAGAAAGGAGAAAATGAAATATAATTGTATCTTTGAGTTCTTGCTCCTAGACGTATAATAAATGACATCCTTTCTTTTTCCCTGGCAAAAGAAACTGCAATATTGTGAGTAACCAATATGAACTCTAACCAATTTTAAATAAATGATTAGGCTTTCCAAGTGGGCGGATGTGCAGTTTAGGGTAACAGCAAAATCGCGTTAAATTCAGTACGAAATTACTCCTTACGATGAATAGAGTCGAAACAGACGATAAAAAGTGCGGTGCTACTTACCAATTACTTAGGGTTCGGGTTAGGGTCAGGGTTTTGTGCAGGGTAAGGATCAGGGTTAGGGTTAGTTGTAGAATGGAAGGAAGTTTCTTAATGGACAAAGGGATTTCAATGTTGATCGAGGGAAAAATAAGGTCAAATAAGTAATTGGTAAGTAGATCCCCAAATGAATGAAGGCATCCACTTTGGTTCCACACATCAGACTCACCAACATCTCTTTTATCCTCAAGACGACAAAACGGTTGTTGTCATTCAATGTAAACTACAAATGCATATATCCTTCAAAATTGTCTTTAAACAAATTTGCTGGTCAAACAAAGGCCGTAATCTGTCATTGCCATTGCATTATCTACGCCATTTTGTAACAACACCACAACGGGGCGGTCAGTGTTATTGCCGTTGTTGCTGTTTTACTGTTGTTGTTGTTGCGGTTACTTTGGTTTTTTGGATCAGTGCTCTGAGCAAGTTCATTGTGATGACGAATAATATCGAAAAATTTTGACTGTTTCGGAGCAAAAAGGGGGCGCTATAATGGCTGCAAGTTTTGTGAACGATGTTTTGTGGAACGAGGGAGCATCAAATGTATCCTACAGGGACGCCGGAGCATATTTCTGAGTGGGGGGGCTGGGGACGAGTTACAAGTCCATGCGAAGCATGGACAAATGGGGACAGGGGCGGAGCGCCTGAAAAATTTTGCAATCCACGCCCTTTTGATTCAGTGGGAAACGCCCTGTTTGAATATAAAATATGCATCCTGTCTTGGTAGAAAACGGCAGATAAATTCACAGCCAGGCGACCAAGAACACAGAACCCTTCGCTGACTTTACATGTTTATGAGATTTTTGGACCAGTCTATATAACCACGTTTTGAAAAAACTCGGGTTATTTACCTCCAATAGGTCCTGATGACTCCGACTCTGGTACTTTTTAAAAGTGAGTGACCTTCAACACGGAAAAAGGAGATATACTTTCTATTTGGGTAGAATGCCTCAATCTTGATATCGTACATGAGCAAAAAAGTGGGGGGCTGCAGCCCCCCAGCCCCCCCGGCTCCGGCGTGCCTGTCCTATGATGGCTTGTAAGTCTATCTGGTGGTGGGATTTATTTTACTGCCTTGATTTTCCAAAACAGGGTACAGCTTTTCCTTGCTTTCAGAGAAAAAGGGGCAAAATATGAGTTAAAAATCAGAAAAAGGGTCAGTTTTCTAAAGCCTCCGAAACGGGTACCTACATAGTGAGAGTTGATCCACCGGGGGAACACCACGGGGTACATTTTGCAAGGAAAGCACCCTTGGTAACTTATCGCAGATAGCGTTTCGAATCTATTCAACCGCCTTTGTGACGCAAGTTGTTGTGAAAATTGCACCGATGGGGAAACTGGCTTGTATCTTGTATAGATAGCACAAGCTCTAGTGGCCATGGGTAAACGGCTCCTTTGACAACAGCCGCCAATTGATATTTTAGTATGGAAGTGATCTGGGATTTTGATCTTTACACAACCTTGTTAACAATTTTCTTGAGAACAATTAAATCACGCCTAATCGAAAGTACATTGTAATCCCAGAGTAAAATGTGCGGCGCGAATACGTTACTAGCTAAGCTACTGTTTACCAACTCCTACTGATGTTTACAAAATCAAATGGAAAGCCTGGTTCCCCTGATTTTTCACATAATCATTATGCGAAGAAGACAGGCTATAAGAAGCAAAAAAGGTAGGTTGAAGCTTCATTGCTCTTTCTATGTGCAGTTCCACAGATTGCATGCATCTTTTACTGTAGGGTGGGTCAATAGAACGATCATTGAAGTGATAGGCCATCAAAATGTCTATATTTGAGTTCATGAAAGTACTTAGCGAAATAGATTGTATGGTGACTGTAAAAGAGCTTTTAATGACGACGTAGAGAATACTGCTTCATGTTTCATTGCATGCGAAGGAATATCAACGGTTCACTGTTTGCAGAAAGTAGGAGAGCATACCTGCTACATCTTCGAATCATATGCTGCCAAAAATTATATCATCTACTTAACCTTAAGCTCACTGCAAATGTGGTTAAAATGAATGCGTAAAGCAGTGGTACTTAACCTGGGTTCGGTGAGTAAGTCCGGGGAGGGGGGTTCTTGGTCTAGACACACACATGGTCAGCTTGTGCACTAAAAAGATATACCAAATTTTTCCAATAATGACGGGCTCGGTGAATGCTCATATGGGACTGGTGAGGGTCGGTACCACCTGTTTAAAGCAAGGAAGAGCAACAAGCGTTTTGACGTTCGGTATTGGCTATCATGGTAAGACGTTGCACAGTATATTACAAGGATGAAGCAGAGGGTACACCGATCTTTTTACCTTGCAGCCTCATTCTGTACATGTGAGCAAGTAAAAATATAGTTTTTTTAATCTAGCATCATAAAATAAGACCCTAAAGCGGATACTAGGGGGCAAAGGGGCGGTCGTCCCCCAGTAAGTTCAAAGAACAATTGAATTTTTGCTGTTTTGGTCACAAAATTGCAAAAATTTGACCCTTTTAACGCCGCTTAAGGAAAGCTAACGCCAATAAGACCTGCGTAGAAAGAGCCAATAAGGTGGGGCCCGATAAAATTACGTTGGGTAAACTAGAGCCCCAGGTTTCGGAAACAGACAACATAGAATCTAGCATTTACTAAAAGTTTCTTAACTTTCTTATAAAAAACAGTCTATTGAGAAAGACGAACGCTTGCAGGAAAAGACATTAGCAGCTGGTGTTGGTCACTCTTGAGCCAGTTATCGACACTGCTTTCCTTTTTCCTTTCTTTTCATTGATTTTTAACTGAAAAGGCATCGCCTGGAAGAAGTATAATAAAAAAAATAATAAATCTAGTTGCAAAAAGAACACAGTTTTTTGCAAAGGGACTTGGCTCAAGGCCTAGTGCTTATGCTAGGCGCACACTGGAGAAATTTGCTTAAGAAAAGTGCCATTCGTGCCATATTGCTTAAGCAAAATTCTCCAGTGTGCGGTGGTTAATCCCTAAGCAATATTGCTTTTCTAGCCAAAAGTAAAATATCTATCGTGTTTGATATTTTTTTCCTTTCGTGCCATTTTGCTTACAGTGTGCGGGGGTGAAAGCAATATTGCTTACAACTCTTGGAGTGCAGCGCATGCGCTTGTCTGCAGTTGAGATCACAGTATTCTTCGAACAATGGTGGCAAACAAGCCCTGCGGTGATAAATAAACATTCGCTACATCCCCATTTATCAAACTGAGGAGATCTCGTGACTTGTACAGTTAGCATGTAGAAGAATCTGGACTGAGAAAAACTATCAAGGACTGCCTTACTTTATTGGCCAAATGAAAAATATGGAAGGACCCATATATTGTTGGGAGTTGATTAACACTGAGAAATGCCTGTTTGTTCTGATTTTTCGTCAGTTTGGTGTATAGCTTGATCTCCCTTCAACCTTTCCATAAACTTAGCCGATCTGACATACATGGGCAAGGGAAATAACAATATATCAAGAAATAACAATATATCAAATAACAATATATTATAACAATATATGAGGAATAGCTTCATTTAAAAGTCGCTGGTGATTTTTGCCACTACTCAATCTTACCACCGTAGAATATGGATAAAGCGCATGCGCTGCACTCCAAGAGTTGTAAGCAATATTGCTTTCACCCCCGCACACTGTAAGCAAAATGGCACGAAAGGAAAAAAATATCAAACACGATAGATATTTTACTTTTGGCTAGAAAAGCAAGATTGCTTAGGGGTTAACCACCGCACACTGGAGAATTTTGCTTAAGCAATATGGCACGAATGGCACTTTTCTTAAGCAAATTTCTCCAGTGTGCGCCTAGCATTAGAGTTCCTTAGTTCTAGACCTCTTTTGACTACATAGAAGTACTTCAAGTTCCTTAATAGTTCGTTAATTAAACAGCAAATTTAGTACCCTATAGACAATATATGTTTCATGCTAGGACAGGGTATTAATAGACACTGTAAATTTCAACGCAAACCCCGCTGTGAAACACTGGTGCATGGACTGCGCACAAGCTATGCGAATTTGACTGCAATGGATGGAGCTGGCTTCCAAGTTCTCGATTGTTTGTTGGGACTAAAATATTCGAGATTGATAATCTGCTCAGAGATTTCTGCTTTAACTATATGTATAGGTTCTTATAAAACGGAAGAAAATCATGTAGCGATATGTGTAAATAGTCTGATGGATGCAGCAGGATTGTTTTATAAGTTTCTTATAAAGATGGTCGTTCTCTGCGAGGTTTGCACTTTCCGCTAACGTATGATTTTCTACGGTCAGTATTTCTTGTGGTCAAACCGATGTCTTCATGCACTCAGCAGTTTCGCTTTCGTAGACAAAAACGTACACAGTATTTATTTCAACCTGTCCGAAATTCCCACCTGCAATAAGACGCGATGACCTAAATATGAAGTATGTTGTAGATTTTTCCTGGCACCATTCGAGACTATGGGGCATTGGCTTCTATCAAGGGGAAAGCCTTCATCAAGGAATGAGGAACTGTTGATCAGGTGATGAATGAGGGATACAATATCCGAAAGCTTCAGCTGGAGTTATAACAGAACCAGCTGTCAGAAAGGATGAGTGGGGATCAGATTTCCCTGCACAGATTTCTTTCTAGAACTGCACCACAGAGTTTTAAGAACTGAACCACAAAATATGTGACTGCACATTACAAACACCCTAGTGGGAATACTAGCTGCACAGTTCAATAAAGGACTTAGAAAGGCAGAGAGAAAAGTGACTTCCATATTTCGTTCCTGTGTCCCTGAAATGCCAGACATTCTGTTAATGTATAATTTTGTTGAGTTACCAAGGAGAAGTAAATCAGTGGAGAAATGACATGGGTGGTGCTGCGGGGGAGTATGGGGTATGACACCCACAAGAATTGCAAACCGATGAGTAAAAAGGCAGATTTGAAGTTTTTCGCTACCCAATCGGCAGTTTTGGAATAGAGTATCAGGACTATGTCTATGGACATAAACTTAGAGAATGTCCAAAGATGCGTTTACCTACAGTTGATTTCTACAGTCCACGTCTTCACTGACAGCGCCATTATAAGAGGGCAATACCTTTACCAGACGGTGCGTTTTGGGCGTTTATGAGTTCCTTTGGGAAGGGTAATTACAGCATGGAGCAAAATGGAAGTGGTTTTCAACTTCACCATGAAATTTATGCAGCCCCATGCAAGAAAGAAGAAAATATTTACTAGGGCCTAATGTATCTTCAGGCAGACTGTCATAGCTCCTGAAGTCGATGGTTGGGAATTTTTTGACAGCAAGGATGAAAGAACCATTGAAAGTGAACCTGATCATAATGGCTGAAAATTGAAATTTTCTCGAATTTTTAAAAATATTCTACATGAAATTCATTGACCCATCTATATAGAATAAAATAATTTTTTGGCCCAACACTGTGTTAAATTTTAAGCCATACTTTCACTGCAGAGTAGTAGCGAAGGAATAAAACCAAAAGAAACAACTTTAACTCAGCTTTTATCAAATGTAAACATCGAATCAAACAGCAAGCAAAAAGCAAAATACCCAGACATTGAAGTTAAAAACAAACACCGTAAACCAAACAAAACACTCCCTAATAAGTCCAGTTCCAGACAACAAAACATTCATAGTAGACAACAATTAATGTCAATCAAAAATGCTGTGAAGTGCATTGTTCAAGAGCGCTGCTTACTATTTAATTGTAGTATTATTCAACACTCCCTCTTAAGCAGGCTCGACTACCACACCCATAGCTTTCGTGAGACGTTGAAATCTGTCTCTTGCAAGTGGCTTGGTAAGTACATCAGCAATCATCACTTCAGTAGGACAGAATTGCAACTTTACTTGCCCATTTTTAATCATCTCTCGGGTGAAGTGATACTTTGTGCTAATGTGCTTTGTACGAGGATGATGAACTGGATTCTCACTGATTTTGATTGAAGCTTGGTTATCTTCAAAAATTATTGTTGCTTTCTGGTCCTTTTCTCCCAGTTCTTTTAGTAGGTTACGAATCCATATAACATCCTGAGTAGCATAAAATAAAGCAACATATTCAGCTTCTGCCGTAGACTGAGCGACAATCTCTTGTTTCTTGCTCTTCCATGCTATTGGCGCTCCATTTTTCAATGACACATATCCAGACGTAGATCGCCTTGTATCAATATCACCAGCATAATCTGAATCTGAGTAGGCAACCAACTCTGGATTAATTTCTCTTTGGTACATGATACCAAGGTTTATTGTGCCTTTAAGGTACCTCATAATTCTTTTCACCATCCGCCAATGTACAGATGTTGGTTCATTACAGTAAGAAGCCATACGGTTAACAGCTTGTGACAAATCAGGTCTTGTAGCATTAGCAATGTACAAGAGGCTTCCTATTGCAGACTGGTAGATTCTTTTTTCAAACTTTTCTGAATCTTCAGTAGCCTTTTGAGGTTTCGCAGATGCTTCCATAGGTGTACTCATAGGCTTGCAGTCTTTCATGTTAAATCTGTCTAAGATTTCTTGAGCGTACTTGTCTTGACCAAGCCAAACACTATGCTGATTTTGAACAACACGAACACCAAGGAAATAATGTAATGGTCCCATATCTTTAACTGCAAAGCGTTTAGCAAAGACTTCTTTAGTCTTATTGATGGTTTGCTCTTTCTTAGAAGCCAAAATAATATCATCAATGTAAACAGCCAAAAGTACAAGATCACCATTTATCTTTCCTGTGTATATGCATTCATTAGCTGCACTCTTTTGGAAACCCATGGATTGCAAATGTTCGTCAAGGACTTCATTCCAACACCGAGGACTTTGCTTTAGTCCATAGATAGAGCGTTCCAATTTACAAACGAGATGCTCTTTTCCTTTCTCAACAAACCCATCTGGTTGTTGCATATAGATATCCTCCTTGAGAATACCATTCAGAAATGCAACATTAACATCCATTTGGTGTATCTGCATATTTAACTGAGTTGCCATACTGATTAGGGCTCTCACTGATTCCCAACGAACAACTGGGGCAAACACCTGATTATAATCTTCTCCAAAGACTTGTGAAAAACCTTGAGCAACCAATCTAGCCTTGTATCTCTCAACTAGGCCATTTTCATCTAGCTTCACCTTGAAAATCATTCTATTTCCAATAATTTTCTTCCCTGGTGGTGGCTCTACAAGTTTCCAGGTGTTGTGTTGCCTGAGAGATTGCATTTCAGCTTCTGCAGCCTTCATCCATTTTTCACGTTCAGGTGATTTCAAAGCTTCTTGAAAATTCTTTGGTTCATCCGAAGATGTGTGAAAAACACCAATATTTCCAATTTCATTTGCATTTAGAAAGTGTCCATATCTTGCTGGTGGCACACCTCTGTTCTCTCGGAGTGGATATCGATGTTGTTCAGCATCTTGAAGTACTGGTGGGTTAAACTGACGAGGCTCTTCTCCCTCATCTTCCATATCTCCATAAAACTGTTCATGTTCATCCTCGCCAATAACAGGAACATCAACTACCTGCTCATCTTGCTTCAAGGTTGATTCCTTATCTGGATTTTCTTCAAAAGCAAAAACACTTTCATTGAATGTTACATGCCGGCGAATAATCAGATTCTTCCTCTTGAAGGACCACAGCCGATATCCTTTAGATTTGGTACTGTAACCAAGTAACACGCATTTTTCTGTTTTTGGATCTAGCTTTCGACGAAACTTGTTTGGGATGTAAGCATACGTTAGGCAGCCAAATATACGAACATGAGCAATGGATGGTTTTTGGCCCCACCACATTTCATATGGTGTCTTGCCTCTGGGTAGAACACTGCTGGGGGCTCTGTTTGTCAGATACGTTGCAGTATTAAAAGCTTCAGCCCAAAATTCATCTGGCAATTTGGCAGCTTGTTTCATAGCACGAGTACGTTCCATCAATGTTCTATTCATTCTCTCTCCGACTCCGTTCTGTTGAGGACAGTCAGCTACGGAGGTTTGATGTATGATTCCACGACTTTCAAGAAAGGTTTTGAACTCTAGAGATTCATACTCTCCTCCTCGGTCTGATCTGAAAACTTTGAGTCGATGGTTTGATTGATTTTCAACAAGTTCAAGCCATATTTTGAATGTTTGAAAGACATCACTCTTCTTCTGGATTGAATAGGTCCAAACAAAATGTGTGAAATCATCAACGAATGATACAGCATACTTTGCTCCTCCGATAGATTCAGGCATTGGACCAATCACATCACTGTGTACTAGTTCTAGCTTGTGCTGGCTTTTGGTCTCTGAGTGCTTAGGAAATGGTAATTGGTGAGCCTTACTTTCAACACACGGTTCACAAAAATCCATATCCTTATTACTCAGATTAAGTCCCTTCACACAGTCATCATTAAACATTCTCAACAGAGCATCAACACCTAGATGTCCCATACGTTCATGAGCACATTTTACAGTCACTTCTGGTGGCTTCTTATCGTTCTCTGATGTAATATTTGATCCATTTGTGTTCTCCCTCTGTTCCTGCACATAGTTCTGAATTTTGTTTTCAGGATAATTGTCTTCAACTGGCATTAGATCACAATTTAAGAAATAAAACGAATTCCTTTTTGTTGCACTAAGAAGCACTTTTTCAGCATTCCACAGTTCAGCACCATTTTTGTGTAGAACAAAATGACGTTCAGAATCAAGTGCAAGAGCTGCATCCACAGAAAACAATGTGAAGTCTAAGTCAGGCACATATAGACAATCATTAAAGATGATTTCCCTTGTTGACCCATCACTGCATTTAACAAGAACATTCAAAACACCTCTAGCAGTTGCTAACAATACATGATTACCTGCAGCTGTTACCTTAAGTGGGGGTGTGAGAGGGTTAAGCTCCAAAAAGCAGTCTCTACGTGGTGACATATGACAAGAAGCACCTGAATCAACTAATACATCTTCATTTTTTGCAATTTTATAGACAGCTGCGTATGATGAAACACAAAAGGCTTGGTTAGAGTCCTTTTTCTTTTTCAGGAATGTAGGGCATTCAGCACGGAAGTGGCCAACCCCACCACATTCGTAGCATTTAAGCTCCTTGGGTTTACTACTTCTCTGTTTGTGCAAGTCACCAAAACTACCTGCTACACTCTGAAAGGATACACTATCAGCCTTACCTTTTCTCCTTTTAAAATTTTTACCTTTTCCTGGTTTGGCAAAAAGGGCTGTTTCTTCTCTCGATGCAGCAACTTTGGGCTTGTTTTTCTTCCAGAAATTCTCCAACAGAGTTGTCAAGGCTTGCATAGTAATATCTGAACCACCATCTATCTGAGCAGTGACAACACATTCAATAGGCTGATACAATGTAGGTAACATAGTTAATGTGTCCTTAACCTGATCACCTGCTTCAACTGTAACACCCATTTGTTGTAATTTCTGATAAACAATAATGCGTTCCTTCATCCAGTCACTTGGATCCATTTTGTCTGTAAGTGTGTTTAGCAACAACTTCCTTTTTTCTTGGGTTATGCTGTAAGTACTGGCGTGATCAAAATGTGTAGACAATGCAGTCCAAATTGCTCTTGGATCAGAAAGCTCATTTCCCTCAGGCAATAAATACATAAGGTCAGTATGAATAGCTGAGACAAGTACAGCACAGGCACGACGCTTTCTTTTGTTGTAGTCCGCAACTTCATTTTCGGAAGCTCCAGGAGCAGCTTCGGTACCATTAACTATACCCCACAGCTCATTTGCCAATAAGTAACAGTTCATCATTTTTCTCCACCCTTGCCAATTCTCACGATTGAGCTGGGTTAACTTTAGAGACGATAAACTATTATTTTCCGCCATTTCGATTCAAACTCCACGCCAAAGTCTCAGATACTCTTAGATACAAATTTCTTCAGAATTATCCACTTCTGGGCCCATAACCTGTTAAATTGTAAGCCATACTTTCACTGCAGAGTAGTAGCGAAGGAATAAAACCAAAAGAAACAACTTTAACTCAGCTTTTATCAAATGTAAACATCGAATCAAACAGCAAGCAAAAAGCAAAATACCCAGACATTGAAGTTAAAAACAAACACCGTAAACCAAACAAAACACTCCCTAATAAGTCCAGTTCCAGACAACAAAACATTCATAGTAGACAACAATTAATGTCAATCAAAAATGCTGTGAAGTGCATTGTTCAAGAGCGCTGCTTACTATTTAATTGTAGTATTATTCAACACACTGTCCCTTCTGAGTTGTGGTGACTTAGTTGAATCCTTTCCGTCCAGGTCAGCTCTATACTTAATGATAGTTCCCTTGTCTGTACTATATAAGATTTCCTTTTGCAGGCTTGAAGGTCTATCAAAAGCCTATCACATTTCTTGTCAAAAAGCAAGTGGAGGACTTAATGCTCTATGAATTCAAAGTCTGTATGATGACGTGACAGAACAGTTTGGGACCCTTAGGAAATAAATTTGCTGACGAGCCCTTTCGCGCTTTATATTTTTCAAAACTCTAAAAAAACAAATCAATAGGAGAAAGACTTTACTCGAATCAATTGTAAATAATGAGAAAGGAAAATAAATGAAAAAACTGATGACAATTTCAAATACCAAATACACACGAACTAATCCTCAAAGTGAAATGGTATACTTTTGTGTGCCGGCATTCATTCTGGCTTATATGTTTTAATTAGTTATCCTTTTACGACTGAACTATTGTGCCTCTTCATTTCCAATGGACGCATCAAGCGATCGTTCCTGAGCCATAGTGGATCTCGAATATGTTCTAATATATTTGAACTCGCAAAAGACCTCTCAGCAGTTGCTACAGAGGCAGGGATTGTGGTAAAAAGGAAGTGACTGCAGGAAATCAAGAGCTGGTTCGATTTTCGAACATCATACAAAATCTACAACTGGTCTTTCTTTGCCGATTTACCTGTGAAATTCATCAACAAACCCCATTACTCCGAAACAAACTCTATTGTAAGACATTTAAAATATCGGCTGAGCAAGTTGATCAGTTCATTGGAGATTTCTTCTTTGGTTGCTCTTTCTGGATGATCTTGTGCAGTTCTATATGCTTGCACCATGGAGAGGCCAGTATCTTCCTTGATATTATCCATACGGGTCATTCAAAAAGTACATGCACTCAATATTAATCGTTTTTGGACCCCCTCCCTTTTTCAGGCTTTTGTAGGTTTTGGAGGTACCCCCTTCCCCGAGCGTACGTACTTTTAAGTCTTCACCCTCCGCCTAAATTATTTGGATCTATTGTTTATCTCACTATTTTCAAAGTTTGTACAAATTTAGGTACAACCGAAAACTAAAATCCAAAATTAAGGTTTCCATTCTAAAATCAAGGTTTCAAAATTAAGCACGTTTCCATTTCATGCTTCGGACGATCTCCCGTGTATAATTTGCAAATAACAGCTGTATGTATTAAGGATGCTTCATAAATACATACTTACATGCGTACATAGCCTAGTTACAAATTTATTTTTCGATTTCTAAACAACAAAAGATAGAGAATCAATATTTGACCATTTTAAAGGCACTTATAACGTGAGTCTTTGAATGTTGTGGCTACCTGTCCTTTATCAATCACACCCCAGATTGATGGACCCCTAAATCTGATGGTGTTACGCCCGAGTTCCACTCTTGGTCTATTTTGAATAAAACGGTTCTTTCTCCTTAATCAGCGTATTGTGCTGTCATTTCGTCCAAACAGATCAATTATCTGTCTAGGTACAGGTTCAGTATGAATTTTGAACATGATGGAAGCAAATCTACCCTTATAAATACACGACAATGGCTTCCAATCTACTGTGTCTAGAACTTCATTTTCACGAATGTTACTTGGAATACTTTGTACCAGTCTGACAGCTTTGATATGCAAATACTCCAGCTGATTTAATAATGAAAAATTCGATGCCCCCCATATTGAGATGCAATATGAAGTGGATACAAATGTTTATAATAGATTTCCTCTAAAACTTTACCTGGTAGCCCTTTCAAACTTCTTAGTTGTTTCAGTTATGCGACATACTGTGTACGAACTGTATTGACTAGTGATTTCCAGCATAGTTTGTTATCAATTGTAACTCCTAAACATTCTGACTGTTCATAGAACTGTATGGAGCATTTGCCGTATTTTATTTCTCTCCATGGCCCAATAAAGGGGTACCAGAAATAAGCATAGTCACAGTGTTACTTGTGTGCACTGTTAGCTTGTTTCGTTGATACCACTTGTAGAGGGTCTACCAATATTGAGTAAAAAGCATCAACTATAGTTTCTACCTCCTAACCGATATAATAAAATCGTAATATCGTTGGCAAACATTTATATGTTGCCAGTTGTTTCAATGGCCGATAAGTCATTGACATACAATATGAAGAGCCTAGTGCCGAGCAACGACCCCTGTGGGACACCCATTTCCATCGGTAATGTTTTAGATCTCTCTCCATTAATGACAACAAACTGCCTTATGTTCGAGAGATATGAAGACAGCCAGTCATGGAAGGCACCTGATATACCAGCTGTAAGCTTTTCTTTGATTTCAACACATCATGATTTATGGTATCGAAGACCTTTCCAAGTCGATGAAAAGAACACTGACTCTGAAGCCATTATCAACTGCTTTTTTCCAAGTCTCATTGAGGAAGAGGTGGAAAGATTTTGTAGAAATACCTTTCTTGAACGCCCACTGGTTTGGGTGGATAAATTCAGCGTGAGCAGTATGATTATCGGTTAAGTCACATAAGAGGTTTTCTAAAATCTTGCTATTCAAATTTAGCATTGCCAAAGCTGTCATTTGCTCGTTCTGAAGTTACTCCTCTCTTGAAAGCTGCCTTCACTTGTCCCATTTTCCTGTTCTCTGGAAATTTGCTTTCGCTTATGTAATATGTCCCATAAAGCCCCTTAAAAAGCTTTTCATCAGCTGCAGCCAGCTCCCTGGCACCTAGTCCATCCATTCCACGTGTTTTCTAAGGGATCCTTTTAAGCTTCCTTATAACTTGCTCTACTGTTAAGCTAATCGAATTAAGGTATATACTTCCATATGACTGCATTTTCCTCTCGAGCAAAAATGCTCTTGAGCTTGTTGCTCTCGCAAGAGCATTGATGACTCCTCGTCAGTGGTACTGCCCTTGGACAGCATTGCTTCGTTGTTCAAAAGACTGTGTAGGAATACAGGGGGCTATTACCCTTTCTTCATGTGTGTGATATCAATTTGCTTCGGTCTTTGACTCATGCTTGAGTTAGAAATTAAGATCACCCTTTCCTTGGAAGAGCCTCTTTAAGTTTATTCTGTTTCTAGGAATTGTTTAGCATATTATTTTCTCATTATACAGTGAATTAAAACCGGCACTGACCCCCTAGCAATATACTGTTCATGTAAGTGATGGCTGTCATGCTGTTTGATATCTAAATTTTTGTGGCATCTGATTGGATGTCAAGGTCGAGAGAAAGAGCTCGCGAGCAAAAGTAGAATGAGTTCAACTTCTCCGCCTGAGTTCGATAGATTAAAAATCGTCAGGGTCAGCGGCAATTTGATAGTATTGCGCATGCGACAACGAGAAGCTTAAGAGCGTTTTCCGCTCGAGCGGAAAATGCAGTCTTATGGAAACATACCTTTAATAGATGGCGTCACTCTATAGTAGTGCGCTGATGTGGCTTCCTTTCTATTGAAATTTCTAGCTAGCTCTTTTCCGATGTTTGCAAAGTACTCATTAATACTTCTTGGTTTCTCAAGATCAGAAGTTCATATAGTGCCTTTCCTGTCATTAGTTTCAGGTATGGATGTTTTCTTTGCTTTTTATTTACTTTTTTCACTACTTGAAACAATTCTTTACTGCTTGAGGCTTTATCAAACTGGTTCCTCCAGTACCCCATTTCAGCTTCCATAAGCATTTTCTGTACCTTGTTCCTGTATTGCTTGTACATTACCCATGTTTCCTCATCCTTGTTCTTCTTGCATTTTTTAGGAGTTTACAGCGTTTATTGTGAGCTTTTCTAATTTTGAGGCTCAACCATGGTACAGAACAGTTTCTGGTTCTAACTTTTCTTTTCGGTATACATTCCGCTGTGATATTCTTGAACAAATGCTCCCACGCCTGGTCCTCGAGATCGTCACATATTTTACATACGCTCCATGGGGCAGCCTCGATTTGGGCTTTAAATTCTTTTGCGTCAAAGTTCTTATAGCTGATTGTTGTCGTAACCACTCTTTGTTTTGCCCCATGCATTCGTAAGTTGGCATATATGAAGCTATGATTGGAAATTCCCAAGTGAGAGACACCTCTTGCTTTTGTGCTATCACTCTTGCTAGTAACGATCACGTCAATTAAAGTTTGCGTTTCCTTCGAAATTCCTGTTTCCTCGGTGATAACATTTTTGAGCCGTGTACTTCTAAGATTCTATTCAGCTTTTTCCCCAGGGCTTTCTGATCTTTAGACTTACCTTTCAATAGAAGATCACAATTTAGGTCTCCAACTAACAAAAGGATTTTCCTCTTCATCCAGATTCTTTCTACTATCTCTTGGAATATCTCGAAAAATAAATTGTTGTCAGGCGAGCGGTAAATACACCCAATGAGCCATGTTTGAGACTGGGATACGATGTTTAGCCATACAGACTCAATCATTTCATTTGACGAGAGTAGTTCTGTTTCTTCATATGCCACGAGCTCATCTTTGTAATAAATTGAAACGCCCCCACCATTTTTGTTCCTATCCTTCTTGAGAACCGAATAGCCTTCGTTTTTAATTTGGTTTATTTTGCCAGGTAATTTTTTGCATATACCACATGGGTGTTGTATAGTTCTTGGCGCAGGGTTCGTGCTTATATCACAAGCGAGTAATGATAGAGCTACGATTAACACTTTGATTGACCTCGCACTGTGTTTTAGACACAATACTGCAAGTACGAAGGCCTAGATGGCGTCTAATACTGCGGTCGTGGCCTATGGTCCAGAGAAATCGTTGAATGTCTCTGCTGTCCTTCGATGAGTTACAAAGATATGAGGGAAAAACAACTCTTTTTGTCATGGAAAGAATCCATTCCATGTTATAACTTTAAAGTTTAGCACAAACGTGAGTAACACTATCGTCATCCGCCAGCGAGCCATGTTCTCATCGACGTTTCCTATTTTTATGGATAATAAGCATTTGAAAATTATATGGGGGTACGTATGTTCTTTGAAGAGATAACCCTCCCCTTGTACGTTTCCGTACGCTTTTGGGTACCCCCTCCCTCTTTAGACCGTACTTACTTTTTGAATGGCCCTATATATATTGTGGCATACTTCTACAGTAACCTTTATAACACAAGTTTGCAATCCCCTCGAGTGCTGCCAGTTTTATTAAAGATTTATTCTTCAAGACTACTTCAGCATATCGTAGATGACTCTAAATAAGGGTTGTGAACTCTTAGAAAAGCATGGTTTGTGGCAGGGTGCTCCTATGTCTTCATTGCCGAAAGACCTTCAACGACAAGCTTCTTAAATAACTCGAACAGCTCATCCCAACCTACGGTATCAACAATTATAATCTCACTATATTTTAACCTGTTTTATCTTTTCTCGATTCGTGTATAGTTGTGGAATTACTTTCAGTTTGCGTCATATCGGAGTATGGCCAATTGTCATGTATTTAGTCTTTGTTGGTGTCGCGGGTTCTCAGAGAGAGTACATAGAGAAACACTGTGTTACCCGTAATCTGTCTCATCAAAACTGATTCCTGATTCTTACAAACATTTGATATCGCTGTTATGAATCATATTGTGCAACACATGACAAGTTGCCAAGTGAGCACGTAGTAATTGTGCAACACAGGACAAGATGCCAAGTGAGCACCTAGTAGCATAATTAATAAATAAACTCAATTATTACATCACCTCCCCCTAAGGTGAATTGGTCTCCTAATGAGTGAAAAAATCTCCAAACCTCAAAGGGGGCCTGACAACTTGCCTCAACTGAGCTGGACGATGTAAAGGCTGAAGGTCTTGATTTTGCACTTGAACCCCCACATTTTCTCCGTCTATCCCAATCCCCTCAGGTAGGAACACAGCTTCCCCAGACTCTGGAGTAGGGTAAAAGGTTTCCTCCTTTTCAAAGGGAATAGGGCAAGATTGACATTATTGTGGTGAACTACAATGTCTTTCCCTTCTTTGGATCTGATCTTATAATTCACCCCATTTTTGTCCTGAATTTTGTAGGGTCCAACCCATTGTTTCCCAAACTTCCAAGTTCTTGGGCGCCGCAGCCAGACAGACTGACCAACAGAAAGGGGCTGCCATGTAGTAGAAGAATTGCCCAGGGTTTTCTGCTTTGATTTACACTTGGCTAGATGCTCCTGGGCTACCTTCTGCACACTGTTCAGGAGTCTCCTAATTGCAGCTGAATATTCTGTCTGACTACCAGGATGCTTGAGGGGTATACCTAAGTCTACTTCTACTGGTGTTCGAGCAATCAGCTTGTTTATCTTAATCCATTCTAAGATTTTGAGCTCAGCACCTTCGGAATACATAGTGGCTCTTAAGAGTTTTAGACACAACTGAAAATCGTTGAATTGAATTTTAGAGAATAGAAGGCCTAAGCAAGAACCTTGAAGGTTGCACAACGTATTGCCAAAACACCAGAACCTTGTCCTAAAGAACAGAAATAGCTTCTTTTAGCTACACAGATTTGGAATCAATTGCTCTCCTTACCTATAATGCCATATTTGTTTAGTTTGATGACTAGTATCTCATGTTCCATGTGCATTGTGCTGGAAAACATATTGCCTATGCTCCAGTGAAGGGCGAATTGGACTTGAACACTCGCAACTGTTTCATTTTGAATTAATGGCATAAGGCGCTTGTTGGTCTTGTTCCTAGTGCACCGTGAGCTCGAATCCTCTTGAGGTATCAAAATTCTCATAACTTGTGGTAAACCCACTCAAGATTTAAGAATAGAATGTCAACATTAGAAGAGAATAGGGCCTTGAATCCCATAAATCTTTCTACATTTCTTGTCGAGCTAGATTAGACCCATTTTGTATCTGATTTCACTTTGCATTCCGCGATACATGGTGGCCTCTACAACTACTCGTTGCATGCCATATCTTAGAGCTTAGTAAGAAAACTCGTGAGACACTATTATCATATGGTCCAATTCTTGTTGTAGACATCGTTCAATTTTCTTCATTCAATTCTATTTATATAACTCAAATATACATGTCCTGCATTTTGTCATCAATTCTTCAGAGGTCTTGCACCTGTTCTAACGTTTCTAAATAAATCCTCCTGCATGTGTCTACTATTGCTAGATGTATCCAACCAATATGCAAAACTACAGCACTATTTTCTCACCTTACTTCACTTGAAATTTGTACAGTTTGATGCTATCAGAAACGCGTTTTGGTTTTCCTCTAACATGAATTACTGGCAGTTCTATTAACATGGTTTAAAACGAAGCTACATATTTTTTGCAGGTCTTTATTTCTGCGGAGGAATACATTCCACATGGAATTTCGACGAACATTTCACGTTGACGTGACAGACCATGAACGGACTCCAGCTGAAGAATCGCTGTATGAATCATACTTGCTGAGGAAGAACTCGAATATTGGCAATTTATACTCGTCAAACGTTTACGAGGGTCAGTGCTTTGAAAAGACGATTAAACAACTAAACAAAGACAAAAGGATGCAAGTGGCTGAAATTGATCGTGAAATGAGAATATTGGAAAAGAGAATGAACCAACTGAAAACGAAATCTACAAATGGCCGATTGCTAAAAGACAGGAGCGAAACGTTAGGCTGCGTGAAAGACTTGACGTTGAATACTAAAGAGAGCCCTTCAGGCCTTCCATTCCTATCACCCAAGGACAGCCCGCAAGGCAGACGATCTCACCTTTTCAGTAGGGCAATGTCTGATGCATCACTGCATAATGCCAAAGACGAAGGGAAAGCATCGAGGCGTGCAATTTCCCCTTCAATGCCAACCATAAACATCACAACATGGAATCAAGACTCCTCTGATATTTCAACTGAAGAAGACAACAAAGGAGGCAAAAATGCAAAAGAGGAAAATGCGCATGTGTCAACCAATGATAAGTACCCGATTGCACTTCAAAAAAAGAAAGGAGAAAGCTTTTTCATCACGGATGTTAAAGATTTTGAAAGTTACCCATCACCCAAATCAAAAAGAATAACAATCGACTCTCCTCGTCAACGATCCCCAAGCCCTAGCATTCTATCACCAGGTGACAAATTGCCGATCGACATTACGCAGAATCGTTCTCCTTCACTGTCTAGGGCAATCCACATGTCGAAATCTGATGATGACATCATAAGTATGAATGACAGAATCTATGTACCGTTGCATCGACGTCCACGTGCTCATACTATTTCAGGGAATCTTACATCCGGTACAAGAGATGAAGATCTCAGTGCTCATGATACCCAAGAAGATGACAGATCGCCTACTCTTGTATTGCCAAAGATCTAATACTTGATGAGCAGACGGTCAGCTGAACGCAAATCTACTTTTGATATTCGGGTCAATCATTGCATCCTTCATCCGAATGCATTGTAGAATATAACCTTTAAAATATTGTTTTTGTCGAATGGAGGAACAGCATTTTTTCAGCTTTTATTTTCATTACATTACACGATAACTAAAACTACAAGACAATCAATGAGAAATTAGATGGCAAAGTAATGTTCTTCAGCTCGAAGATTTGTAATCATATATGATAAAATAAGTAACAACAAGATAGATCCTCTAACTCTAATGCTTTCTGTAGTTTCTTTTCAACAAGTTTCCTTTATAATAATTATTTTTCTAAACACCACATATAACTATATTATAATCAATTAATGAATTTCGCCGATTTAATCATCCAATTGAAACTTTAAACAAGAAAAGAATGCGCGAAAAGATCATAATGAAAAGAAAAAGCCACAATAATATACGATACTAAAATCACAGGTAAACGAGCGATATGTGAACGGACGTTTCTCAGCAACAGAAAAACTAGTTAGCATACGAACGAAAATGATGGCATTCTTCTAGTTTACAAAAACATGTTTTGGATTAACTTTCATCCAAATCATTTACACAACTTATCTCACAAAAGACCCCAAACCCTCTATTGATTGAAGTTACTGGAAATCCTCGAATTGCCCCCCTCGAAAAAGGCCCCCTCAGATAAGCCCCAACCCCAGGTGATAATTATGAAGACTTTGATAAAGATTAATGCTTAAATTTAGACTGTTCTTCTAATTTTATGGAGAATAGGAGCTTTGACAATGAGCCTTTTATGCGACAGATGTCAAATAATTCTATAAGCCCCCTCCTCGAACAAGCCCGTCCCTCGAATAAGCCCCAACTTAAAAAGTATCAGAAATAAATAAGTGCCCAGGGGGCTAAATGGAGGAGGATTCACGTTATGTCACTTCGTAGCAACTCAAGATATATTAAGCTTAGTCTGCAGATTGCACTAACTACTTTTTTTGAAATATGCAGTGTAAACTTAAGAATCTCTTTGGCTTCATTCGCATACTAACTTTGAATGGAAACGAAGCTGGCTGAAGATATCTGCATGTAAACATGCATTAGAGAAAATTTGCTTTAGTGTATAGAAAGTGTGATAAATAAACAAAAGTATATATGCATTGTGAATATGCGAAATAGAAAAAAAGAACATTTCTTATCATAAAGGCGAAATGGAAAGCCTCATTTCGAAATCGAGTCGATTAAAATTGGTTTTTACGGTATGTCACAAATTTCTGACTTTAGTCACAAGTAAGAGAAACTTTTCTGTGGATCTAGCTGTGTTTCTCTACAAATACCATACAATCTCGAATTGTGGCTTTCCGAATGTGGCAATATGCTACTGAAAGGCAACAGCTTGAATGAAAATAAATAAATCTATATTCTCTGTTTTACTAGATGTTCTCGCAATACAGACATCTTTGAAGCCGTCACATTAGAGCGTACTAAACATCTCCAGCAACTCCAAAGCAAGCAGCAATTACTAATAACTATAAACAAAGCGGATAAATTTTCAATATGAATCATATCTAATTTTTCTCCAATATTCTTCCACTCAGTCCATTTTTTATTTATTCAGCTCTTCTCCTAAACTTTCTGTCATTTTATTTCCCCAATTTATAATTTTCTTATTTCCCTGATTTGTTATGCACCCAGAAGTTGAAAAGGTGAAAAATGTATATAAGAGCATTTCCAGCTAGAAATAATAAATCTCCATGGCAAGAGGACACCAAAGATCTGGTATTCCTACAATTCATTAGTATGTAGCACTCAATCAAATGCAACATATTCTTGTTCTTTATACGTATAACACTCTTCTCACTCCAATCCTGTAAAAACCTAGACACGAAATAAAATCTAAAAATGTAGACATATGACGTAACGCTCAGATTTCTTATGGAGGCATGCCCTTTTATACATTTTTCCACCTTTCAAAGATAATACAGATAAGAGTTAATTAAATATATACATATACATATATACATATATATATATATATATGCATTCTCAATATATATATATATATATATATATATATATATATATATATATATATATATATATATATATATATATATATATATATACATTTATATTTATATTTATATATTTATTTATATTCATATATATTTTCATATATATTTATATATATATATATTTTTATATATATTTTCATATATATATTTATATATTTATATTTATATATATATATATATTTATATATATGTATGCATGTATGTATACTTACATATATGCATCTATAGCAGCACCCTGTCAACTCAATGCAAATAAACAAAACCGGCAAAGTCTTAGCTCTCAAAAAGATTCTTCTAAGCGTCAATTGCAAGCTCAGAGGCCACATTGGCGTTCTTTGTTCGCTTCGAATCCATGTCATGTGCTCTATCAAGTAAGAATAACAAAACACTAGCATTTTCAAATACGCAATGAAATATATCGTGTGAATGTAGGACGAGGAAATCTAATGGTTGAGAAAGTTTGTTGCATTAATAAAAAACACTACACCTAAGCTCAAATACTATATCTTTCAAAAACCTCCATGATGTTTCCAACAAAGTATGAAAAATGCACTTGCATGAATTCCCGATCAGTTCATGAATGCACGCTTATAACTAAGGTGTAGCTCTTGTCTCCACCTTTCCGTATCTAAAATTGTTTCATTTCCGTCTAACTTTTATCTCCACTATTCCATGTTTACCTGATTCTAATATTGGTATAGCTCGTATCTCCGCCAATCCTGACAGGCCACCTTAAAAATCTGTTACATTTTCATGCTTTATCATTCCCTATTTAATAACATGCCACAATAGTACACTTGGATACAGAAGATTTAAATCGAAAAGACATTCAAAATTATAATGATGTAGCTTGTAAAATTATTAGATTAATGGGTTGAAACCTAATGAAGTGGCTAAATTTACCTTATAATTAGCCTGTTTATCCCCATATTTTTCTACATATTTACGGTATTTTCTAGATCTTTCTATCCCTATAAAGCAAATTAATAGCTACTTATATAGCCTAGTTCAAATAAGTTAACGATGACGATCCTGATGGTAATGATAGCGATGAAGATGACGGGCAATATGATGATGATATTATACTGATAGCGATTCATTTCGCGGAGATTCAGAATTAAGGCATTAAGGCAGATGTTGACGATCTGTGGAAACTATCCAACCAGGCCCCTTCATTGAAATTCAGCAGCTTTAGGCTGCAGTTCTGCCAGGTAACTGTAGCGGTTACAGAGTGGACTGAGTTTAGCCGGCTCAATCACCTCTTTCTAAACGATTTGCAGGCGACCACTAACCTCAGGGTCAGCCCAAGCCCCGCAAGGGGCGTAACGAGAGAACAGACAAAGACAGACAGACATACATACCTACATACAAACATACAAACATACAGACAGACAGACAGACAGACAGATAGACAGACAGACAGACAGACAGACAGACAGACAGACAGACAGACAGACAGACAGACAGATTATGATCATGACGAAGATAATGATCATGATAATGAAAAGGATGATAGGCCGTCTAAGAAAGATAAAAAGCCAGAACTATTCCGTTGCTGAGTCAGGGCTGATGACACCATAATCGATACCATCGGAAGGTAAATGTTTGTATCTATGTATCTAATATATATATATATATATATATATATATATATATATATATATATATATATATATATATATATATATATATATATATATATATATATATATATATATATTTATAAATATATATATATATATATAGCCCTGCAAATTACCGCAAATTCACAAATCCATTTTAACGCACCAAACAGTAGTTGTCACGAAGATTTCTGATTATTCAGCGTGAGTTATAAACACAGTGCTGGGGATTTGAGAAAATTAGACCAATTGAGTCATTTGAACGAATATCCCAGTGTGAATGAAGATTATACAAAGTTAATGAATAATGAAGGAATCTGTCAATCTATCCCAAGAGTATCATGCTGAAACTGAAGGAAACACTATTCAGAATCCGTTCAGTTTGGAAGTCTTATGCCTACAGGGATATGACAATTTAAGCAGCTGGTAGAATCACTGGAGGAATTTGAACAGAACCAGTCGAAAAATTCACTGATAACGATCTAGTTCTTGCCTCGTAACCAAACTCATTCGAAAGGAAACTCAAAGTACTTTGTTTTCTGAAGAATGTAAAACTTCTCATCTTAGAAGATCACACTATTCGTTGTACGTTGTTAAATGCTCTGAATAGTCCTGTTTTCTGTAATGGACAACAATTTTATCCAAGGTTTCCTCCCACTAATTTCCTGCTCTTTCAATATGTAATGAACATCTGTAAACTAGCTCTAAATTTATCAGTAAAAAGCATTTCTGATCCCTGTCTCATTCCTTGCATGATATATCGCCTCTAATGCAACATGCAAGACTAAATATATCCAGTAGGATTAGTGAAAAAGATCAAATAGATGCAGAAAAATGGTCGTCTCCAGAGGCAGGTGGTTGTAATTTAGAAGAAGGTCATTTATTAGTCCAAGAATCACCAAACGTAGATGGGAATGCTTTTTAGCAGAGACAGACGTTTTGGAATTCATGTGCAAAATAAACTTGCACAAATTTATGGCCTCGTTGAAGATCTATATGATTCCAGATGAATCGTCACCAACAAAGTTGCTGCCCAACTCTTCCTGCGAGAAGCTCCTGCATTCCACTCCATCCTCCCGCACATTTTCACAGAACAAAAGTCTCTCGCGGGCCAATTGAATGCACTCATTTTTCCACAAAGTCAATTTGTACAAAGTTATGGGCAACGTCGCTTCATGACATGATACCAGCCAATCAACAACTTGCCGCAAGTGCTGCTAGAGTTTCATTCATTCAATCGAATCCTCAAATTGCCTTTTACCTATACTTTGTTTAAGATAACAAAACCCTGAATCATCAGTAGTAGATTCCATATGCCCAATGAAAGCATATTTTCTAGGATAGAGAATGGGGAGAGTCGATCATACATTGAATTAACCACAGGGACTGTTCACCCACTATACACGATTACATTGGTTAGAGGAGGGGTTAGACATTGTAATAAGATCTGTGAGGGAAATAGAACAAACACTTGGGTATTCCCATTAAGAGAAGCATGCACAATAAATCCGCCATTCTAGATTTTTCTTGAAATATTTATCATTAAATGTACAATTGGGAATAAGAAAAATGCATACTTTCCGCCTCAAATCTTCTTCTTTCCAAAGCTATAGAACTTAAAACTACAACCAACACTATTATATTTTCTTTAGATCTAAGGGAATATCGTTTAGAAAATCACCATGGTTGTCACAATGGACCGTATGTTTATTCGCCCAACTTAGACCAGAACCAAACATTCAGGAAATCCTCTCAACACATCCATAAGCATATCAATATAAAGCTTAGTTTGTTCCCTTGAAGTCCTAAATCATACACCTTTGTTTTATCAGAATCAGATAATTTTTCCAGGCTCGACGTTCGTTATCATTTGATAATGTTCGACTCGAATGTCCCTAAAATTGTTCCCATTTCTAGGGTGACTATTTGCAAATCTATTAGAAACTGTATACAGTATAGGGTTTCTACGAATGCTATTGCCTAGTAACAAGCAATCATCAGAATTTCCATGCCAAAAGACTGAGGGTAGTTGAGTGCTTATGAAAACTCTCATCTGAGGCTGAGCATGTTCTAGACTGCTCTTGTTCTTTTTGCCAAATGAACATCCCGGATCGATCCGCCTAAACGGATAACCCTTCTCAGGTTGGGCTGTCTCGTTGAGGTGGCTTGGTTTTTCCGTGAGAAGGCGGGTCAGTGCCAATAGGCTTCGAAGCATACGTCCAATGGCAAGCTGACCTGGGCTAGGTCAAAAAGCTGCGATAGAGGTTACCCTGGGTTCATGTAACCCCAAAAATATTTTCCGATAGTCCAACGAGGTGGACCTAAACGGACCCTAGCTAGGATCGTCCCGGGTTACTCTTAACATGGGTTTGACCAGTTGTAATTTACACTGGATGTATCTGTGTCAACTTTGAAGTTGAGCATGGGATTACTGTGCATCGTGCGCGTAGCAACAAAACAAGCACAAAGGGTTACAAGAAGCAAAGAGCAAGATAAGAGATGGAACATAAATGGCCATGGCACCAATCCAGATGTGAGCTCCGCTACCCATTCTTGAATTGGAGGCTTTTGCACACTGATAGTTCAATAATTTTAAGCCAGTATTCTCTAAGCATTATGTTATTTCCATACATAATCTCTCTAATCTTATTGGAATCCTATACCTCGGCATACAATAAGATTTTGCATGCCACAAACTGTGTTGTGACCCTCCTCGGTTCCAGACTAACTCCACCACCAAAGAAACAATACGTAAAACTTTATTGCTCATGTTTACACAATTTAGGCCAAATATTTCCAAAATAATGAAAAACATGTTATGAAGTGCGGAAACGGGCAGCTACAGTACCGCTGGAGAGGGGTATGGGAATGAGGCATAACAGAACTGCTCTGGGAATCTTTCCTGGAAGCCTCATACTTCAGTTGCCAACTCGCTGGAGTATATGTTTGGAATCGAGGAGTGAAAATTGGCGGGATCTTCAGAATGCTGAAAGGAGCAATTTACTAAGTTTGTAAAGAACTGGCGCCAAACCTGGAATAGTACAACTTTCAACTTAAGTATAGTGCACACAAGTAATATTTGACTTCTAGACTCAAAGATTGGTGGAGTCTTCCACAATGTGCTCACATTCCTATCAAAGCATCCAAAGTTTCCCATGCTGACTATTAAAACGGATAAGGTTGATATTCTTTAACAATACAAGGCCTGGTTGATATCGAATATAAACTCCTTGATATTAATGCTGGCTGGTCAGCTAAATTTCGACATGTACAAATCTTCTGAAATTTACCAGGATTTACTAACGTCAAGGTGAGACATCGTCTCTACATTTCAAAGTTCCGATTTTCATCCCTTGAGATGACGCAAACCCGTATCTCATTGGGTTCTTAAAGCTATCAGTGATAACGGTAACTTGCCTTGTGACAAGCCCAGTTTCGGTTATTTTTTAAGCAGGACAGGTAGAGTGGTGGAAAATGGGTTTGGTTCGTAGGAAAAATAAACAGAAACGTCTTGCTGCTTCTGTTTCATCTGAAAATATCAGGTAAAAACATGTCTCGTCTGATTCTCTTTCTGCTTCTTCCTTGTTTGACAGTGAGCCCCTCTCACCTTGCTTTCCACTGTAACAGGTATTGCCTTTTTTACTAGTTTTTAACATGGTTCCTTCTGTGTTTCTGACTGGAGAACTCTTAGTTTCAAAAAAGGATCGTTGAAATTCTGAATTTCGTTGTCCTCCTAGCTTAGCTCAAAAGGTCATCGTTTTCATTTTGGAAAGGAAAGAGTTTTAGTAATTGGATCATTTCCTGAGAAAGAATCAAGCTCTTTATCTAATGTGCAAACCTTACGGTCATTCCGTATAATCAATGGATACCCGTAAAGGTTAGCCCTGCATACCATCGTGTACAAAGCCTTCTAGAGAGGGCAATTATCCTGAGCCATTAGGATTCTGAAGTAGGGTGGACAAATCCTTTCCTCACCGTCCGGATCTCTCTATTACTATCACACGGTGTAAATTTGCCACTGTTCATATCTAAGTTAGTATGCAGTGGCAATCAATTTCTGCAGTGACAAAATAGTTTTCTGCAGTGATAATATAGTAAAATTGTGAATTAGGATAGAACCACCTAACTCCTTAAAGTTTGGCCACATATCCATTTGATTGCCACATCAGTTGTGATATCAATACAAGTCCCCAATTAATGATCATTCTTTGAGCTATGCGGAAAATTGTTGTCCCGTAAACCCAAAGTGAAAATAAAGGAAGTTGGTAGAAAACATCTCGCACAAGCCCTGCCAAATATCACATATCTTCAGCGGAATGGACAGAGATATACTTTCCCCATAAGTAAGTGCTTGCTGCGTAGACGGTAAATGAGCATCCAAACTGCGGCACGAGATTTCTTTTGCTGTGGTGTAGGTAGTACCACTGGAAACACAGTCTGTTCTGTCAACTAACGCGCACTAATAGAGTATAGGTGTGTGCCTCTGTTTAACAACCAGGGCGCACCAGTTTCCAAACACACTGTGATACGCTATTAAAGCACCGTAAAAGCTCTCTTAGAACATTGGGATAAATTGCACAATGGCCTGGGTGGTAGACAGATAAATTAATGCATTGCTATACGCAATTCCAGTGAAAAGTCTGTTGGTACTACAGAACTTCACTATAGCACGAAAAAGCGGAAACATTCTTTTAGCATACTGAAAGCTTTTTTGGTCCGACACTCGTCAGAGTATGAAACGTCGGATAACGACCGAAAGGTGAACCGAAATATATAGCCGAAATATATAGCCAATTCCAGTGGTTAGTTAACTTCAGCTGATAGTCGGCGGGTAAAAAAGCCAGCCATTACAATGGAGTGTCCAAGGACCATAAACTTCCGCTACTTACTTCCCTAACACCTACGTTGATGAAGTTGCTTAGGATATTGTACGGTAAAGTTGAAGGATACAACTGACGTAGTGAGAAAGAAGTACACTATTTCTATTGCAGCTTTAAATTCACATCTATTAAAAGTGGTAAATTGCCAAAATTGAAATCTTTAACCAACTAATGAGTACCAGATATGAAATTAGTTTAACTATTTTACGGAAATCCATAATGGTCATTGCAAAAGGAGCTAAGAGCATCTTGGCCTTAATCACAAAATGCCACTACTCTGGAAGGCCAGAGTAGGAGTTTTATAAAGAAAGTGCTGCATGAATGACATACACTAAAAAATTCAATAAAATCTAGGGTCCTCTGTATCTAAGAACACAAGATTGCTTAAATCAGCAAGTTCTACTTCAAAGAGAATTATTCAAACAAACCTCATCATCATATCTTTGCAGATCTGTAGATTTTCAATTGAATACTTAGTTAAACTAATCATCTTAGAGGGCCATGCTGGCGTCAAATGCAAACAGATCCTTGCTGAATAGACAGCTGCTGATGCTACCAATGATGGGAGAAATTGCATGAACATGTAATCTAGGAATAGAAAAGCAGAGAAAAACTGAAAACTTCTAAATGATTTAGCATATGAGAGCTGCAAGTGGTATAGACACAAAAATATATCCATAAATAATGATCCTCATGTCTCCACAATATTGTTGAAAAAAATAAAACAGAATAAGACTAGAGAATTTCAAAGATTTTGACAACTAGAGTTGCCACCTCAATAATAGTAGTTACAGATTCATGGCAGAACTATCAAATTTGATTCAATTTCAAGTTCATTTCATTTTAAAATTCCAAAAAACATTACAAATTCCTCTTAATTAATAATTACAAATAACATTATTAACAACAAAAATAAAGTAATAGTTTACAATAAAGTTAAACACAATCACAAAGAAAGCAAATAACAACAAAAAGTTATAACAAATACAAAGAGACCTAACACTAATTTGATTTAAATGGAATGTGTAAGTATGGAATTTCTTAAGGAGGAGCTCCCTCAATAGTTATACAAATCGAGGAGAGAGCACTCCCGGTACCAAAAGCCTATTATTTTACAATTGTACCACCTTTAGTTCATCAGAAGATTATAGAAATGCATGAAGATATTTTAAACTTGGTATTTTGTGGATAGTATATAAGATTTGAGTTTCAGACGAAAAATGGAGACAGAAGGGGGTTGTTTGATGACATCAGAGATACTGCTCTAAGATTTTGCGCCAGCACATCTAACAGATCTTAAACCATATTGCATTGCATTTTTATGAGACATAAATATGTCACCATTAGAAGCCTGCCTTGTATCATATTGATGAACTGCAGTCAAGGGTTCAAAAAAATTATGAAAAAATAAAGGAGAAATCTTATTGACAGATTCATACACAAAAGTAAGAAGCTTTAAATCAAATAAATCATACAACTTAAGAATTTTTAAATCAGAAAAAATTGGAGTAGATGGAGATGTAAAACTTTTGAAAGTAATAGCCCTAACAACTTTCTTTTGAAGGAGATATATGGGTTTAGTATGGCTGTCATAGGTAAGGCCCCAAATGATGATTCCATACTGGAGAAATGAGGAGAACAATGAATTATATAAAAATACTAGAACACTTGTTGGTAGAAGATGCCTCACTTTCAAGAATATACCACAAGTTCTTCAGAGCTTTTTGTAAAGTTCACTTAGATGTTACTTCCAGGTTAGATTTTCATCCAAGAGAGGACCAAGGAACTTAACATATATAGTCTGTTTACATATTGATTGCCAATTTTAATACTGATGCTGTCATTTAAAGGATTGTGTGCAGAGGGAAAAATAACAGAGTTTGTTTTTCCAATATTTAAAACAAGTTTGTTAGCATCTAGCCACTTTTTGATACATCTGAGCTCTTTGTTTACAACTTTCTGAAGAATGCTTAAACTATGAGATTCAAGGTAGATGTTTGTATCATCAGCAAAGAGATAAAAGGAAAGCTTGGAAGATGAGTCGGGAAGATGATTATTCCAGTATCTGATAAGTAGATATGGACTTGAGTGTCTCTGGGCTGTTAAGTGGTGCAAATTGTCCGGTCTTGGATAAAGGAGACTATGGCTGCGCTGGCTGGCAAGTCACAACTGCAGATTCAAACAAAGTTCACATGACTTGCTAGATGACTACTGAGCTAATTACGTGAACCTGCTCAGTTCAAAAAGCCTGATATACCGACTTGTCTTCTAAAATTAATAGCAAGAGAGGAAACTTACCTTGCAATGATACTTCAGTGAAGTATTTTGCATAACGCTGCAAATATGATCTAGCTTTCACAATGCATGTTATTTTACTTTCTGCATGAAGGTCACTTGATGACAAACTTTCCATTGAGTAGAAATCAACAAAATTTGCAGCTGTTGGTAGTATTAGTTTCCAATTGAGGCAGGAGGCAATTCTAATTTCCATTGCGATAAACTCATAAAGTAAAAATGACTCCTTGCAAAACTTTCTCAAATTTGATACTTTAGGGATATTATCCTCACTTTCTGCAATCTTTGCTAAAACAACAACAAAAATAGTTATCATTAAAGCATAAACAGTAATTGGACAAAATTAAGAAAAGCATCACACTCTCCCAAGGGAAACTTCAACTAAATGTATGTTCTCACCAAAAGCTTTATTGATCTACTCTATTTGTAATATTTTATAGGTAATTACTCTAATTAATTTAGAATCTAATGGGAAAGAAGTTGGTATTCCATCATGTAGATAGTTTGTACCTTAATGTGTTTTAGTACATGCATCATTATCAGGCCCCTAGCCAGGGGGTAGTCTGAGGGCAAGGTCCCTTCTGGAATTCTAAAAAATGAAATGGAGCTCCCTTAGAAACAGACCATTTGAACTGTTTTTTTCCATCATTTTGCAGCATCTGTTAGAATTCCACCCAAATCATGTAAATGAATGCATTTAGAAAAATACTAGATGCTACAAGGCCCCCAACTGGTGGGGCCCCCCCTCTAAATTGACGGGAAATTAAGCACAAATTAAGAACAAGCTGAGGTTGAAGCACTGTTGTAAAATCATTTGAAACTGATATCAGACTTGTTAAGCTCCACAATTTTTTTATTTTAAGTCCTTGAAGCACCCTTATCGTCAGTGTGTAAAACGCCACAAGTGTACCAAGACTTTTGGCAAGGATTATAGTTCTGTACGAACGTAAATCTATGATCTTCTGCTGATGTTATAAAAAATAATCCCTGTTTCATAGACATCCAGTGTTGCTTTGCATATTGTTTAAGGTCTATATTGCCTACACCCAAATACTTTAAGAACAGTTCAGCCTCAAACTTTTGGAAAAATTAAGAACAGCCAGTCTGAACTTCAATTTTACTGGTTCTTATAAAAAGGGGTACTATGCATGCATCGCTCTAAGCATTTTGCTCAAATATTTACAGCTATATAACTGTAAATAAGCATTGTGCAGTTTCAATTAGAGGTTAATGGAAAGATTTCATAATTATATCAATACCTGCTAATGATAAACAGCAAATAGCTAACATATTTAGTTGTGACTCCACCAACAACTCGTATCGGTCCATCACGTGGTCCAAATAACGAACAGCTAAATGGACTACTTCCTGTAACAGTCCCAGTTTCTCTCCGATCAGAGCAAGCCAATTTACCAAAAACCTCCTATAGCAAATCTGCGGTGAGTTAGAGCGATAAACTGGAAGTTCAATTTCACGCTTTCTCAAATTTGCATGAACATCTTTGGCCAGCTCTGTTTGCCACCATTTTTCCTCATCAGCCATTTTGAAATGGCTGATTCCAGGACAACTAACGGCTTGATAAATACATGACAAAATACCCGTACTAATTATTTCCCTGCACTTTGATGCTACATAAAACGTCTTTCATCTCTGCTCTCTTATTAGCCAGTTACCACGCGAAGAAAACATTAAGATTTTGTATTTCGTGCACAAATCCTCGTATGCAATGCAAACTCTGAACGAGGGCAGAATGGAGACGAGACACTGATCCAGAGTTCGGTGTTGGGTGGGGTCACCTTTGGAGTGTTGTGCAGGGTGCTCAGTCCATTTCTTATTCATGTTCTGGTTTAGGATGCGTTCAAAATGTATGACAGAGGGGGGCAGGTGATATTGAGGGGGATTGGGAAAAAAAGATACAAGAAAATGGATTTCAATTGTTTTTACAATAAAGTGGGGAATGCCAAAAATTTTGTAATGAAAGAAGTTAGATGAAATAATTAGGCATGTTAAAATGTTTTTATTTCATAATATTGCATACCGTAAATCCTCGAATAAGCCCCCACCTCCGAATAAGCCCTCCCCTCGAATAAGCCCCCATCTAAAAAATCATTTTTGTAAATAAGCCCCCCCTCGAATAAGCCCCCATGGGCGCTTATTCGAGGGAAGCATAATTGTAGAATAATATCATATTTCGAGAAGTCCTCACAGTACAATGGCTGTATAGTATTACTTCCTCTGAATGGAGGCAAAAAAGCAAAGAGAAACGCGACTTTCGTGATAATAGAAGCAGTATACCGCTTGAATCTTTACACAACACTGTGTAACTCTTTAAACGATATCAGCTTCTGTAACTAAAAGCTCAAAATTTAATTGATTGAGAAAATTATGTTGTTTTTTACGTCAACCTTTGAGGAAAATGCCAGATTTTGAAATAACCCCCCCTCGAATAAGCCCCCACCCAAAGATTCATTTTTGCAAATAAGCCCCCGGGGGCTTATTCGATGATTTACGGTATGCCGTTTCGTACTTTTGTGGGAATTTTGTGTGCAGTAGGACTTTTGGAGCGAGGACTTTCAAAGACACGAAAAATTGTAGGTCTATGAATGTTGCACTCCTCTAGATTTTGTCTAATAAGAACCTTTGGCTAACCATCAATATTCAATGAAACAGCAATTGATGGAAAACTTTGATAGATAGTTACTCCTAGTCTGTGAACGATCAGTTCTTTTTCAACAAAGAGTACGTACAGAGGAGAAACGACGACACTCCTGGTGCTGCCTACTTTAAAAAAGTGAGTGACTTTTATGATAATCATTATACTGGGGGAGAGCTCTATATGGAGTACGTAAAGGATTGCTATTCACCAGGACAGGGCAACAGTGCAAATTTTGTCAAAATTACCCTTAGACAAGCACTGAGAAGTTCATGGAAATTTCTGCTCCACATCAAGATATTACCAAGCTGCCAAAGCTCAAATACAAAGATGTCTTTGCAAAACTCCTTTATCACTATGCCTTTATAAAGATGAAATCAACACAATTTTTCATACCGTGGATAGCTTCATTCCGAGAGCCCAACAGTAGAGAGAGTTTTCTGCTGGCACAGTTTGTCTAGAAGATCCAAATAGCATCAAAAAATTTTCCGAGTAATATATCGTTGAAGAAAATGATATAAGATCTTACGTAAACCACCTTTTGTGTCTTCAAAGGGTCAAAGATATCCGAGCAAATCAAAGAAACCGCAACAAAGCCGATGTAGAGAACAAATCATACGAGGATTATTAAATGGTCTGAAGAATGGCCAAATTACTCGGAAAACGGCACATATCAACTTTTGGACACTAGCACCACTTGCCAGCAGTCACCACGGACTAAGGTGCACGAGCCCCTTGTGCGCAATAAACGACGGTGTCGAGGACACGTAACACTATTTCTTGCTCTGCCACGCTTATGATGTACACGATTTTTTTTTATAAGGAACCTAGCTAAAGGCCTAGTTCTGAAAGTTCCTTATTTTCGGACCTCTTTTTCATCAAATTCTAGTACTAAACGTTCCTTAATAGTTCCTTAATTTTCACTGCACATAGAGTGCCACAAAATGGCACAGACGCTAGAAAAGCATTGAAATTCTGAATTTTACCTTTAATTATGGCTAGAACTCAAGCTCAAAAACACAAATGTGGCAGGAAATAAGTTCTATATATGCAAAAGCATAATTTCAATCAAGAAGTATCATGTCTATTCCATTGACATCTTCCAATGTAATGTAATCTTCACTTGCATCTGAGTACAGCACTCGGAATTTGAAAATGAAGAGTTCCTTAGGGATTTTTCCTTTAGTAGTATAAGTTCTTTAAATATTTCGGCATTCTACATGTAGGTTAATTATAAAGTGGTTTCTTATAAAAAAGCCTGTATTTAGATGTGATCTTCTCAGCAGTGTAAATGCTACATTGTTGCCTCAAGGTATAATACGCCTCTCAAATGACGAGCTGCTAAAAGTCATCCTCTATGGCCATGAACAGTTATCTTTTCATTCAAATGCGAAAATTCTCAGAGCAACCTTGCAATATATCCACACTTCCAAACATTTTGAATGACCTAGTATCATAATCTTTTAATCTCCTCTCCCGATAATCTCTTTCTGCTTAATTGCTGCATCTAAATTCTTGTTGAGGTAGTCTTCTGGTCGAACATCCAAGTGATCAATGTACCACAAAATGTGCACAAACTATCAATTTAATTTAGTTTTCGACCAGAGAGGTACCTTAAAGGCCAGGGGGTAGTCATCATATTTTGCACCCCCTGGTATCTTCCTTGTAGTATTGTAAAGTAGCTTGTCAAGTGGTAACTTTTTAATGTAATTTCTTATGTGCATAGAAAAAAAAGGTGCACCAATTCACCAAGCATCGGCAGGCCGAAGCTTTACCCGAGAGCTGAGATGGCTCCAACATGCATTCACAGTACAAGAGTGTTTCTCAGAAAGATCGGCAAGATGAAACAGAGAAATGAGGTGAAGATGATGGTGAAGACAGTGACAATGATGATTATGACGATGCAATGCTCGCTGTTTTTGAAAGTGACTCGGAAGATGAAGATTTTCGTGAAGAAAGTGGGAAAGACGAGTCTGATGATATGGATATGCCTCAGGTATATCAAAGATCCAAAGTAACTTCTCAATCTGGATGACAGTGCAGACTTAGTAGTAGATATCAAGACTTTCTTGCATAGGTACTGACAGTAAATGGGCCTTATTGTCACATTTTAAAAGTTTATAGTATCGGTGCGGGTAAGGGGGGGGGTGGAAATTTTTCCATTATTGTTTGGGGACTGCTAATTTTTTAACAGTTGAGGTAAGGGTGTCGAAAATTTTCTTTGGTAAAAAGAAATTCTACCTGTCCCCATCTGCCATACATTATGAACGCAGCCCAATTCATGTGGCATGTCTCTGAGCACAAATTTCAGCGAAACAACATATTGCCGTTTGGGGGATGGCCCCACCCTCCCCCTTAGATCCGCGCTTGAACATACATATGACTTCGTAAAAATGTTTATTATACGGCCCTTGCTCTAATCGAATAACATGCATCAACTATAGTCCTCCCATGTTGGCGATAAACGACGACAAAGTTTGATCTGCACCCTCCTCCAATTCCACGCAAAGTTTGATCTGCTTCCTCCAACTACAGGGGGGGGGGCGACTCAAAAAGAATTATAAATTGCCTAAATTCGAGGCGAAAAAGTTTAAGGAGGTTGGATATTTCTTCACCATGAATCCAAAATCCCCATTGTAGGACTAAAAAATGCAAATAAGCCCCCACTAAAGATAATTAAGACAAATATAGACCACCTTCCTGTCGTGAATACGGCGAAAAAGGATGTCAAATCGTTGATCCTCTAATTCGTCCAAAGTGTAGAAAAGTTATGGAAGTAGTGCAAGGTTTCTATCAACATCTAAAGGTTTGTCTTTTCCAAGGCATTGCTCCTTTAGGCTCTTTCTAAAGGAACCACTTCATAAGGGATCTAAAAGTAGAAGCCAAAAAGTCAAAGGGATTTGATTGGTTTACTATATACTGTATCTTCTGTTGGATTTGTGGACCACTCTAAAGTTCACTAATCTTGACTTGACTTTTCTTGGTATTTGAGTGTTTTAGAAGGCACAGACTGTCTTTGGATTGTGAAAATGTTTGAATCCCATCGGAGACCAACAACAGCGCTGTAGGATCCAACAGATGCACAAATTCCCTTGTACCTCGCAAAGCACCCAGTGCAAGGTCAGAACCAGGAATTGCTCCCAGGCCTAAATTGCATGTCGGGGCTTGTCTGTAGATGGCAACTATCCAGAATCCGCTATCAATAGTAAACAAATAACTGTGCCAACATAGGGGGTGGTTGGGCTACCTCAACCCCACCCTTGCAGACACTGTTGGCAGAAATAATGATCATTGCCTGCTGGCAATTATGGAGCCTTGCTCAAACCTACTGGCACATTTCTTTTGCTACACCTCCGACTAAAAAGCCTTTCAGCATGTCACTTAGGTAAACAACCTGAGAATGGGTGCCTTGTTAGAAACTCTTTTCCATTTGCTTATCTCTAGAGACAGCTCTCCTTTAAGAAATTCCATACATGCAAATCCCTCCACTGTTTTGTGTTGCTTTTGTAGAATTGCATTTCACAAATCTATATAACTTTGTGGTTTATTTTTGAGCAATTGATTTTACTTTGTGAATTTGTATGTAATGGAATTTTGAAATTAAATGAAACAAAAATCCTTTCTAATGATGCCTCAGCTAATAGCCCACCAACCCAAGTTGTGCAAATGTTTGTGCAGAGTAGGACTTAAATGCTGTTTGAAATGTTAAAAAACAAGCAAAGCTGGGGGAACAATTATATAATTATCAATAAGACTAATTAAGGTAATGTGGAATGCAGCCCAAATTTTGCAACCTACTAGCCATATGTGTTACAAATGGATCAATCTTCTGGTTTTCCACATAAAGGTATAAATTCTATCACTTGCATGGAAAATGACTTCAATGTTTATAATAAAACAGAAAGATTAGAGAGCTTCCTATAACCAAAGGTAGGACTTGAAACCAATGGATGAGGCAATAGCAACATTAAAAAAGCTGGCAAAAATTGTGCTCTTCCAACACAGACAAGGCTGCAGATGAATGCACTGAACACAAGGCTGCAGATGAAAACTGGTCTATATATAAAAAGAAAAAAGTTAAGCTAGCTTCTGCACACAAGGAAAGAAATAGCAAAGCATGGGCACCATAGCCTTCTCTTGAAAGTGGCTTGCCAGTAAAGCAGCTATGGGAAGAGTGGCCTTTCATCACAAATGGGCCCATGTCTGGCAAAAGCAACTGTGAAAACAGTCTAAATAGTATCATCTATTCATCAGAGGTCACTAATAATGGGTGAAAAAAACTAGAAAAACAGTAATGCAAAGGGAAGACAATACAAAAAAGTAGATATTAGTTCTGTTCATATTTCAAATGCCTGTAGGGTTCTACTATCAACTGACACTGCTACAATACTTCTCCATAAAGCTACCATTAAATACTGGTAATTAACTCAAGATACAATTTATCTACAAACATAAAGATTATACTCTTCTATTACAATTAAGTACTAATAGCATTTAATAATCAATTAAATTCTGGCAAGAGATTCATAATTGCCACAACTTAAAATAGGGACCTGTCTTGATTGCATCAGTAGGAACTGAGCTGCAGACCTTGTTCAATTCAGAGAGAAGGAACTTACAATGGAATCTGGAAATGCCATTAAGTAAAACAAAAGGTCATGTGATGCAGATCACTACTACCTTCATAAGAAAAAACTACCAAAGATCTTCATAACACAAATTAGTGATGTATACAGGGTGCTTGAAAATAAAAATTACTCAATCAAGATAAAAAATTAATATATATATATATATATATATATATATATATTTATATATATACAACTTGCTGAGGTGTCACTTTAATGATTCTCAAAGAAAAGTATAATGGGGTATGTTTAGAACCCAAGAGAAAACTGCAGCATGCACAAAATTGAATAATTCTGACATCAATACCATAGACAAGAAAATCCAAAAGTCATATCCATTATGTCAATGGAATATTTTATTGGCATCCCAATAGCTTACCGCAATATCAGGGAATATTTACGAGGGTATTTGGCTTAAAAGAGTAGCCAGCAGTGAATAGTACTAGCTTCACAGTTTCACAATTTTCACAAATAATATACAATATTGAGGAAAGGGCAATACAAAACTACAAATTCTATGCATGCATACATAAATGTATGTATGCATGTGTGTATGTATGTATGTATGTATTACACACAAGTAAAGGTGACAAAATAGTTAACTTAGAGAAAGCAGAACACAGTCAAAATAAATCATTGAATGGAAAAGAAATATGGGAAAAAATTAGAAGAAATTATATGCAACTCACTGCCAAGAGGTAGGTATAAAATCAAAATCATATCTGAATGTTAAGCCTAGAGTATACAAAGGAAACGTTTGCATAACAATACATATACATGTTTTTTTTATAAGACAGTTCTTCCATCCACTACTAAACTTTCTTAACTTTTTCATGATTTCAGTACTGAAACTTTCCTAACACATTCTTAAAGAGCATATTCAAGCTTGTGTACCACTGCAGTGATACACAGAGAGACAGACATTACACAAACACTGCAATACATAGATTTTGTTATGAAATCTAAGTAAATTGAACACAAGAGATGATGCCCTTGCATGAAAATTGGAACTTCAAGTGTGTAGCAACTTATCAACTTTCTTAAATCTCGGAACTTCAGAACTGAACATTCTTAATTTTTTGAGCAGCCAAGTACTGCTGTTTATATGCCACTTTCTTATAAATAAACGTGTACTAAATAGGACTTCCTGTGAGATCTACTCAGTTAAACATGTTAATGTCCATTATCCAAAACTTAATGTTAAGAAAATAAAAGCTCTCACAGTGAAACACGTCAGTCATATTTTGATGCGATAGATCTCACTGCATCCACTATCCACAATCCTCAATTGATTGGCAGAGATTTTAAACACTGGTTATTAACAGATCAGTGATAAGAAAGGAATGCAAAATATTTAAACTAGAGAAACAACACCTCAGCTAGCAAAAGGCTGGATGTTGGGGCAAGAGTTAGGTAGTGGGGTATCAACTGGATAGAATCAGAAACAAAACAGGGAGTCTGTCTATCCTGGTCTCCCTGGAAGCTCAAGCTAAGAGCATCCATCACCAATAATAAATATCAGGACAAACAATGATTTTCTTCTAATCCAATCTGGTAAATGGTAAAGTGATCCTTAAACAATAGGCATACTGTACTTGAAGGATATTATAAATTCCGCAACATTATTTAATTATACAGGAAAGAACAAAAACCGCATGTTTCCTTTGAGGTTCTAAAAGAATGAACAGAAGACTTATTGTTCTCTCATAACAATAAGCTCACTACCTAGATGCCAAACAAGAGATGTAAAGCAAACTAACACTGCTTCACCAAAAACTGAAATCCTACACCTTAATCAATGTTTACGGTTGTGCATTGGATTGTATGAGAATGGAAGAACTAACCATTGACACAAGTGGCAAATGTGCTATATACATAAAGTCAGGTCAGTCCTTATCTATTTTCCCTTCAAATATTAATATTCTCATCAACACTCACCGCTGACTGGTTCAGCTTTTGTGGGAGGAAGCATTTCAGTTCCTTGTTCTAAAACAACCTTCTCTCCAATTGGAGTTCCAACGTGAACATTTGCGTGCGTTGCTTGATCGTCCTGCGTTTCAACGCTGGCTTGCCCCTCGATCTCTTTCGAAACTTCACCATCTTTCGGTGTTGTCTGAGTTTGCGTTTCCACTGTTCTATGTTCCAAGCTAGCTACACCTGCAAAGCTTGGATGTGATGATTGAATAACAGTTGGGCCAAACATACCCCCGCTGAATGGTTGCCTAAGTATGTATGCCGGGGTGTGCACTGCTTGAACACCAGTCATTCCATGTACTGGAATAGCAACAGGTTGGAATATTGCCGTGGATGTTGCCGGGATGGGAACTGTGACATACGTTGGGTACGATGGATTTACAGGGCTGCCAAGTGAGCTAAGGTTCGAAACAAGCGGCGGTACTGGGGGTACTTGGCCTGGCGGAACAATGACCGATCCTGGAGTGCCCGCGGTAAAGAGAGTTGGAGAATAAACATGTTTTCCTGCCATAGTTGGAGTGCTCACTTTCACATCAATAGTGCCATCATCTCTCGTTTTGTTTGTATCTAACTGAGGACTTTGCCAAGGAATTGGTGCAACAAATGATGGCTTTCCAACATGATTTGTCATCATCGATGGAGCGCTATACGTCCTCTTACCGATTCCTTTCAATTTAGGCCGCCTCCTCGGTCGGTATTTATATTCTGGATGTTCGTTTTTGTGGCGCCTATCCAGCCTTGCAGCTTCTTCGACATACGGCTGTTTGTCGTCAACTGAAAGCATTTTCCATAATTTACCAAGCATTTTACTAAGTTCTGCATTGTGTAGGTGGGGATACTGTTCTGCTAACTTCTTCCTAGCTGTTTGAGCCCACACCATAAACGAGTTCATGGGTCTTTTAACTCGGCTTGATTTCGTGTCTATGAAGGTAGACATGTTGTCGTTTGACATAGTTGGGAGAGCATTAGTCTCATCGCTTTGCGATGAAGTAGTTAATCTGAGCAACTCTTCGTCAGAGGCAATAACCGTCGGTTGTGGGGTAACATTTCCTATCGATGGTAACTTTTCTGCTTGAGTACTTGCATCATATTGAGCATGTGGGTGCTCAGCCGCCATTTTTGTCTCCGATCGCAGCACAATGTTCGACAATGAACAACTGCTGAAGAGGTGTTGTCGATTGTGTTTCGTTCTTTTATTCATTTGTTTCTATGCTGGTACCATTTGCATACGTATTGTCCTGCGCCTAATTGTCTCATGATTTTATTATGCTGCGTTTCAGAAGAGTTTTATATTTGCATGATAATGCAAGCATTCTGAATTTTCTATTTGTTCTATTGTTAAGACTCAACCAATCAGCACTTCGCTTATTCTTTCACTTTTGTTTTCCCAATATTGTGTACGTCATTGGTTTGCATAACAATCGAAAGGCTTTCAACTTGTTGTTGAGTAAACCAATCAAATCCATCCTTTTTGTTTAAATCCCGTTTTCACCGACAGCTACCAATCGAATTCGCTTGCATTGTTTGCACCAGTGTTTTTCTTTCCGATGGTGTTGCATAATTAATGAAAGCAAAATTATTTCATATGCACTGGTAAAGGAAGCGGAAACGATCGAAACCATCTGATGACTTGCACTGTTTCCATGGTAAAGATTCCTGCGCAGTAGCTATGATGGAAGGCCCCAGTTCGAAGTCCATAACTACGTTTGTGTTCAAGGTCCCTCCCATCCCTGATAAATGGCTTCGCAGGACTTCCCTTCCGCACAGGAATTGCACTTATATTTTGTTGACAAGACGCAATTGACTTCAATAGTTTTTTTGGTAGGAGAAGAGCTATAGTGGAAAGAATAGAAACGCAGGGATTTGTAAGGTACTAAAACTGGGATAAAGACGGTGCTAGAGTTTCCCAAATGTGCTTTAGTCCGAGGAAATAGGCATCACCTTTAGTCCATAGTGCATGAAGAGGATGCCTTGTCTATCATTGATGAATTGCTTTAGATTCAATGTCTTATGGGGGCCAGTCATTTATTACTCTGGGTACTGGCACGAGTTAGAATTTACAAAATGGTCAAAGGTTTATACCCTTTCAAATTTTACCCAAAAGTTTTGGCACCCTATTGAGAAATAAGCAATAAATTTCACACCCAACTTGCTATTTACCCTGTAAGGATTTCAGCGTAGATTTCTTCATTGCTACTTGTAAAGTAGTAATGGCCACTTTCATCTTGGAAAGGTTACCTGCAAATGTTTTTTGCAAAAGCAGTTGCTGGGGAATATTTACCTTTGCACTGGAGGAAATATCATTCTTTGTGAGATTTCTTTGCATAAAGCATAGAAAAATTTTCATGGAAAGGTTGGTTTATGCTTGAGATTTCATTTGAACAAACAGCTATGATGGATGCTAATAAGGACACTGCAATAACATAGTATACTAAAGAAAATTTATAATTCAGAGTAAAACTGCCATCGAAGAAACTCTGACAATAAGATACGTACAAATACAGTGATCAATAGACATCTACAAATCATTGACCCGATTTTCTTTAGAATTTTTCTTTCGAGGATTTCATATCCCTCAATAATACTTCACATAGTTTCATGCCCCCAACTGTCCTTGGAAAAGTTTTCATACCTTCCCCAGTCCTAACCTGCCCCGGTTCCTAGAGTTATAAATGAATGGCCCCTTAAATACGTACAAAGTGCAGCAGAATATTCTGACAAAGCTATGTTCAAAGTCTCTGAGGATTCACTCCAGGAAGCAGGGGTGATTTCTAAAATCTCTAGCAAAAGTTGCTCCCTAGAGACCATGTCATAAAGGGGCGCGGCTATGTTGTAACCATTCCCATTTTTCAAAGTTTCAAATATGATAGTTTCTGCTAAATTAAACTTAACAGTGTAAGCAACAGTTTTAGTCATTTGCAGTTATCTATATTTCTTATGGTAACGCCTTTGGCGTCAATGTATTCCTGTGCGTTAGTACTGCTCACAGAAATGAACCATTCAGTTTACTATCGAGAGGTCACTAAGTAATTTGCTTTCCGTCAATCTGATCTCACCGTGCTCTGCGACTTATCTTACACATCTCATTTATTAGGCCTATTATTTTCAAAGCATCATCTCAGGCATAGCCGTCAAATGTTTGAGACTTCTACCCTCGGGTGTTTAATACAAGGGGGGTCTTAATAGTTGGGGGTGGGAAGTTTTTCAAAAAACTAATAAACGGGAGGGGGCGACTTTTCCAGATAGGAAGCCTGTCATGCGTTAAGTAGTAGAACACCATGTTCTATGGTCTGACAAAACGTGAATGCATTGGCATGGTATCTCTTCGAAAATACAAAACGAAAAAAGTTACGCCATGACATATAATTTACATGGGCTTTTGACGCTTCAACTTACGAAAATTAATAAGCAGGGGTCTTAATAAGGTCCGGGGATGAGAAAAAGCCTGAAAAATTAATTAGCATCCCCTCTTGTATTAAGCACCCGAAAGTAGTCGGGTCTGTTTTCTCCCAACGTAACTGACCAATCAGCATGAGTCATGGGCCTAACTGTGCCTATGGACAGCATGTATAGTGAGAATCCTGCATGATGATTTGTCAATGAGATTGGTGGATTGAAAGAAAATAGATCTGGTCAGATTCAACATCTGACTTCTTTTAACACACTGGCTCGGAAAACCTATCACAAAACTGTAATTTAGCGGAGTCGCACTATTTTGTTGTCATTGGTAATAAAGCTATTTCAACTCGTCAATGGATTAAAGGAACTTTTCGATTTCTTTCAGATTGAGGGCATTGGCTTAAACCCAGAACTACCAGAATCTATTTCAAGATTGCGTGCAAACATCTTCAGCTTTGAGGTTCTAAAAGTTTCGTACAGTTTACTGAAAAAATCGAAAGCAAAACGCAACAGCACCGCCTTTGTAGAGCCCATAAGGCTTATTGGCTTTTCAGTGCAAAAAACATACTGTAGTGGGCATTTTTAGATCCTTGGAGCAAAATTGTGTTTCGGAAACTGTGAAAGACGGCACAGAAATTTCTAGAGTTTTTAAACTCTTTCTTTGTAATCCTAAAAGTTACTTAAATTTTAGGTTATCTAGTACTTGGGTTTCTTATAAACCGGTTTCTTATATAAAAATTTAGCCATCTGGATCAGGTTATGTCAAAATTGCAAATTTAACTTGTGAACTTGTGGAAGGGTAATTAACAAATGATTGATTAGTTAGTTAGTTAGCTACTTTGTTGGTTGGTTGGTTGGTTGTTAGTTATTTAGATAGATAGTTAGCTGCAAGGGTAGCTAATTACATACGAAATTTGCTAAATGGTTGGTTATCTATTAATATAACCTGTGATATACGATAGAGCCAAATTTTCTTGATATAACGACCTGAAATCATTCTCGAGATAAATGATATAACGATCCCCTCATTGCTAGGAGTTATCATTGACTCTCAACTGTGGTTTGATGAGCATATATAAGCGCTCTATCAGGGTGCGATCAGAAATGTCAGTGCTTTTACACGTGTGGCTCTGTAAGGATGTGTGAGGAATTGGAACGAGTTAGGTAGTCACGTGAGGGAAAAGAGAAGTGACTAGTAGGGAAAGAGAAGAGAGAGAAGAAGAACGTTACTTGGTAGTTTGAGATAAAGTAAGCATATCGTTGAGGGAACTGAGTTGAGAGATATTGGATTTGTGTATATATTGTATATATGTGAAACTGTTTTTGTTTTTATGATTCGCTTCTATTATTGCATCGCGGCTTCGTCACAGCTCCTTATCTGAATTATGAAAAGGGTGACCATATACAATACATTTGTAATGTCCAATTTTAACTATTGCCCCTCAGATCTGGATGTACCATCGGAAGACTTCAAGTAATCGGGTAGATCGTATCCAAAAAAGAGAATTAAGAATTTTGCACAATGGCTTCAGCACACCATATGAAGTAATTCTCATAAGAACAGATGAATGAAAAGTTCATATAAAGAATTTGCAAAAATTAGTTCTTCAAATATATATAAATGTCTACCAGAAGACAACCTATCATTTATGTGGAAATTCTTTGAAAAAAGAGACGCGAATTATGAATTATGAGCAAAAAATCTAATATAAATATTGTGAATAAAGCAATATGATAATGATAATATTGAATGTGTTTGCTAACCAGCTAGGTGTTTGGTTAGTTAGTTAGTTAGTTAGTTAGTTAGTTAGTTAGTGAGCTTGTTGTTTACTAACTGTACCATAAGTATGTCAATAAATATGGAGTGAAAATTAAGGAACTATTAAGGAACTTTTGTTACTGCAAGTTTACCATTTGAGGTCCAAAAATAAGGAACTTTTGGAACTAGGCCTTGATCTAGGTTCCTTTAAAAAGCAAAAAGCATGTAACTAGCGTTATCATCATCATCATCATCATCATCATCATAGACCCCTACGACAACATGGGGGCACAACCGGAATTCTCTCAATAGCAAAAAGAGAACTGTTAAATGGCGTATAACTCTGAAAATATTTACTTCCGGAAAGGAATGAAACTAAAGTTTGGAGAATATGAAATTAATGATGTGATTGATAACTTGTTATTGTCCTTCTATGATAGCTTAAGTCACATTTCAGCAGAGGGCCTTACTACCATGAGATGAAACAATGGATACTTTCAAAAAATGTTAAACACATTTTTGCGAGAATATCCCCTATCGTATTATGAGAATAATTTGGTTTGTGAATATTTTTTAAATTAAAGAAAACATTCTACAAAATATTTTGATTTCCGGGTCCTTTTTAGATGACACTGCCTGGATTCATACAGTATGTTGGACTGTGGACACCTCAGATCCATATACCAACAACAAAATTTTAGAAAAAACGAGAAAGCAACAAGGCATCTGGTTAAGTATAACCTACCAAAGAAGATAACTTACCGTAAATTCTCGAATTAGCCCCCTGGTGCTAGTTTATTTTTGATGCTTTTTAGGTGGGGGCTTATTCGAGGGGAAGGCTTATTCGAAGGGAAAATTATAGAATTATTTGACACATGTTGCATAAACAGCTCATTATCAAATCTCCTATTCTCTAAAATATTAGAAGAAAAGTCTAAATGCGGAGAAATCTAGAGAGAATACGGAGAGAAAACTCCACTTGTGTATTAACTTATCACCATTTTTATGTGGCAGAAATCGAGTACTGAACTTCTTAACTTTTTGAACATCAAAATACTGTTTTCTTATAAACCACTCTCTTACAGAAATCATGCTTCCAATAATTACGAATTCAGCCAAAGAGAAAATCCATGCTACTTCAAACAATGCCAAAGATGCGAAATTTGGACTTGAAAATGCCAATCTAGAAACCCTGCGCAGTACATGCAATTTAAAGGGTGGGTATAGCATAATCGACGTTTTAAAATGATAACATAGCTACACAATTTTTTTTATAAGGACCTAGTTCAAGGCCTAGCTCCAAAAGTTCCTTATTTTTGTACCTCCAGTAGTCAAATTGTAATACTTAAAGTTCCTTAATAGTTCCTTAATTTTCACTCCACATTTAGTGCCATACATATCGTACAGACGCAAGTAAACATTGAAGTTCTGAATTTTTGCCTTCAATTTTGGCTATAGCTTAAGACCAATGCAACCTGAAACACTTGACACAAGCCTGGAAAGGAATTTATGCTGGTTTTGGCTGCAATTGAATGGAACCGGCTTCCTAATTCTTGATTGTTTGCTGTGATGAAAATTTTTCAAATAGAAAAGTTCCTTATGGAATTTTCCTTGAAATATTTTGACATTCTACATGTAGGTTCCTTATAAAGTGGTTCCTTAAAAAAGTGTGTAAGACATTTGGGGACAAGAACATCAACACATCCTAAAAAGTTAGGCTTACCTGTCTGTCAATAAACTGCTGGATCTTTTACTAACAAAAAGTTTGTATCAGAGATATACTTAAGTAGTAAAATGATTGTTGGTTACTATGCGTGCTGCTCTGCTTTGAAACCTCTGTAAATTGAAGATTTCCATGTGCTTGCAGCGACCCCAGGCAGAGCAGCTGTATTGAGAATGAGGCTCAAAGATACCATTGCAGAGAGTCTTCATAACTGCAAAAGGAATAACAGTTTTTGGCTTTCTCAGCAATCAATTCTAGTGTATTTGGAAGGATTTTTCGTATACTTGGACACCTCATTGCTCAGTATCACACACAGCTTATTAGGCTTCTGCATGAACAGAGTGGTGGAACGTCTGGTTTGATATCTCAAGTTGCTTCTTCTCTACGTTTGGTTACTTTCAGAAAGAGCTTGTTTCCGTAATCCTCCCTATAGGCTACTGTTACTTTTATTGTTAACTTAGGTCAATCTCCTAACGCCTTTAGAAAAACGGATAAGAACTTCTGTAATCAGCATGCATAAGCACTTTAGAGTTGTCTTTTGTCTCCTTCCTACATCGAGGGGTCTGAACATTATACAGTTCATTCTGTTCTAACTAATAATCTAATAGATCATTTTAAATAGTTAAAAGGAATGATTTGTGTAAAGCGTGGCGAGTGTGATGCTACATGGAAACTCAAAGAACTCAAATCGGCGCTCATCGAGTCTTTGCCTAGAAGGATTTTATACATTGCAGGGATTGCCATTGTTTTAATCTAAATTAGGAGTGGACATGGAAAAGATTATTGTGGGACACCCACTTCAATACCCTTAATATCAGAATGAAAATAATTAATTCGACAGTATCGTTCCTTGTTGACAAGCTAGGAATTTACCCATAATAGTTTTTGACCAAGTACATCATAGTAATCTAGTTCTTGACAATTCCCTGTCAAAAAGGATTCATGCTCAATAAAACCAAAAGCCAATGTGAGATCAGTATGTTAGTTCAGAGGCTACACCATTCAAAAGTTCCTTATAGATGCCTTTCTGACAATTATCTGTACATTTCAGTTATTAATAATTCTTTGTCTGATCATCAATAGAGAACTCTAAAATACGCCAATAAAACTTTTTCTTTGCATGAGTATTCCCTAAATGTGAAATTTTCCTTTAAGAGATAAAGAAATGGAGTTGAAGAGATAGAGAAGACTTTATGATAAAGGAATGACTTAAAAAAAGTCAGTCCTTAATTTTGGAAATCGTGCCCTGCTGTTCACTATTTGAGTAAAATCTCTATCAACTTATCATTATGTTTTTGTCATCGTCTCCTTTCTTTCCAATTTTCAACAAAAAACACTGGAAACAATAATGATGTTTAGAATATTCAGCAATCCAAGAAACATATGAGGACTGCCCATTATATTGATATTTTGCATGCGTGCCTATATATCAAGAGAACGCTTTGTGTAGTAATAAGACTAAAGTTTACTATCTTGTCATTGAATTCTGCGAATATTTCCATACTTCTTGTAGCAAAAAACACTATGAATTAGTGAAAGAATGCTCTGTATCAATAAAGTTTTTGAACCTTAATTTCAATAAGCCTTGCTTTGTAGCATTTTAAAGTGAGGAAAGTGGTTAACATCTGAGTAAAATTGTACGGAAATTTATTACAATTCAGTACATTATTTTTGGTAGAAGAATGTAACATTGTATCGAAGAATGTTGACCAACAACAGTAATCTTCCCAATATCATAACATGTAACATGATGAAGGATGACAACTTAGAAAGTATGTAAAAACGTAGGATAGCTTGTAACAATATCTCATTTTGGGAGCTGAAATCCAACAATAAAATGCCAACTGTTATCAATGCGATTGTTATCTACCTAGGATTTCATCTTCCTTTTTATATTCAATCCATATATGCCATTGTTTGGTACTCTATCTTGCCGATAAAAGTAGTAAATTTCCTTAATTGCATATTGAAAAGTCAATACAAGAAAAAAACGAATTAGGTGGGTCATTTACACGTTGTTTTTATAAGGAACCGCATTATAAGGAACTTACATGTAGAAGCAAAAAAAATCTAAGGAACTTTAATTACTGACGACAAAGTCCCTAACGAGCTTTTCAATTTCGAAATTTTTGTGACTGCGAATAATGGAGAATTAAGGAGCCAAATCCGAATAAATCGTGTTTAATACTTGAAGCAAGTTTCCGTTGAAATTTGTAGTATTCATTGTATTACCACTGACACATTTAACAATATCAATTGCACTGATTGTGTAAATGACCTATGCAGTGTAAAAGTAACAATTGCTACTTTCATCTACTTAAAAAGATCACCTATAAAAATGTGTTCTGCAAAATTACTTGCAGAGAAATTATTGCAGAAAAGTCTTTGTACTCAATATTGGAAATATCATTCTTTGTGAGATTTCTTTCCATAAGGTATAGAAAAGTTTTCATGAAAAAGTTGATTTACGCTTGAAACATTTCATTTGAACAAACAGCTATGATGAATGCTAATAGGAGCACTACAATAACACAGTATACTACAGAAAACTTAAATCAGAGAAAAATTGCTATTTGAGAAACTGACAACTAGATACGTATAAATACAATGATCAATAGACTTCTGCAAGTCATTGAGCTGATTTTCTTCATATTTTGTTTTTAAGGGATTTCATATTCCTCAAAAGTCTCCACAAAGTTTCATACCCGCCAGTTGTCCTTGGAAATTCGTCATACCCTCCCCAATTCTAGCCCGCCCCAGTACCCAGATTTACAAATGAATGACCCCTAAAATGTGATTAAAATAGGTTGAAAATGTAAAGATTTTGTTTAGAACTAGGTTTTGTTAAAATTAAGTTCAAATATTGCTAACTAGAAATACATGTCATATTGAAAGCGTTTATAGCCTTCTTTGGGTTCGAATATGATAAAAATAATCATAGAAAAGTGAGGGAGGGGAGCAATTATGATCCTTATAGTTACAGTACCCCCAATTATCCGAACCTCGATTATCCGAATAGTTGACTGATATCCCAGACATGTGCTTTGAATGAGGGTACAGTTACTAAATTGTAGGGGTATGCTCCGGTATGCCCCTTCAGCCATTTAAAGGCTATGGAAGCCTCATATACGTGTCTTACTTGGCTTAGATTTGAAGAGGACTCGACTAGCATAAACACAGACACATTAATGAATATACGTAAGATGGTGGCTAAAAGCAAGAAAACGCCCGAGAGCAAAACAAACTATCGATTCTTACTATTAAATAGACCATTTTTCAGAGATTTTTTCAATAAATTTTTTAGTAATTACTTAACACACTGTAGAATAAGTTTGTTTATCCCTTGTTTTTGATTTTCCTAGAAACATTGGCATCCTCGATTATCCGAATATTTAGCTCATACGAACAGCAGTTCCGGAATTTCATCCTGATCGGTTCAGATAATCGAGGATATACTGTACTGAGTATAAAACCTGTTTTATTGACGTGATGCAAGAGGGCCATGAATTGGTAGACTACAGCAAACGGAAATGATGCATAAGCTTCAAAATTAACCATTTATTTCCCTACAACATGCTGTCTAAGCCGCTGTTATGGAGGAATGTAGGATTGGAAAAGGGATGACACCTTCTGAGGGAGGAAACCAACATCAAGGTTCAAAAATTCTGGTAGCAGTTTTGAGGAGGTCTGTTTGCCTTTGAGTACTGGTAGCAACCTCGGCTAGCATTGCATTGACAAAAGAACTGAAGCAGCAATTGAGCATGAAAATATTGACAGTGAAGTCGTAAACTGCGTGTCCTAAAATTAATGCTAAAGGACATCCGCCTTAGGCGCGTCATACTCAGCTACTCTAAGCAAGCAAAAGTGTGAATGTTTTAATGAGTTAATGAGCGTTCAAAGTACCGCATCAAAATGCATTTTAATCTCTTCAATAAATCATCAACAAACAAGATCGTTATGTTTTTATGGTAAAATGCATCAATTACCGATTGCGGCCTCAACTTACATTAAAAAACTGAGCAACGTTTCACTCCTAGCACTAATATAGTATGCCTCTATACGTGGTGTGAGCGTTCCTTTTCGATGAGGATTCCCATTCAAGGGGTTCTTCTTTTATAATACTTTTGCTTGAGGAATTTTGCGTCAAATGGAGAAAGTTTCAGAAACAAATTACTTACATTGAGTTGCAGTTGATGGGGAAAATATGGCCTAGTACGGTAAAGTTTGGTGTTTGAACAGGGTACCTTAGGGATGAAAAACATTATGCTACAGAAGACATTATACTTCTGCATTTGTAGGTACCGAAGGAATTCTGTTGAATTTAAAAACTTATACTAATTCACGCGCATTTAGTCTCCCTTGCGGAGCAACAAGTTTTTAATTGTATTCTGCAGTAAATACTGGCATGAAAAATGACTGAGAGAACTTTGTACTTGATATAAGTTACTATACAATATACTGATATATGTTACTATGGAAACTTGTTTATACCTTATCAGCTCATAATTGGAAGATTTTTACGCCCTTCTCCTCTGAAACAAGGAAATGTTGCTTTGATATATATTGCCCTAACTTTCAGGGCATTTTGTTCTCTTTTACGTACCCGCAAGAGAGATGAAGAAATGAAGAAAATTGTATTGAATGCAGATACAGATAAAAACTAGGATTATGGTATTATTACCATATGCAATGCCTATGAAATTATGACTGTCATAATTATGAACAAGTTAGGGACTATTTGTATGATTCCAAGCTGGCTTTATCTTGGCCATGTGAGATCTTGCAAAAACTCAGTGTTTGCTTAGACATACAATTGAGCTCGGGCCAACTATAAGTAGACAAAACCTCGTCCATGCCTCAGTGACACCTCAACTAGCGGATACAAAACTCTTTCATACCAAATCGCTACCTGGATCGATCTTTCGAATTGTCTCAAATAAACAGTCCAGCCCAGGCAGACTCTAATAGTAAAACTCTGACAGCAACATCAATTTATCACCAAAACCAAGCTTAAACAGCCAGCATGGGGAGATCTTTCTAATGCAGATGTGAAATGAAAAACGGCTCATATAAAGAAGCGAGTAACTGGCTGACTTTCCTATCTTACAATTTCGCCTTGAACTCTAAATACCCATATGATTAATACCAGTGGTCTAAAAATTGTCTCATTTTTAATCTGCGAGGTCTCTAATGGGTAGAGAGCTGCAGATCTGTAATAACAATGAAGCAGCTAGAGATGACAGAAACAGCAGCTTCTTTGCACATCAGTAAAAAATAAAGTTTCTACAATTAATTGGTGATTCAGTTAGTTGAGAGTGCTAGCTCTTTCCCTTCGGTTTTCTGTCATAATTGTTGTTGTTGTTGTTGTTGTTGTTGTTGCTGTTGTAGCCTGAAAGTGAGTGCTCTGAGTTTCTTTCATGACATTCGTCCTTGAAATTGTGCAAGCCCAGTGGTTCTCACGCCTTGCTGTATCAAATAGTTCTATCAGGGCTCTTCTGAATCTCTTTTGTAGGAGGCTGTAAACGAATGGATTTACGGCGCTTTTTAGGTAAACCGACCATTTTATAGACACGAGAAAAACAGGTGGCAATGAAAATACTGCGCTTGTTGTTCCAAGAAGCTCAAGTGTTCGCACGATCGAGTATGGCAAATGGCAAATCAAAAACGCGCCAATAACGAATGAGATTTTAATTGCAGTCCTAGCTTCTCGTTGTCTAACAGTTTCTTTTCGAATTCTGCGATGCTCTCTGGCAAAAACCGAAACCAGGGCGACAGCTATTCGTCTCGAATGCGACCGAGCTATACGAAAAACGTAAAAATATGTTACTAAAATGATAACCAATGATAGACCGATGTTCAGAACGATGGAGGTGCACATGTATGTCATAAAACCAGTACTCACTGGTCCTGATGGAAAATCACATGAAAAATATCGCATATTGCTGATATACCACGTCTTTCCTACTGGAATGATTGCAAAAATCGAAGCTTGGATCCACACGTATGCAGTCATCTGTACTGCGTAGGAGACTGTCATTCGAGCTTTATAAGCAAGAGGCTTCATAACTGCGGCCCAGCGATCAAGCGATATTACAGCTAACATAAGAATGGAAGCGAGGCTAAACAACGTGCCAAAGAGGCCATTCGCTTTGCAAAGAGTATCAGAGTGTATCCATGCACCATTCGCGACGGTCTGAGCAGAGAACGGCATAACAAACATGAGGTTCAGTAAATCAATAACTGCTAGATTTGCAATAAACACACTTGCTATATGTTGGCGAATAGGTTTATTCTTGCAAATGATAACTAATACCAGAATATTCATAATAGACCCGGCGAGTATTATAGTGCTAAGAATGATAGTAAATACTATACGCTGTTCTATATCCATAATGTTTATATCGACTTTTTCGGCTATTGACCCAGCTGAGCTCATGTAAGCAGCTTGCAGCTTCTATGTGAGAGGTTCATGCGCATAATAAAGTATTTCGATGTATCAGGACCGATCCGATGCCAGGACAGATGCTGATGGGCTAGGTTAATAAGTAACCAGACCAACCATAAAATTAATTTAGTTGTTTGTATATTTAAAAGAAGCTTCAGTACTACAAAGTGACTTTCGCAGGGTCTGCTCAATTATTGGGCTTCTGTCTTGCTAGAAAGCAACTTTATGGTTGTTGGAGCCATTGAAATGCATGCCATTAAACCCAAAAACACTTTTCCTCTTCAGAACTATCAAATGATTTTCGTAAATTCAGCTCAATTAGTGTGCTTATTTCTAGCTAGAAATCGACTTTGTGGTTGTGGTAGCAACTAAGTTGCAGACTTTACTGTCAAATCAAACACTGTTCCTGCAAGGAAAGAGCAATAATTATTAAATAGAGGTAACCTAAGAAGCCCCATAACACAATATGAAGCACATGAACTACACCAGAGTTGAAATAACTGAAATAACTAGATTAACATCCTTAGGAGAAAGGACAAACCAATGTACATGTTGTTACAAACAAGAAGCTTGACTAAAGAGTTTGTTGACCCTTCTACAAATGATTCAACACGTTGATTCTAACTTTTGTTGCTAACTATAGTTTATGACTATAGTCTGTAGGTAAAGTTAGTACTCAACAAACTAGTTGCCAATTTTTTCTGACAACAATTGCAGATCCCAGAAGAGACATAGTTGAATCACATAGGCATTGATCAACAGCATTTCTCTGAATCTGTTAACCGCATTAGAGAAATCAGGCAGGACATTTTGAACAAAATGACTGATGACACAACAAAGTTGCAAGGAATGTTTCATCCAAAGCAAAGAAGGAATGCTAGAGGTATTTTTGGCAATAGTAATGCATTTTGTGTACAATATCTTAAGAATTGACAGGAAATGATACATAATTCCTTTTTTATATATGAATACAGGTGTTGCTGTTTGCAATTTCAGTCTGATGAACGAGATGCCCACTCCTAGATGACAAGACAAATTCACCTAAACATTCCAAAAATTCAAAGATGACAAGGTTATCAGAATAAATCGCCTGGTGTACAGCTATATCATCTGGATGACGGGGAAAAATTCTAGTATCAGGAGAGAAATAATTCATCCTGGCAAAAGTCTTCTAGATGGCAGAATGGCTATTGAAGACGATAGAGCACTGCCTAGCTTTGGGAGATTCAGGAAGAAATTTCACAGTACAATTGATAACTACAGTAGTAGATCTAGCATGCAAAGTCTTACGAAAGGTAAATTACATTGAAATTGAAGGTACTGGTCCCTCAATACTATAAATGTCTCAATACTTACTCAAGCTTGCAATCATAAAGATATTTAGTCTCATTGGAATCAAACAACTGCTTCATGAATTTGAGTGTTCAAAAATGAGAAATAACTGAATTTTCGGTCAAAAAGTGCCGTTTCCGAGTAACCTTGCAAAGTATGAAATGAATGATGGACATAAAAAGCCTAAGTTATACGGAGCACAAGTCAATATACTACCTGGTATATACTAAATTGACTCAGCATCCAGAATTTATTTCAATACGATGTACTTTTAAGACATTATTTGTATATTGAGATATCATGTTATGTTTTATTTAGAAGATCTGTTTATATTATATAAGAATTAAAGTTGCAAAGGAATTGTTAAGGAGTTTCACAAATCTACAAGTATTTGCATGTGTAATGGGTGCACAACTACTAGATACCATATGTGAGAACGGCCATACGTTAACATCAACAGCCATCGAGTATACTGCATAAAGTTTTAATAAGGGGATGGTCATTATTAATGTCCGGGACCGAGGAGGAAGGAAAAGCGAAATTTCTCTTGAAAAAGTCGTAACCCATCCAGATTTCGAGTGAACTTTTCAGACCCAACCAAAAGACATCTTTATTCTATATACTACATTGTTTGTCAACTACCACGCATTTCTATGCAGCAATAAAAATTTGATACTTCAAGAGTTATAATTTTGGTTTCATGAATCAACATTTTGACCTAAAGAGTTTGCATGCCCAATCGCAATGTCTTCGCCCCGCTCCCAGGCATTAATAATGATATGTCCCCAATTAACCTTTGATTCAAACTTCAGAAACAAAAATTTGAATTATGTCCATCTGAACTTTTTGATCAGATGTAGTTCGCTGACCTTTGTCAATATCATGTAACTTTTCTCAAACTGTTAATCAAGAAGTGACTAGCCTTAAATGCCCATTATTTAAAGTATGGTTGATGGAACTCTCTGAACGGTGCAAATCAACTTCATATTGAAAAATGACTTTCTGATGTTGGTCGAGTTAAGGACAAGACAATACTTTTTTGCAAAGTTTCAGTGATAGATATCTACAAGTCATAAAAAAAACTAGAATCTCTTAAGGGTATTTAAGAACTGTTAGCAGCGCCGCCAAATGTTTGAGAGCCATGTCAGGCCTATTTTCTCTCAACGTAATTAACCAATAATCACACAGAATGGGCCTAGCCTTAGCAAGTGCGGTCAGAATCCTGCATGATGATTGGTCAATTAGGTTGGGAGAAAATACACTTGGCATGGTTCTCAAACATTCGGCGGCTTGTTAGCTGCGATTGAGAGTCATACTTGAATATTACGGACATCCACCAATAACAAAAACTCGAAGTAGAAAATAAATGGTCACCAAGGGCTTTACCAAACAATCGAAATGGAATGGTAAACGAAATTATGAAACGCAAATAGCATATTAAAAACAGTCCAACAGCTACGAACAAACAGGCGAGTCACCTAGCAACCAAGAACAATAACAGCCAGAATAGGTGCCTCTGTACAGAATACTTTTTTATATTGCAACAAATATCGTAACACTTCTGTTTGCACACCAGCAAATGGCTATTCTGCAGAGGGTAAATGATAGTAACAAAGAAGTTGGAACTTTAATGATTACAAAAAGTTGATTATAGATCTTCTAAATTTATTATTTATGGATGCAATTTTCAGTGTTCAATGATTACAGGCTACATGGCATTGGTAAAAGAACAAAGCAATAGGGAAAGTAATAAATACAACATTCAATCCTAGATATTAATAATGCAAACGACACCAAGTAGATTGTAAAATACCAAAATGACTGTCTGAAGTGCTAGGCTTTCAATTTGAATTTCTGTAATGAAAGTCCGATCACGTAATCATCGCCCAACTTCCTTACAGCTTCTGTTGCTTTCAAAGTCCATAGGTTTGCAAATAGTTTGATTATAGGGAAGCAACGTCACATGAATAAAAAAAATAACATTTCTGCCTATTTATTTAGTATAGCGACTATATAGTTAATTATTTTTCTCACTTAGGTATTTCATACTGTTTTTAAAAGCAAATAGTGTATGTAGCATAGTCAATGAGATGCAATTTTACAAAATTTGAATACAAATCTGTTGGATTTGGTTGAGCATAAGCCTGAATTCTAAGAGATATAACTTAGTGAGATGGAAATTTAATGAAAAGAATAAAACCTGCTGGTAACAACAATCGAATCTCATTTCACACCTACTTGTTGTAAACACAATGCAATGCAAGGAAGTTTTAATAACATGATGACTACAATAGAGCCATCTCAATGCAAGCTCTAGCAAGCATTGAAAATATACTGACTGGAATACGTTTTCTCTTGCAGACTTTGAAGGATGCTTTTGATACGTGCAACTTTCCATAAATAATTATACCACTTTGATAGAACACTATTGTATTGTATTCACTGTGTTTGTACAGCCGCATTTAGGCTTTGTGAAGGCGGCTCTAAAAACGAGAGTAGTGTGCCACGGAGAGAAGCACGGCTGGCTAGCTGGCTACTAAAATTACTTTAGATGATATCTTGCAATCAATAAATGACATGAAGTCAATCATACATTAGTTTAAATTAATCCCGGCTTGTGTATCTAAAGTTTACACACACAGGTTGTGCATACGTCTTGTTTAAATACAATGAATATAAATAGAGATTGTGAATTTAGCTTCACTGATCCTACTTTGCCATAAATCTCCCGAAATATAGACACTTGCTTGCTTACACATCTCGCCAAAGAGTATCAAAATATATATGGACCAATTGTGAGTTCCAGTCATATACATATATGAGTAAAATATGATACGCTGTATCAAACATATTGTTTACAAGTGATATTCGCTATGAGCCAAAGGATTATGCAATAATCAGATATGCGTTATTTAGTAGACTTAGATGTTAGAAATATGAGCAATGTCTGATGATTAATTATAATTATTGAATATGAATGTTAAAATCAATACACTAAGATTCGCAGAAAACAATGGCAAGTATCCCAATAGTTATTTTCCAGAGGAAACACAAGAAAAGAACAGTCAAGTTCATGGAGAGACAGTAGCTGCTCAACAACAGATATGTCGTGATAAGATGAAACTGTGGAAGATAACATGTGTGCATGATACAGAACAGTAGCATAAAATGCAGTTTGCATCAGAAGGGATAAAAGTAATGATACAGCAGCATGGAAAAATCAAGCCTCGGCTAATCAGGAATAAATCTATTCATACTATACAAATTTAACGTATATTATCTAGAGGGAAGCATGCATTATAGAAGAGTCAGATAATCTAAAAATGAGAAGAAACATAATATTACCTTTAGAATGGCTAGCAGAAATATATCCAATACTAAACACACAATAACAATGCAATAAAACTGGACATGCTCTAAATGAGATGTTTGATCAATCTCTCAGTTACTATACGAGCAAGTCAGATATATAGTTTTACATTCATAAACAAGGCAGGTACCATCATTCAGTCTTGAACTTACACATTCAATAGAAATCGCTCATATTTCGATTATGTTTTTTCTGGTTTGCGTTAAAAGTTAGCAATACGACATGAGAGTATCAATCAAATCACGAAAACTAAGCTGAGATATTTAAGCATGATATCATGTATTGCAAACACATTGATGAGATCAACCCATAATTGAAATTTATTTTATTCACAATGAATGAAGTTTTTGGTGGTTAAATAAAATGACCAAATTGACTTAGCGGCCGTGGTTCAGGTGCTGGTGCTGGTGCGGGTGACGGAAACGACAAAAGAGATGATAAACATGTATAAAATGACTATGCTCCAAAATTTCTTTATGATAGAACAGCCGATTTCGTACAGATCATGGCTGGCCAAACCACGATTCGCGAGCTACACGTGACTCTTTGACAAATAACATACGGCTTGAGGGCACGTTTAAGCCAACGAATATGAAGGACAATCTCTATCAAAAATAAGACTGGATGAATTCACTATACTAACCTATTTTAGCTAAAGATGAGTTCAAAGGTTCTCGTAGGAGTTCTGGTAGCTCATTATTACCATGTTGAATGATGTAGGAAAAGTGATAACGTTAATTTTTATTTACATCTTGCAGCTGCTAGTCATGAATCCTGTTGCAAGCTGTCCTTAAACTAGAGGAGTTTGGCCGCCCTTGGTATAGACGGATAGCCATAAGTGTAGGAGGTATAGGGACTGGGGAAGGGGGGACTGTAGCCCTCTCAGCTAGGCAGAAATCTATGTCGTTCGGAAAATTTCTTCAGAAAAAACAATGTTTTTTTCCAAAAGTAGCTCCAGCATAAAAGAGCGAAACAACAACTCATTCCGCCAAATTATCAATCATTTGGGCATAAAGTTTGCAGCCCCCCTAAATTTAAAGCCCATCTACGCCTATGGCATGTGGATAGCTATGAATTATAAACATGAATAGAATGTTAATGCCCCAGCAACTTTTCATAAGCAATATACGTCTACAATACTGGTTAATTTGCAGTGAGTATAGACAAGCTTTTTTTTTGGGGGGGGGGGATGCGGCCAAGTGGTTAGAGCGCTTGACTGTTGAGCAAAACATCAACGGTTCGAGCCGAACCCTCGGATCATAGTTCCAATGCCCGCCCATTGTCTACCCAGCAGCAAATGGGTACCTGGCGGCAACAGCGGGGAAGGCGGCGAGGAAAGGTGGCGAGGAAAGGTGGCGAGGAAAGGTGGCGAGGAAAGGTGGCGAGGAAAGGCGGCGAGGAAAGTCGGCGAGTAAAGGAACTGGCTACCCTACCTCACTATGCCGACAGCTCAGGATAAGTGTCGTCTCTAACGGGCATTCCCCAATGTACGGAATCGTATATGGGACTATCCTTTACCTTTTCTATAGAAAAGTTAATTATAGAAAAATAAACAGCATTCATTCGTATATACGATTAGGACTTTACTCGAGACTGTCTAGCACATTGATAAGCCAGGGTAAGCCTTGGATTCATTATATATGCAGAGAAAAAACTAACCAAATTATTATGACTTTTAATCCTCTTCTGTAAAAAATGTATGCTTATCTTCCAATGTTTAATTTCAAATCTTAAAGAAATTAACAGGATGTCTCAACAATAAGCAATTACTTGTTGGTTGCAGCTAGGAAAAAAAATTGGCAGAAATATATGCATGAACACTTCCTACCTGAATAATCACCGCAGAAACATGAGCTAACAGGCATATGAACCAGATATGTCTAGAGCATAAAGTGAATTTCTAAAAACACAAATTTCACTAGTACCACTCTCCTTCTCGATCCTACATTATCATATCATTATTTGAAATTATATTCATATTGCTTGATACACAATTACTATATGCTTAGAAAAGGGGGTCCACTTGTGGTAATTGGATCACAGGATATAACTGTATAACTATTAGTAACTTATTGCAATTTCGTCGTTAAAGCGGTCGACATTACAAATGACAATACGGCAAGGATTATTTCTAAAAATGATGGCAATTACAGTGAGGATGACAGTAATGGTGGTGAGAACGATTATGCTAATGCTGGTAATAATGGTTGGTATAATCACGATATAGAAGATAATTGCCACATTACTTGATAACAGTTATGAGAATAATACCTGATAAATATAATGAAAGAACTAAGGATCTAAATTTGAGTTGTGTGATATTACTGTATACTAATTTACCTTTTGAAAGCTTATTTGACTTGGGCACGAAGATCACTGCAGACTACAGGTCGCAGTTAAGTGCAATGAAAATTCGACAGATAAGGTGGATATGATTAACCACTATGTCGGATGCCATTTCACCATACTGCGTGCAAACCATGTTCACATTCAACACAGTGGCATTCTGTTGATGACTACAATAGTGCTTCGATCAGATGGCTCGGAGTGACTTTAGGAAATAATGCAGCCCGTGATCACATAAAAAAGTGAGGTCTTATCAAGAGAGGAGATATTCATGTCAGCTGATAAGCACAACTGCTTGGAATTAATCAAAACAATTAAAAAACAGTGCATTTCCAGGCCTCGAACTAGGCACTTCATTAGATAAACTCAATCTAATGAAGCACAAATCTGATTGACCCTGAGAGCTACCATGTGGCTTGTAAGAACTTTCGTATGTCAAAACCGTACTTGGTAAGAACAGAAATTTATGATAGGCAGGCTGGTCAATTAGTTGCTCAAAAAATACCATTTGGGCCCTCTTACACCTAATTGCAGAAAACTCAATTGTGGCCTAGAAACGGAGTTACAATATATAAATTCAACCTTACTATTAAATAAGCGTATTAATTAAACTAGAGAATAGTGCATTCTTCAATTGTGAAAGATAATGAATGGTTTAGATCTAAAGAAGATCGGCCTGCAAGCTGGATTAAATGTCTTACTATCTTCCGATTCACTTACTATGTATGCTAGCAGAGGGAATACCTCTTGAGAAGGCCTGTTCTAATACTGCTCACCGTTAACTAACCAAATGAAACTAAAGGCCGACTTCCATTGGAGCTTTTTCGTACACGCGGGTGTAGCGCCCAAACTCTGAGCGTGCGTAGTTACATGCTTTTGCGTGCGCTTTGCGCGTCAGAATTTGAGAGAAGCTCAACTTCCTGGCGCCCAAAGTGCATGCAAAATCAAGACCAGTTCCTTTTAAGTACGCGTGCTGAGAACTGTGCGCTACGCCCGCGCGCACGAAAAAGCTCTAATGGAAATCGGCTTTAAGGAAAATGCAGAAGAGGAACGCTTGGAATTTGGCTGTAGCCATTTTGTTTGACTTTTTGGACTACTTCTATCAACATTTACTATAGCTAAATTCATAAACGGTTCCGATCATGGTGCTGTTGTTACCACATGTGACTTAAGATGGTCTGCTCTGACGTCAAATTTCTTTGCTGTAGAATTCATCACTCTTATGAGTGATAGACAAACTTCTAGCAAAAAGTTTGGTTGGTACATGACACTGATCTTTATATGGCATTGCAGGTAACATTCGAAGGGTGTATACTAGTGTCAGCTCCTAGTAAACGAGAAGAATAGAGAAAGTGCACCGAGGGAAACCAAACGCAGCGTTAAGTAAAAAGCGTAGCTATGGATAGCATAGCAACTCATGATATGGGCCTTGGTTTGCAGGTTATAAAACTGGCACTTCGTTTATGCAAATTTCCTCTAAGTGCTCTGTATTTCATTGAAATGCAAAAGCGCAAACATCTTATCATCAGCATTTGTAAGTAAGCCAGCAGAGACATTATAGGAGAAATACAAATACTCTTTCCAAACCAGATAAATTCAATATTTCTTCTTCAAAAACAAGATTGACTTAAAGGTCTACATCTTCATAGGCAAGCTGAAAAATGGGAAATCAACAAGCATGGGAGGAATGAGTGTGAAACTGTTGAAAATTGGCGCAGAACCTTAGTCCTGTTTTAGCGTTCCTACTCAACTCCTTACTAGGAGACGGTGCTGTACCTAAAATAAGGAAAAAGGAAGGAATGCCCTTACCTATAAATATAGAAAGAAAACTTATAAAGAAAACAGAAGGGGTAAAACAACATGTCCCCGCGAACGTCTGGAAGAAAACCAATAGAGAGGACAGCCACCTAATATATGTTAGCATATTTCACCATAGGACAATATATTACTGAAAATCAAGAATGCACCGAAACATCATATTGTCACTAGAACGTTCTGGAATCTGCCCATATATTTACTCAAAACCCGGTCCAATTGGACGCAGTATTCATCACATCAATCATATCACGAGAATCTATCCATGTCTGGTTACATACTTCGGTTCACCATTCAGTCGTTATCCGACATTTTATACTCTGAAAAGTGTCTGATGACAGAAGTGCTTTCAGCATGCCAAAGAATGGTCCCACTTTTCCGTGGAACGGTGAACTTTATAATAATCTTATTGAATCTCAGAAGAGTACTGCTTGAAAATAGTAAGCAAGCCATCTTATACCATTATTAAAAAAATCGTCGAATGTGAGTGTACAGCTAATTTTGAATGTTTTCAACTGTGATTGAAAACCAAACTTAGAAGAAAACTACTACAGCTCCTCATTGCTTTCTCCTACCACATGACATAGAATGCTAAAGGCAAATAGAAATTGCTGTAATATATATCTTAATACTGCAGAACTCAAAACACAAACAAAAATGCAACTAATAGAATGTACCCGAGAGATAAAAGAGTAATTAACTGGATATGAATCGACATTTAAGTTGCTACTAATCAAAAAGCTCCATTTAAAACTCATCAAGCTTAAAATTCTTCAATACGCCTTCTCTGTGCTTGAGCACAGAGATTAAGTAGCTTAGGAAAAAGAGCTTCGAACAGAAGGTGAACTATCTCAGCTCATTTTTTGCTTCATACAGGGGAATAGTAACCATTGATACCATATCATTCTCAGCAACAGACGTATGCGAATATACCTTAAGTTTTAATACTTTTAAGAGTTGATGTACGTCTTAGTATGAAGTATCATGGAAAGTTCTTGGGGCCTATAACAAAAATTTGGCATAGCAAGCGAGAAAGGTTAAGTAGCAGATAGGGAGATAAGATCGAGTTTGTTGATGTTAGATTTGAAGCGAGATAAGTTGTAGGATTTGGGGAAGGAAGTGAAAGGTAAAGCGTTCGGTATTTGAAAAGTTCTTGGAATGAAAATATTTCTTTCTTTTTTTTTATATTCGATATGAATGCTTACAAAACAGAATTACATACTACAATACTACGAACTACTATACCACACTTACAAGGACGATACCAGGGGGAGCAAAACATCATCACTACCCCCTAGCATTTAACATAAACCTAAACACAAGCACAACTACTGCAATGATTCGATTAAACGCCGGGGCATTTGTTTGATTTATTTTGTTATTTAAGGGGCACGTTTATGCAAGGGAGGGGGCGTTTTGGAGGGGCGTTTTTCATTTGCATCCACTGGCGCAAATGAAAAATAGAAGGGGCGTTTACTTGAAAAAGATCTAGCAGTAGGGGGGTACTCGACGTGGGGTTGTCGAGAAGACGGGGGCCTTTGATCGAAGCATTGCGGTAGTTAACAAGTTACAAAAAGCTACTAAATTAACTACAAGAACGAGAATACATATATTTATAAATATTTATGGAGGGAGAGACAGAGGAAGTCATACACGTTTTCATTCCTGACTTATTCAAATCGTTTGGAGACCTGGATATATTTGAGCGTTGCTGTTAGAATCTTGGAATTTGAATCAAAAGATAACTGTTCATGGCCATAAAGGATTATTTTTAGCAACTCTTCATTTGAAAGATCTATTAAACCACGAGGCAACAGTATCGCATTTACACTGCTGAGAAGATCACGTCTATCTTCATCATATGTATGGCAGAGAAGGAAATAGTGTTCCGTGTCCTCAATACCATCATTCGTTGGGCACAAAGGGTTCAAAGTATCCCTGAAATTATGTTTAAATTTATGAAAATTTAGCTTACTGAGTCCAACTTGTAGCTGTGTAAGGATGGATAAACCTTTCGGGTCATGAATACGTTAGACAAACTTTCGAGGTGGACGGATAATTGACAATAGTTTTTTCTTGAATATGTTAACAGAGCTGGAAAGTCTAATCTCAGGGTCCAATCTTTCCCATTCAGATAAGCAGTTGGGATAAAAACTCGATTTGAAAGCTTCCGTTCTTGTTTGTATTTGCCCTATTGTAGCATTTGTACGGAGATCGTAGTTGGATTTATAAATTTGTGGAACTGGATGTCTTGTGTAATCTCGGGTCGAGTTGTTCACTATTTTATAGAAGAGGTTAAGGCGTCTGCTCCATCGTCGGAGGTTTAATGATTCCCAACCAAGCTCGTTATACAACTTTTCACGAGAAGTACCCTTCCAGGTGCCTGTTACTGCTAATGCAGCGGAGTATTGGACAGATTCAAGTTTTTCCATTTGATTAGTTAGGACAACACTATCACCATGTTCCAAACTTCTATGTGGGATGTGATATATGACGTCACCATAGTCAAGATGCGGGCGAACGCAGAGTTTGTACATTTCACAGAGGGTATGACGTGGTAGGTATTTCGAAAAAAGTCGCAATACTCCTATTCCTTGCCTGGATTTGGAAATAATGGCTGTAATATGGCTAGCAAAGGATAATTTGGAATCAAATAGGATTCCAAGGGGTTTTTGCTCCGGGACGTTTTAAACTGGGACATCATTAAAAAATATGGGTGGATGATTTGGCGGACATCTCTTCTTAGAAAAGGTCACCTCAACTGCCTGTTTACTGATGTCTGGATTGAAGGACATTCTCCATTTACGTGCCCAAAGATTTATCAGGCTCAAATCATGGTTAATATCAATGGCAGCTGAGTTTGGATCATGAGCGATAGTGAAGATAGATGTATCGTCGGCAAATAATTTAACGTCACATTTTAATTCATCTGTCAGATCGTTTATGTAGATTAAGAAAAACAGAGATCCCAGGATCGAACCCTGCGGTACACCAGCTTCAATAGCGCCCCATTGAGATGCTTTACCATTTAAAACAGTACGCTGTTTTCTGTTAGCAAGGAAACTTTGGATTATTGCAAGCAGTTTCCCAGAGATACCACATCGACGCAATTTGTATAGGAGACCCTTATGCCAGACCCGGTCAACAGCTTTCGATATATCAAGGTGAACAGAACGAACCTCTAGAGTAGGGTTGCAGTCAATTGCTTGGAATATAGAGTTGACAATAGATAAAAGCTGGTTTATCGTTGAATCCCCTGGGCGGAAACCTGATTGATTAGGGTTGAGTACGTTATTAACTGCTAGATGCTGATAAAGAGTATCAAATATTAGCTTTTCTAAAATTTTACCAAATATTGGTAGAAGAGAGATGGGACGATAATTCTGTTTACGGTTCTTAAGATTCTCTTTGTGGACTGGAACTACATTAGCCTTCTTCCAAATTTCAGGAAAGATACCTTGACTGAGGCAGTTTTCAAAATTAATTTAAGAGGGGGCAACAGCACATCATCGCATAGCTTAATCATGCGAATCGATATATCATCCCAACCGTGAGCTTTATTTGGGTTCAACGGTCGAATTACAAGTATAATTTTTTCATCCCAAATAGTAAATTCAGTCAGTGGCAGAGTAGAAGGGGTAGTGTTCGTGGATTAGGCAACATACCTTGAAAAGAGTATGATAGGGTAGAGCTTCAGGTGGTTTAAATACGCTTCAGTGGGTTGGAAATAATAGTCTCTGTTTCCAGTGAGCAATGTCGGTGAAAAGAACGATAGAAAATGGAAAGATCTGCAACCAGACGACGGTGAGAGAGGGACTGTGGTGAGATTTGGATTATTGATGAGACAGTGCTTTGGATTGGGCTTTTTCGAGAAGATAAGGATGCAATTTTGGAGCACCACTTCAAACAAAGGAGTAGTACTCTAGAGAAGGAAGAATTTGGGATTTGTATACAGCTAATAGCTGGGACAGTGAGAAAACACTACGGGTTCTTGAAATGAAGCTGAGTTTCTGAGATGCCTGTTTAGCAATGGAATGAATGTGGGGATTCCAAGTGAGGTTAGATGAAAGCGGAGATTGAAGAGTAATAGGATAAATTGATTTAGAAAGGTGTTCAAATAGAAGTTCATGATTATTTTTGAGTCTAGTGAGTGATATAGGGTGCAAATGAGTTTAGAAGTACAGCGGAGGGAAATTGTTCGCCAGATGAGAGCTGAAATTGAATCGGATGTGAGGTTTCTACATCACAGCAAATAAATGCAAAAACGCCACCATTTGGAAAACAACTCACAACAAGGGCATCTTAGATCAAGAGAAAAAATGGAATTGTCATTTGAGTCAAGCGGTTTAAGTTCAGTGTTGGTCAGGAAGAGTGCATGAGGATTTGAGAAGCTGGTGTACAGAGTTGAAATTGGGGGATAGTCCAGGAATGTTGCAGAAGGAGATAGAAAAGGTAGCCCTCCGGCCCTACGAGCTAGGAGTGGCTCCAGTCGCAAACTGGCAAAGCAGGCAGCCAGGGAATATACATCAGCTCGTGAAGCAGCCTCCCAAACCGCTACCAGTGGGCTTGGACCTCTGTAGTAAACACATATATAGGAAACAGAGGCTCAAATCAGAGAAAAATTAAGAATCATTTAAGAACATAAGCAGGCTGAGTTTTTAAAGTAAACTTAAAAAATCTGGTTTTGCAAGAAAATTTTTTATTAAATTGGAAACAAAAATGCAAACAGAATCCGTCTCTCAAGTGTTTTCACTACGAATTCTAATTCATGTCTCACAGTTATGCAATTTTAGGAAACACTTAAGAAACATTTAAGGCTGGATTATATAAAATATCAAGAAATATCCAGGTTGAAGTAAGAATGTTTGCTTCTTACAAAAAAGGCGTGTATTAATGTGTTGTTGAATATATTCCTTTGTTCCTTGTGATTCATTGAGAGTAGGACGGTATGGGATCACAATTGCGGAGTGATCAGCAACGCAATATCACCCAGCAATACCAAATGAAGGAAGACACGTAATGATGCAATACCAGAGAGCCCGGGTTGCGATCACTAATTGGCCTTCTGAACCAGAAAGAGCTTCGGAAATATAGATATTCCAGCTTCAAAGTTATTAAAACTCCCATCACAATCAATATCAATTTCAAATTTACTCTTCTTTCAGTCGATTACAGTTTTATCTCCTTTCAAGAATTGTCAGCTTTTAGTGCATTAAAATTAAACGGAACTTTGTAAGCAACGTCGCTGTTTTACATACCGTTTTGTTCTTATCTGAAAATGGATTAATTATGTATCAAGCAGTTGAAAATAATTTACCATTGTTTATCATTATAAAATTAATATTGTATGTCTAGTCTAGTAAGCTTGATTCTCAAACCATTTATAAACGATGTCAATTGACTTTCAAAAAATTTCACTAACTCTCAACTGAAATAATTGAGATTTCTAAGGAGTGCATAGTGTTATAGGTTTGTAGTAAAGGAATGCATAAATCAACGAGGTAGTCAACATGTCTTGAGTTGAAGCCATCATCTACAGAAAAATGACTCAATGATTGGTGATTCCAGTTTTGAATGCTTGTGTTCCTTTCATTTGGGGAAATTTTTATGCTACAGCCTTTACTTTAGGGCTTTTACCAGTGACAACAGCCTTGCTTCGCTCATATACCTTAATCATTAACTGAGAAAGGCGACCATAATTTCATTTCAATTCATTCCAAGTATTTAGGGGGATCAACACTCGGCACAATACTGGTTTTCAAGGGATCCTCCATTTGCAAAAAAATTATAAGAAATTAAGACAAACTAATTTCACACATTACTAAAATATTTGACACAAAATATATAATACAAGAATGAGAAGGAAAAGATAGTTCTAGCATAGAACCTTAAGCTCTCAGCCCACAGGAAAAACAACAAATAATGCAGCAATCTGCCATCTTTGAGTAAAGCTGAGCTCATTAAAAACTAATTTGCTTCACAGTCATCCCAACAGAGGTTGAGAACTGATATTTATCAACGCATGATAAGCTCTCTCGGTTGATTTTCAGAAAGATAAGCTCTTTCTCCTAGCACTGACAATCTAATTTAAGATGTGCATCCAAGAACTTACAGCACTTTTACTGCTGTAATAGTAATATTCAAATTCTTCAATGCATAAAGCACCCAGTGAGAACCTCTGCAAGTATACTGTGAGACACTAACTTCACATAAAATAACCAATTACTTTGCTGCTATTCACATCAATATTTGATATCAACAATAATTTATCTATGGCTTAATCGTGTGCTACACATCGCATTGGTCTAACAGTTTCTAATGGAAATTCCTCTGTCTATTTACAAGCAGAGTACACAACTTTATTGGTTGTGACAGACGATACTCACCACATACTCTATTCTTTTTCTCTATTTTGGATAGAGGTGCAGAGGACAGAAGTTGTAAGAATAGTTTAGGGCCAGGCAGATTAAAACACGAAAGTGGTGAAGTTTATAAATTGATTCGGCTTGCTCTTACCTATCATACACTGAAATTTTAATAGCAGCTGGAGTTCTCTATTGTATTTTGAAGTTATTGCATTGGAAGTTATTCGTAAAAACTTTATTAAATAGAGGAAATTAGCATACCAGAATGAATGTAGAATCCAAACAATATAATAAACAGATGAAAAATTGATTAGTGCATTAACTTGTCTGCTTTCTGCAACATCAGTGTTATAACATTACAATTAAGAGACAAGTAGATTATCATGGAAGTTGTTTGACGGAGGAAAAAGGGATATAATGGAACCTCCATTTTAGATTCTGGGCAAATTTCGGTTTCCAACACCATGGCAGATAGGATTGAAAAATCCTAAGCTGTGTGATTGCTGTTTATGGGCAGTTGCATTATTGGACCCTTCAGAAGATTTTCTTAGTGGCTAAGAATGTGCAGACATCAAGAATCAGACGTTCCCAATTGGACTGTGTGGTCATATAATATTGGATACATATCTTTAGAAGAAAGTAGCAAATTTATCGCCGTCGTCGGCATCATTTTCATGACCACGGTGACGATGTTAACGATGACGATGATGACGAAGACAATGACGACGACGAAGGCTACCAAAACCACTACCATACCAAAATAACCGGGGGGGTGTAATACCAAACGCAGTAGTTTTAATTTTGTTGAGCTCCATTTGATGTCATCCTGCCATCACTAGCAAATTAACCAAGGAAATACTTTGTGGATATACATACATACATAGCTAAAGTAAAAAAAAAGGGACAAGAGACCACATGGCATAGTGAAATACATGGCAATTTGATTCTTGGTACCAAAATACATAATATGGCATTGTGGTGCCAAAAATCTAGCAATCTCTTATGTTTTCCTTTCTATGCATGAATACAGATTTACGTGTGAGTCAATCCACGGACTCTGGGGCACTCTTGGGTCTGAATGCAAAAAAGTACTAAAACATCCCCCGATTTTCACTATTTTCCTCTTTGTATGTAAATTAATCTAAGTGAATTCATGCATATAATTAAACAACTGATACTTTAGCTGCCAAGCAAATAATGCATTCCACAGACCCGTTAATTCTAACCCTCTACTCAGAATATTATCAAGATATCCTGAGATGAAATACAACATGTCTGTCGTTGACTGTATCATAAGCAGGTTTAATGATAGAACTGACGGAAATGATAGCCTATTATTATCTCATACGTTACACATATTGTTAATGCTGTTCCTATTGCCATCAGCTCTTAAATTAGGCCAGTAATAGCAGATGACCAAAGGCTAACAGAATGATCTCTTTCCTATATTGGCAGCACTTTCCTCAATATTCTGGCAGCTCCCAATAAAGCAGCCTTCTGCATCACTCCAACATTGCATGTTATCCCTAATTTTTTCAATCCACCTGTCAAATTCTTCGGTGATACTTCAAAGAGCTCCTATCACTACACACAAACCTTTTACACGTTTGAGTTTTAACAATCATCCAAACTCTCACTTCAAGTCCTGTTTCTTTCCTACTCTTCCTCTTCTTTTTCTCGTATATTTACATCAGCTGGTACAGCAAGATCAATTATTAATCCCTCGAGTACTTCCTTGTCAACTAAAACTATATCTGGTTTTCCTGCCTCATTGTCCCATTTAATATTGCTATTGTTATCATAATTATTCTGAATTCAAATATTGTCTGAAACATCATATAATCTGCAGTCATTACACTACAACTGTAAGCCTCTCTAAATGCAGGTGCTCTCTAATTGGCTACTTGTGCTACAAATAAAGCTTACATATAGTGTCAATAAATCGTGCTTAGTCCAGTCTTTTCCTCATGGGTAAACAATATGAAAATTGCTAATTTACAGCTAATTAAAGCCTATAACAAAAGCCTATAAACTATTGTTAGAGCATAAATCCAAACGGAGTCCTACCTCCCTCACTAACTTCATTTGCATTACGACTTTAAAGTATCAAATCGACATAATATTTGTCTTTGATAGACATTGCCTGAAGAGAATTTGATTATCAAAAGCAGAAAATCATACTGTCAATAATATTATTCTCAAAATCCAAATGATAGACCGCTGAAATACTAAATAATGACCAATATTGGAAAGAAAAAATATCAAAAAAGTCTTTGCTGTATTTAGTAGATTCAGGTCGAAAGTCTTGTACCAAAACATCAGCTCTTGCGAGTCGATTAAAATTTCTGAAAGGAATCACAAGAAATGCTAACGAGGCTTAGCAATTTCAAGGAGTTTGTTCTCGAGGATGTCGTTTATAAGGATATAGTTATCCGATTAGAAAAAGACTCGAAACGTCAGGACTGGATTTTTCAAACTACAGAAAATTCATTAATAAGGATCTCTAGCATAAAACTTACTAATAGTCCGCAATAATGGTTTTGAAGTGGCAGGTATAACATGTCTACTATGTGTGTCTGCCAGTCATAAAAGATTCTGAATGTTATTAGCCAACAAGTACTTTTCTTCCTCGCGCAGTATCAAAATTGAATTTTGTGATGTTAAGAAAATCATAAAAAGCCTTGATATAGAAAATGTTCAAAGTTTTAGCATTTAGCATAAAATGTACTTAAAGAAAGCGCATGGAAAATGGAACTGATTGTGTTATAAATGGAAATGGGTGGCGAATTAATTGAAATATGTTTCATATAGTTAAATCTGTTGTCGTTTGTGTAAAGTTTATCTGTAATTTGCTGCTGATGAAAAACTTCGGTAATACGGGAAAGTGCTAACAATCGTATTGATACTTTAATGTATGACAGCAAAAAGTGATGATAATTTAATATACGCGTCCTCTTTTGAAAATAATTTAATATGGCGTAAAGTACATAAGGCATATCTAACAGTATATGTTAACGAAAAGCAAGATACCACTGCTTTTCTACAAAAAAACATTAATTACGAACCTTTGGGTGATCTTTGCCATGCAAGTCAACAGAAGTAAACAAGATCCAAGTGATCTGGTAGAAAGCTTTTCTCACATTCATCGCTGGCAGGTGCACATTTTAAAGCATTTTACTTTGCAGCTAGATGGAAAGTGTCCATTCGCTATAATACAAGTCCAAACTCAAACAACAGATCAAACTGAATTGATCGGGTTGTTTGATGACTCTAGTCGCACCTTTATCAGGCTAGAAGCTTTCTTTCGTGTTGACAATGCTATATCTATTGTACCAATTCGGTACTCTTTTCAGCTATGAAAAGAAAAAAGCCTGAACGCAGGCAGAATCTTAGGTAAGCTTTGTATTCTTAAACATCAAAGGCGTGCGAAGTCTTGTCATGGTGCTAGAGTCATCATTTCTTTCCACTTCTATTAACTGTTTTCAATGATAAATTACTGTAAGATAAAGTAACATTTGAGTACGATACAATGTCATCAAAACTCATCTTCAGGTGTGAAGGTGATAATGAAATTCAGACATCGGTAAAGATTCTTTGGAGTTCCATTCCTAGGATTGCAGCAAAGCTCAAATATGTAGTAATGAAATTTATGAGAAGATCTGGAAAAAATTTTGTGTTTTGATGCAATCGATCATTCAAACTGCTATGAAATGTGATGCTTTATGATATAATTATTGGGCACTGCTGAGAATATTAAAGGAGCAATACAGCAAGAGGCAGCAATAGTACTCCACATTTTCCGCATTTCAGAAAACAATTGATGCATCAAAAGGACAGCCCGTTTCATGCAGAAAACTTTCAGCCTGCCGGGAAGCCTCAAAGCTAATTAAGAGGAAAAGTCACCTGATCTTCAAATTACAGTCAATAAATTTCACGCGAAATTGTCGATAACACGAATATTTGCAATTCACATTTATTACAGCTAAACATTTGCTGGACAATAAACATTGTGCTAACCTTTTTGTGGAAACTGGAAGTAAAAGCAATACGGACCTAATTACATCAGGGAAGCATGAGCAAACAGCAAATGTGTTGTTTTCTCGCCTTACGGTCGAAAGTGATAAATTATTTAGCATCGCTGCTTAGCAATAGTGAGATGTTCTCCGCCACAAGCAAATTCTATCTGAGCTTAAGAGCAATATCGCTTTACTATGCAAAGTTCAAAGGAGGCGTCAATGTCTATTCACATCTCTCTTATAATTTTTGCATTGAGGGTGGAGAGACGGTGTAGTGCGATTACAACACCATTTCAAACGAAGCCAAGGAAATATAAGCTAAAGTATTGACTCCCTAATTAAAACGTGGACTTTGGAATACCAAACCCATAGGATAAATAATTCAAACTGAAAGATTTTGAATTTAACTCGAATGAAAATCGCACTGGCATATGCTGCCTGTGACCTAGGCCTGATATTTTACCAAAAATATCAAAGAAGCATTATTCCTAACATTCGGCTACTTCTTGCCGAAGTGCTACTTGTCACCAAGATATCATACTTGCATAAATTTCAAGCATTGTTCGCAAGTCTATGTTGTATTTTAAATGCCAAATTAATGAAGCATAGAACACACCATGCTTACTATACAGATCGTTCTATAAAATGGTCTAATACATAGCTTCCACTTTCTACCTAACGAAAGTTAGTTAACACAAGGGATATGATAGATATATATTTTATTGTGAAGTATGAGCGGGATAATGAATGACCCGGGTGGGACTTGAACACGTGGCTTTTCATTTAGTAAGTCGAGTGTCCTACCACTGAACTATCGAGGTACTATTATTATTATTATTATTTTATTATTATTTCAATCCTGTATACATATAATTCCCTTTAGCCAATAATCTCAAAACACAGAATATCCTAATTACAGTTATATAAATAGAGTTAAGCTAAATTATCTTTAGCAGCTGCTCTTCCAGGGAGTCGAGAGAGTCGAATGTTAAACAATTCGGAACGTTGACGGCTGATTACTTTTATGTTATAACTGAACGATCAAAGTTTGCTAATTGTTTAACATTCTCAACTACTTACAAGGCCAGTTGCCTTTTAGTCTAGCCCTGATATTAATAGAACAGGCTCTGTCCTGCAGACGTTGCAAGGTAGTCTATTTTCTAATAGGAAAACTCCCCCAGGTCAAATAAGCACATCGCAGATGGCCTTAGACAAATGTAAGGTAAACATGATTAAACTGGGATCGTGAAATAAGAATTCATAATATGCTAAATGACTTAAGTCCGACACTAACCTTGCCATTCACTTCGCTATATTGTACATTATAGATTAAGTCTTCATCTACAATATCCCCTATGATATCTTTGCAACAAGCACTATTTTTCGACAATAAGAGTCAATAGTTCTCAAACTTAAAAATTTCTGTCCTTCGAGGGTGTCCGATCATTAAATATTCAGTTCTGCTAGGTTTGCACTTAATTTTAGTATTCACATTCATTTCGAGAATATTCTGAACACTTTGTAGGCACTTGCTTTTAGACTGCTAACGTTACCAGATGATAGTGCAATTCATCTGCACACATACCAGTAGCTCTAAGCAGTTTTTGAAGTCATTTAAGAAGGCGGCAAATAAGAGTGGTCCCAAGCATGAACCCTGAAGGACATCGCTTGCTACCTGCTTGGCCCCTGACTTTTGACAGTGAAAAAGGAAAATTGCTCTGTTGGCTAGAAAGATGAGAGTCGTTCTTCCGGAATGTGCCTGATACCGAGTGCACCTAAATTTTTAACTAATATTGTATGATCTACGGTATCGAAAGACTTTTTCAAATCAAGAAATAAGGCCAGGTTGAGCTGTTTTTTATCCATAGTTTTATATCAGTACTGCATATCAAGGATGCTCGAGTGAAATACTTTTCAAAAAGCAGACTAATTCCGTTTCAATACTCTTCTAGCTATGAAGTTTCCGATATCCTCGAAAAAACTCGAACAATTGGCATTTAACTGCTTCCATCTATTCTTGAGCCTGCCATGCCTTAAAATCGGCGTGACCCTTGTTCATTTCCAAATACCTAGGAAAAATCCATAACCCAACAACAGTTTGAAAATCACGGCAAGTGGCTTGCAAATAATGTCTCAAGCATATTTCATTAACAAAATAGAAATCTTGTCTAGACCCGTTCTCTTCATATTTCTGTTGCATGGCGTTCATCATATATGTTGCATCAATAGGTGTAAATGCGTCATTTTGTTCCGTTGCGTGTTGAAATGTTTAAGACAATCATACTGAGGTCTAGTCTCCAAATTGCTAACAAGGTTCGGTACTATTTAGGTACAACGATGATGAAGTGCTTCAGATATATCTTTTTATGAAAAGCAAAAGCACGAAAAAACAGCTGAGCCGAACGCTATTCGAACTCGCGACCTCTAACTTCGTACATAAAATTCGCGTATTTACGTACAAAACTCAGGAGTTGCGAGTTGGAATCCGACTCCATTCAGGCATTTTCTCAAACCTTCACTTTTCATTTCCCCTGTATCCTGTTTTGTGTGTACATACATCTTTTACTTTTGTAATTGTTTCCCCTTCACATCCAAGCTCGAAATTTCTACCGAAGGGGCTGCTTTTTGTAGTACATTGCTAAAAACTTGTAACATTCTCGAAGGTCTCAATTGTTTTCTTCAATTAACCAAAGATAATGTGACTATAATGCATCTCGCATTTTTTGGCCTAAATTATGTTGCGGAGATACTTGTACATGCTCAATTTGTAAGAAGATATTTCCACCGCCGTTCTAGCTGCATACTTCTGTTTAGTTAGTTTCCGGGCCACCCTTCTTGCTGTTGCTCAGGGGTAAGTAATTTTCTCCATATATTTTACTGTCTGCAACCGACCGTCTACTAGCAAGACTGGAATTATTGTGGGAAAACAATGAAGATTTTGCCTACTTCAGACACAATCATCATGACAAATGTCGGCAATGTATGCATTCATTAGCACAGGAAACTGCAAACACAGCTAGCATTGCCGACCACTTCAACAACATTATAATGAACATAACTACTTTATAATCGACCATATGCATAAAAAATGAAGTCATTACCGTATGAACGACAGGACAAATATCACCGGTGACAATTTTTCGGTGATAAATGTCGGGTAGTTTGAAGTTTGAAATGTACGCATTATACTAGAGTCTAGCATTTGGCTCAATCAAAAAGAACCAGAAAGTTCATTTGTGCTGTTGCGTATGTCACTAACTTGAGAATATTTAATTGCGTGGCATTGGACTACTGGTTTTTAAACTACGGAACACAGGCTAATGATCACTGGTCTCATCCAGAATATACGTTATCACGTAGGCCTGTATACATCATTCAGTGACTAGCAGTACTTGACTGAAACTGAATACAAATCGTGCTTATATAAATGAAGTATATAGCCAAATTGACGCAACTTGCCAATAAGCATGATATTGATGATAGCAAATGCAAAAATCTCCGTGTACTGAATCGTATAGATTAATACTAGTTTAGATAGATAAATATTTAAAAATTCGAAAACTATTACCGAGGGGTTCTAATGTCGGTGAAGTACTTCGATAGAACCATCAGTATTGCCAAATATCACTGTATCAGCCATATCAATGAACAGTCCGGTATCAACAACACCTGAAATATAGGGGTATTAATGCCATTTTCCTGTGTCACATAAAATTGAACGTGAAATAGATCAAAGTTCGATAACTATCACAGAAAATCTCTGGCTATAGAATTTATTACTAGACACTTTTACAAAGTCAACAATCTCAGACAACCAAAGTCGAAAGAAGCTAGCCTATTTACCATATAGTGGAATCATCAATATAGTACTTAGCCAAAGTTTGCATGAGCAACTTTTGAAGAACAGTGCTGTAAACAGGAAACAAAGCGAAAAAGGGGGTGAAAGTAGAACTGACAAAGTGGAAGTGAAGACTATTCAGGAGTAAGCAAAATTAATACTATCCAGTCAAAAGTTGTGAAACTGTCCACTGTCGATTGTCCACTATCTACGGATTAGAGTTTACTTATAATTTTCTGTCTATAGCTTAGTTGTATGTTTTTCTCTTCAGCAAATTGCAAATGGAAAATTGTATAATAAATCCCAATGGGAACTTAACGGCCATGAGAAACTTTTCACTATGAACGACACCAAATAGCAATATCGTTTCATGTTATGTTAGTAGTATTTCGTGAAAAAAAGAACAGTGTTGAACCACATCAAGGCGATATGAAAAGTAGCTCTGGCGCGAAGTATACAGTACACTCTACAGCTTGCCTGTAAGAGTAATGCTCTCATCGTGTGACCTGATTTAGTTTCCAATATCGTAAGCAACTCAGCCTAAAACTTACGCGAAATCTTCATATAATTATAAAAGCAGAAAGGAAATAATAAATAATGACAATAAGCGTTTTCAGAAGTAGAAAAAGTAAAGACGGAATGAATATCACGCATTACGAGAAGTAGGATATCTATACGAAAAGATTATCAAAAATTATTGGCCACAGAAAACCAGTAGTATATGGATAAAGAGAAAGATAGAGAGAAACTTACAGTACCGCGGGCTATAGGAAAAGATCATCTTGGTGATAACAGCCTACCATTACATTTACATTAACTTGCCCTAGTCTGTTTTGCTATGCTGGTCACTTCGTATCACAACGATTTCACAAATAATAACACTACGGAGAGTTCTTCGCATATATGAATTAGATAGACAATAGAGATCCAGAAAGTCTTCGAAATTGCTATACAACAAGAGCTTCAAGAAACACGAGCTCTGGCAATGGTAAGATAAACAATTCAAAAATGAAAATGCAATGTTGAAATTTTGAATAAAAAATTAAAGATAGACATGACAATGATGATAGATTTAAGAGCACAAGAAAGGCGTCGATTGACTCAACAGTCATCTTCAGATACAGAAGTAGCCTATTACATATGCAGAAAGACTAGGAGACAAGTAGTCACAACCTGGGGGTTTTGTTGTAAGATCTCTAGGGAGTAACAACTTGCCTCTATATCTTCTTGCATATGTAGTATGTCTATTTTTTAACTGAAGATGATTGTTGAATCAATCGAAACATGCCATATATATTTAAATCTATCTTCATTCTTGTCACGTCTATCAGTAGTTTTCAATTACTGAGAAAATTTGAAAAAAAAATTTGATCAAAACAATAATTTAGGGATAGCTACAAAATCACCAGAAACTAATGAGATGAAAAATTAATTCTATTTTACACAACATTTTAAGAGATTCTTCAGGAAAATGTGACCAAAAATAGAGACTTGTTGACGCGGTGGCTTGAAGCAAACTTTGTCACGCTAGTTAGCCCGCTATGCAAAGAACTCCTTCCTCTTTGCAGTGCAAAACTTGTGCCTAGCCTAATACATCTCCCTAAAAGGTTTCCTGTACATTGCGTTCCAGCTGTAATGCTAGGGAAAATAGTGTCATCTTGAAAAATGAAATCGAGAGTATTTAGGTATCATTAAACAAACTAACACAGTGGGAGAAGCTTTCACCTGTCACAATATTAAACAGTAAAATCAAGACATGTCTCTTTTCAAGGGGAGTTCAAATCATTACTAGAGCCTCAAGAATATGATACTGTGATCTACGAAAACCTCTGAATAGTTTGTGACTGACCATATCCTAATTCCCAACAGTATTTCATTTCACTACGTCTGTCCTAATACTTTTCCTCTTGCGTCTTGATTATTGTATGCTCTAGTTTTCTTAGTAACCTACTACTCCAGGCTGTGCTGAAATGCTATCCTTATAGTTCCTTTACAACAATAGCCCGAGTATCAAAACCTACATTTCTCAATTTGGCTTAAATAGGCTCCTATGCTAACGGTATTCAACGCAAATTTGCAAGCTACCAAGCTCCCTAAAATATACTCTTATATTCTCATACGAATTGCCTCCTCTGAATATTCTATATAAATATATATATAAATATATATATATATATATATATATATATTTATATATATATATATATATATATATATATTTATATATATATATATATATATATATATATATATATATATATATATATATATATATATATATATATATATATATATATATATATATATAAATAAATATTTGATATAAACCTAGCTACAAATTATAGCCCAAATAGGTTCTAATATGGATAGGCCTAAAGTGAAAATTTTAGCTTAACGTTAACAAACGCGGGCTGCTCTTCTTTGTGGTAAGAAACCTGCATTATTCAATATAATGTGACTGGAAACAGTTCACGTCTAAAACAGAAATTTTATGAAAATGATAGCATGCTAATTTGCAGTCATCTTGGCGCCAGAGATGCGTACCTACGTGCGCTTTCATTCCTATGCACATGTAGTGGCTTGTTCTGGAATGTTTACCGGCTCAATGGCCAGTTTAAAAAATGCTCGATGAAAAGAAAATAAGATCAGGACACCAACCTGGCATCATCTTTACTTGCTGATTCAGCTGACGCCAATCTTCAACCTGGACAACAAATAAAACATCCTCATAACAGACAATATCATTGTCATGGTACAGAAGGACACAATATTGACAGCTCATGGAATAATTAAAATACTTTTTGACTGACAGAGCAAACGCCCCAATCCCCATCAGAACAATGCTGAATTAAACGTGCGTTACTCGCAGCAAACAAGTCGATTCGCTCTCAAATCGCACTCAAGCAACTAAGCTTTTATCTTCATTTCATTTTTACTTATTTATACATGGCAACCCCTCAGATTATACATCTGCTTTGCAGGGGGCCATGCTAAAACTAATTTACAAATGTAATCAATATTTACTTATAGCTAATATTTACGAATAAAAAGAAAGAAATATCACATAGAAGAAAGAAAAATTTATGAATCAAGTAAATGGGGCTATCAATTGTAACATATTTGCAAGGTGTGGGGGATGACCAGCCTTCGAGTGTGACAAGAAACTCGCTTTTTCAATAATCTGCAATTCGCTGGCTGTTCCAAGAACTGTGGCAGTGAATGTAGTCTCTACACATAATGAAATCTCCTATCAAGAGATTGGTTTACAAAGGATCATGCATAAAACATTTATATATATAAGACTGCTATAAAATTGTACATCTAATTGCCTAATCTAAAATAAATATCGTGAAACCTCGCACATAAGAACCCAAAGCCTGATATTCTAAGTAGGCTCTTACAAATAGTTTTATTCTTTGTTCACTCTTTATAAATAAAGTCAAGTTGTTTGGTGACAACCAACTAATTTATGGGTGCTCCAAAAGCAGAGCATATGTAACTGTGATAGGAAGGGTCTTTAGCGATAGAATGTGTTAAGAACTCATATCTTGTGGAAAAATTATAGGGAGAGCAAACACACGATGATGTATATTTCAAGGGGACAGCCTGTCACCATTATAGTTTTGTAAATTGTGTGACCCAGCATACTGAAGTTCATAGAATAGTCAAAATGGGATATGCATTGGGTGGTATTAACATTAATCAACTGTTGTTCGTGGATGACTTAATGTTATTCACAAAAAAGATTACAGCACAGCATCTACCGTCAACCTCAATAGTCAAGATATATGTATGCAATTTAGAATTAAAAAGTCTTATGTGGTAATATTGAAACGGGGAAAGTTCTAAACGCTGCAGGAATTGAAATTGCCCACGGTGAAAAGACCAAGGACGCTGGTGAAGAGGGATGTAAGCACCGTATTGTCCGTAAGTCGACTTGGTGTATAAGTTGAGGTACCAACTTTAAGCTTAACAATGATCAAAAATGATATACTCAATGTATAAGTAGACTATCTTTTTTCAATTAAAGAAGTTTACAAAAGTTCAAAAACCAAATGAAGCTACTAAAAATCTATCGAAAACGTTTCTGTGCACCTTTGCATCTGATAAAAGCTTGCTGTCAGAATCTGTGGACAGCTCTTCTTCTACCTCCTCAGCGCATAAATTGTTATCTAAAGTATCGCGGATACTTTCCATGTCGCTTTCTTTGTCATTCTTCTGCTTTATCATCTTAATGCATTTGATATACCTCACTTCTTGACAGGACGCACACCATTTTGAGATCTATAGAGTTCCTAGTTTCGATGGCCAATCTCCACATCTCCCCGTATGGTCCACATCTCTCGTTATGGTGCTGATATAGCATCCCCACTAGCTGTTGGCAGCAGTTCGGGTAGTTGCACACGATGAGAACAGAATGGAAAATTTAGGAATACTGATTTTTAAAGTTGCATTTGAATGATAACCGGTAGATAAGTCGATTCCTTATTTCCGACCCAAATTTCAGATCTTGAAACTCTACTTATACACCTTACAATATGGGATGAGTAGACTGGAACGAGATAGATTAAAGGACACAGAATTGAGGAACATAATTCAAACAGAATATTTCAGAAGGGAGAGACTTATAATGCTCACTGGAAGAAACAAGATTGAGGCAATGAACACTTGAGCAGTCTGTCTGGTGCACTATGGGATAGGAATCATAACGTGGAAGAAAGACGAATTGGAATTCATGGACTGAAGAGCTAGGAAATTAATGGAAATCAAAAAGGAACTTAACCAAAGAAGTGATGTAGCAAGATTTGACGATAGTAGAAAAAGGGGAGGTAGAGGATTGGTTAACAGTGAGAATTTTGTCAAAACTGGGATAAACAATATGGCTTAGCAGATTAAGCATGTCATACGTACCATCATATCAATGACAAGATATCTTGGAAAATAAGTAACGGAGAAGAAGGAAAAGCCAAAGCATGCGCAATTCACTAGGATTTCTGATTGGAATCATTAGGAAAAAAGATGGTCATAGTTAAGCAGCGGAAACAGGAAAGGATACACGAAAGCATTAGTATGGAAAGCACAGGGGCAGTCTTTGTGGGATAATTATATGAAGCAATATACCGACAAAACATGCGATACACCGTTGTTGTACAGAATGTGTGGAGATTGGGGTGAAGCCCATAGTCACCTGGCAAGCGAATGCACAAAATAGGCACAAAGAGAATACATAAGACGACATGAAAATGTAGCGAGGCATGTTCATTGGATGTTATAGAACGACCAAATGATATGAGCAGAAACCAGAAGAATCAAGACTATAAGTTCCACTGTAATGTCAAGATAAAATGTGATAGCATTGTTCAAACAAGTAGGCCAAACATTACTGCAGTTGATAAGGCAAAAATGAAGTAAAAGGGAAATTGATATTGAAATTCTCGGCCATAGTTGGATAGAAGACAAAAAACAAGAGAGAAAACAGGGAAGCAAGAACAATTAAAGGAAGAAGTTGGAAGACCATGGAATAGGAAGAAGTTTACAGTCATCTCTGTTGTGGTCCGTGCACTAGAATGCATATCGCAATATTTCGATAGCTAACTATTAGAAACTATTAGAATTATTGTGAGGTTGCAAGAAATACAAAGGAAAGCACTCCTGGGAAAAGCAAGGATTTTTGAGAATGCCGTCGTCTGTGTAAGCCTTGAGATACAATAAATGGGTTCATTATCTGCTTGTTGCTGATTGTTCCCTCCATACCTACCTAGACAAACTAACATCTGGCTGTCTGCGAGAAACTAAATCACCCCAATAACAATAAAGGAATAGTCATCAAACTCGTTCGTCTTCAAGTTCACGTCACAATTATACATACAAAACAATCCAACATAAGTGGGAATATACCAATTTGCACATAGCTTACAATGGAAGTTTGTAAACTTTACGCAATATTCCTAAAGAATTTCCCCACATCTTCTTACTCCCCTTGAAGGATTTATGCACACGTATATAGCAAATGAAAAATGCCCCATGTCAACGGAGCAGCAGGGGTTGCGGCGTTAATAAATTTGGTTGTTTCACAGGTGTGGGCACCAAAAGAAACCAGAAAAATTGCAGGTTGCACACTGTAGTCAACAATACATCACTACAGACCCTAAAAGAAATGATGCAATAAGGGAGCAGTCTCCTTTGGAAAAGTGCTTGAAACTTACCTTTGATACTGCTTCTCCGAAATGATAATTTGGAATAGATATTCTGGAAGTATTTGCTACTGTTTAACCGCTCTTGAAGTATTCACGAAGAAAGCGCCGGAATCATTTGATTTTGGTCAAAAGGGCTTTAAATAACATCAGCGATGTGGCTAGTTATCTTGACTGCCTAATCAATGTGTTTCCTGAAAGTCTTCAATAAGACTTTCTATCGTACTTCATGCTTATATTGCAACGTCCGTAGACTCTTCTACTCACGTAGTTTGACGAAGTCTGATCGCAGGGGGAGGAAGAAAACAAAATAGGACAAAAATTTTGTCGTCAACAGATCGGTACTCTCTTGATCTAAAAAGCGGGTCCCGTTCTCTATGTCACTATACGATCTCAAAAGGCACATCAGAGATAGTATCTGTCTTGAGAGCATCATTACCTATCATCTCATTATACCTCACTTGCATTTTTCACAAAAGGTATTAGCACATTTGAAACTCCTCCAGGGAAAGGTGCATCATTCTTTTGTATCGTACACTATGTCAAAGGACTACTGAATGTTCTAGCAAATGGATACAGAGACTCTGTAAAAGTCTGTGTCTATAAGCAGACAATTTATTGCACCGATGGGGCCGTTACCGTTGAACGGCAGCTACAAATGATAAAAAGGCTACAGGAAATACAGAAGGAACCAGAGGGCTAATAAAGAAATTAAGAAATAACGACGTACAGATTGTTTGAAACTCAAAAAAAACAAACATCCCACATGAAGTAGAAACTATTGACAGCAGTGGAGCAAAGAAGAAAATGCAACAAGGCTTCAGTGTGCAAAAACGGTTGAAATCTCTCGAAGTAAGTACTTAGAAAAAAGGAATCTCCATTACTTTTTTCAAGATATGGAACGTTCTTCCTTCTTTCCTCCTCCGTTTCTGATATCCTTACTTATTATCACATAAACTATACTTCTGCCAACGACTCATACAAACAAATTTAGAATAAAAGGGGAACAAGAAATATACAAAATATAGAAATTGTTACCAAAAATTGAACGTCTAAAGGTATTTTGATTGTTTCTCTAGGCGATAAAAAGCCCTCGTAAGAGCATGACCGCAGTTACTTCTGGAAAATTTCATTCGTGACACGGCACTGAAGTTCATACTTCTCAGCATTTCTGGAAAATTTCGAAACAAATAGAAGAAGCATTGGTATCACGAAGAGGCATTGGTATCACGAAGAGGCATTGGTATCACGAAGAGGCATTGGTATCACAAAGAGGCATTGGTATCACAAAGAGGCATTGGTATCACAAAGAGGCATTGGTATCACGAAGAGGCATTGGTATCACGAAGAGGCATTGGCATCACAAAGAGGCATTGGTATCACAAAGAGGCATTGGTATCACAAAGAGGCATTGGTATCACAAAGAGGCATTGGTATCACAAAGAGGCATTGGTATCACAAAGAGGCATTGGTATCGCAAAGAGGCATTGGTATCACAAAGAGGCATTGGTATCACGAAGAGGCATTGGCATCACGAAGAGGCATTGGTATCACATAGGATACCTGCGTGCTTCATTTTCTGGAAAATTGAGGCAGTGAAGGATATTCAGCAAAAAAGGGCATGGCTAGTAGAATGACATGCTGTTTTTGGACGCAAAGAAAGATGGCATAAATCTGAGAGGATGCTTTCAACTGTATCAGAAAACTAAAATTTAAGAAATATTCAATGTCAAATGATGACTCTGCTTGTAACTTCAACAGCACGGATGAGCTATGATCGATAATAAACGCATTCTGAGACTAGACCATTGAAAGTGAAGTTTTCTTGCGTAAAATCCTTACAGGGTAGATAGCAAGTGGCGTGTGAAGCTTATTACTTATTTCTCAATAGGGTATGAAAACTTTTAGACAAAAATTGAAGGGGTATAAAACTTTTGACCATTTTGTAAATTCTAACCCGCCCCGGTACCCAGAGTTATAAATGACTGACCCCTTGGATGAAAATTTCCTTACGACACCTAAACCACGCAATATATCGACTGCATCCATATTTACTGAATACACATATACTCTCCTGATCTTGGGTCGAATATCTTAACCGTGAAAAGTAACGGAACGATTAGCAACCGCAGGAATACATGGGAAAGATATTTTCATTGTAAACATTACTTCCTGTAGTATTTTGTTCTCAGTTACTTCTACTTCATCTTTCTATGGAATGTGGCCTTTCAATATCTTGCACACGAAATTTTTGCAAAAAAGCCATGTGATTGGTTGTACTAAGATGTTCCTTACAATACGTCATTCGTGCCAGTCCTCTTTCTACGCCGACACCTCTTGCTTTATCAATTTTATCAATAGTCAAACTCTGTCCTTATCGATGAGATATTTCTCACATCTCATCATAATTCGTTCATATTTTCTACTTATTTCATTGAAGATCTTAATAATATCTTGATGAGTGTAAACGTAAAGGAAGTTCATTTACTGGATATCCAAGCATTTTCGTCTGTTTTTGAACATTAAGCAAACAAATTTTTCGTAAGATATTCCACTGTCGGGATCGTCTGGAATAAGATCGTTGGGCATACTTAGAGATTATTTCCAAACACAACCCCAACATATCTGAATCAGACTGACTAGGATATGGGTATCCCATGATTGAATTTTGTCCTGTTAAGAACCCGCGAAAAATTGTTGGTGGTATAATTTCCAAACCGCTCATCATCTGTTCTCCTAAACACACTAACACTTTTACGACATCTGCAACTACTGTGCGCCATTTGTTTAATGAGAAAGTTGTTTATAAGAAAGTAGTACTCGACTGCTCAAAAAGTTAAGAAAGTTCAGTATTGGATTTCTGAGGCCTAAGAAAGTTGATAAGTTATATACCCCTAAAATTCCACTGTTCACGCAAAGAAATTAATCGATTTTACTTCATTTGCATAAATTTCGCATGGTAACTTATGTATTAGAGCGCTATGTTTGTGTACTGCCTGTCTGTGTGTGTAACACTGTAGTGTTACGCAAACTCAGCTATTCATGTTAAGAAAGTCTCAACACTGAAGTTTCAGGGCTGAAGTCACGAAAAAGCTTAGAATTTTCAGTACTGGGCGAAAATTGACTTTCCTATAAAAATGTGCACTGGTATAAGTTCAATTGATAGCCTCAGGGCTGAGTATAAGCAAAGCTCACCGCATTACAATAAGCGCGTTTTAAGCTATAAGGATAACTTGGGCTTACACAATCAATTTTTGAGCTCATTTCATATACAGCTGATACATATCAAAGCACAGATCAAATTGCAAAAGTCTATTGAGTCGAAAATGCTCGACATCTGTATGAATGAACATTGCTTGTAGCACGCTTATTAACACTCTTCAGAGCAGAGAGGGAGGCTGGAGGGGCAAATTGCCCCATGGCCTCAAGGTCTAGGGGTCTCATAACTCCTAACTATTCAAGGTGAATGGGCCTTATAAAGTAAGACTGGCGGCAATTTTCTGGAATTAATTCCCAGACCCTCAAATATACCTGCTCGCTTCGCACACAAGGGGCTTCATCTTTACTTTTCGCTCCAAGGCCGCTGAAATCTCTCGGCGGCCCTGACAATCTCCAGGCGTATTAATCGCAGTAAACTGAAAGATACCAGCGATCGGCTAACCGGCTGTTCAATAAATAGATATGATGAACTATCTAGATATGACTATCCACTAGTGGTAATTCATAAATACTGGATGGAGATTACCTTTAAAAAAGGAAAAATAGATTCAAACCTATGCTTTATTGCTCTGCATTCAGTCAACAAGATAAAATCGTCAAAATTACAAACACTCAAAAATGGTCCTGTCAAGAGCTTTGCAACCTTAAAAAAACGACAGAGAAACATGCAACTCTCATCTTTGACATCATGGAGTAATGCAACGCATCTGTTCCTCATTTGATCATGAAATAGAGCAGCCATGTACCATAGACAGATGACAAACTAGGAAACGGAAACATGTAAAAGAAGATGGAGCATCATACAAATCTTTCTAAATGAGCACTATGTAGAAATAATAGTGCGGAAAAGACATGAAAATTTAGCCGCCTCTCTTCTCAACTAGTGAGAGACAAAGGTAGTTAAAAAGCCTGAGATATCACATAACATTATGTAGACAAGAGGCCCAAGAGAACTGAATTACGACACGGTAATTTTAAGATGATTCGATGTGCATTTCAAATAGCTCGCTTGATTAACAGAAAATTGACCGTGGTATGGAAGGAAATAGTACATAGGTTGGCGCAAGTAGAAGTGAAGAATGAATTGTTAAATTGCAAAATTGCATAACTGATGGGAACTGCCTCAAGGCATCTAATGCTATTGATATAGAAGTCATTCTTGTATTTATTCTCCATTCTAAGCTAAATCATCCATTTGGCCTCATTCACGTAATAGGAAATTTTGTAGCAAAGAGCTCATGTCTGGAATAGAGGCGTCTCAACTCAGCCTGTGTGAAGGAGTGATATTTTGAATAGGAAGGTCGTCTTTATAGCTAGACAATGGAAGTAGAGAAGGAGCGAGAACGGAAGTTGAAATTGGTAGCATAAAGAAAGAGGATGGATTCTGGTACTGGTTGATGAGAGTTATTGTAATACGTGAGCAAGGTCGTTTCACTGTGTATATACCTTCTGTGCTCTGGGCTAACGTTACCATTGGTCAAAACTCTCAAAGCCTCTTTTTTTAAACTAAATATGAAAATAGATTACTTCCTAGTCACAAGTTCTTCTCGATAAATTTCGGCATCAGGTCCTTGCAAATAACAGAGATTAAAAAGGAAACTTCCAATCTTTTCCAATCTTGCCACAGTACAACGATAGGTGCGAAGAAGCCTAATGCAGTGCACCTACTATGTTATGGTACTCCAGAACAGCTAACAAATCACTCGGCCCTGATTTTCAAACGTAAAAGGATATATGTTCTCGTGGTGGTAGAAAGCTTAGATTTGGCGGGAAAGACACTTTATAAACAGAAATGGAGTTTTCTGTTCCTGGAGAAGAGGCTTTTTGAACAGAGTACCTTGTATATAGAATCAAACTCTTGAAGAGCAAGGCCAAGACTGCATTTTGACAAGCTTAGTACGGGGCAAAGTTCTGAGGTAAGGGTCTTTAATTGAAAATGGCATTATGTTATCAAACAGACATAAACCTGTAAATAATATGCGAACGTACCAAGAAGATGAAAGAATACGAAACTTTTTCTGGGTCAATAAGAAACTTCAACATTTGCGGGTTTTGAGAGGGAATTTTCGTACTCTTTCTATTGTTTTCAAATGCGGAACTAATTTGCATAGAGTTATGACCGTAAATCTCATAAAATGAACGGGCGCTTTCAAGAGAGGTTAACGATTACAAATTAGATATAGACCTTCAATAAACGAGTCAAGACACGAATTACCTGACCTAAAACCCGGTTTTATTTATCTGCATCTGGTTATATATCAAGGTTCACCTTTCAGTTGTTACCCGACGTTTCATACCCTGATGTGTTTCGTACGAAAAAAGTGCCTTAAGTATGTTAAAGAATGTTCGTAACAAAACAGAACGGAACGGAATGGTTCAATATAGTACGGAACGGAATAGAACTTTTCGTAAGGTGTTCAGATAGCACTTAAACAGTTGGAGCGGAAATAATGCTACTTCGCAGGAACCCAATCTCAAACAGACATTGTGTACTCCCAGATATTCCCGCGCTTGCAAACTACTTTTCCACTTAGAAAGCACGGCAGCCTCAAAATCAAAAAGTAAGGAAGAAAAAGACGCTGATACTTCTTTTAAATAGTCTGAAAGCAACATTCAACTACTGTTCGAGGCCGTTAGAGAGTACAAGGGGTCGCAGGCGGCGAAAAGTTTGGACTGGAAAAAAAACAGAGTTAGATTTGAACATATCGCAGCCAGAATGAAGGAGGCCTATCCAACTTCTTCATCCAAAGAAAGAGAAAAAATAACAGTGGATAGAGTAATCAGCAAATTAAAAACATATTCTAGCAGCATACAAGAAAGCTGTTGATTCTAAGCGGAAAAGTGGAGTTGGGCGGGTAGTCACATATTTTACGACATGTGCAACGAGATTTGAGGCAGTCAGCGGTATAGCTGATGGATTCGAATCTTCCTCAGGCTTTGAAACAACGTTTGAAGCAAGCGGTGTTGATTCTCTTGCGGTATAAACACCGTTGTCAACAGCAGAGGAAGCAGCTGAAGCTGACAGCTCGAATGACAGTACGCCAAGCTCACACAACCATCTAATTGAATATAAGAGTGACTCTACAGTTACGGAAACGAGGGAAGTGCAGCTGATTCAGTACAGTCAACTGCAAGAAGGCAATTAGTTGATGGTTTGCTTACGGATCACAAAAGCTTAAGATTAGCGAGAAAACATAGGAAAGTGGGTATTGATACCCAATTTTTGAAAACAGCTAGAGAGGATTAAGACTTCAAAAAAGTTTTTTGCTCCTATGAAAGAAAATGATTTGGCACATCAAAGAAGCATGGAAAACCTTACGTCAATTTTGCAAACAGTTGGCAATGCAATCATTGCTGGATTCTCTTCATTGACACAAGTATTGCGACAGCACCCGTGGTCATATGTAAGAGAAACACAGCACATGAATTTAGGAGACAAGCAACTTAACCCATACACATATTAAAATGGAGCAAGAGCACATAACTTCCCACCTCATGTAGAAGCCAGGAACATATCTCCAGAAGATAAAGATAAACGTTTATGACTTTACAATGATTACCCTGCAAGTAAAAATGTGTATCCTACTTTTAAGTTATTTTTGAAATTTCATACTAACCTAAAAGAACACTTGGTAACACAATAGAGCAGCTAAGTAGCAAATATAGTTTGACATAAAAAGATAAAACAAAAGAAAGTCAAAAACAATTTTGTATGCTCACTCAAAAACCTTTCTAAATGTCTGACGTACATCTCTTGCATTAGCTTCACTTGTTGCTACTCTATAGCAGTTCACATGAGTGGGTGGTTGAAAATGCTCATAATATGATTTTACAGCATCAAAAGTGGACTTCTGTACTAGCTCTGAGTTAATTTCACAGAAATTGTGAAGGACAAAACAAGCCATAACAGGAGCTGGAAGGTTTTTCGTGTTAATGTCCATTGGATGCCGCAGACAACCCCATCGTGCTTTCACTCTTCCGAAGGCGCATTCAATGACCGTCCTTGCAGATGATAACTTGAAACCATAAAATTGTTTCTCCTTGCTTCTCCCACCAACAGCACATTCCTTTATAAGAAATGGCACCAATGGGTAGGCAGAGTCCCCAAGAAGACAAATGGGTACCGTGTCCTCTTCTTCAGCTACTACTTTTGGGTTCTTAGGAATTTTGCTTTCTTTCAGTATTTTGTAAAGTTCTGAATTTGAAAGCATTCTGGCATCATGTAAGCCCCTTGGCCAATCGAACAATGACATCAAAAATTTGCACAAATACTCCCATGCCGCTTGAACGTTAAATGAATAAAAATCCTTTCTTTTTATAAAATCAGTAGGGCTCTCCCTTGGTTTTTAATGGGAATATTCGTCTAGTCAATCGCCCTGGTACATCGAGGAAAGTCATGTTCTTTATAAAATTCAGCCGACAGACATTCTACCTCCTCTATCGTACGTGGTGGTTTCATATATTTTGGGCCACATGTACTCGAAATGACCTCGCAAATATTTATTATAGTTTCTGATGCTGTCCATTTGCCAACGCCAAATGCATTTGTCACTTTTCTATAGCGCCCCTTTCCTCTCATAAATAGTATAATGCTATTGTTACTGGGTAAGCTCAACGATTCTTGCTTAAGTATGAAAAGATCACACTTAAATAAGACAGGTAATTTGCATCTTGCTAACAATTTTAATAAAACTCTAGAAAAGGCTTGACTCCGTAAAAATTGTAACGAAAAAAACCAAAAAATCATAATTATAGCGTTCAAAGCTCTGTGGTCTCTCTGTAGTCTCCTATTACACTTGGGTGAAATTAAATGTCTTATTAAGGACAAACGTATTCGCATCCTAGCTCTTAATGAAAAATATCGACGAGGATATTTCTGATAGGATACTAGAAATCGAAGGGTATAAATTTTGAGCGCTCTAAACGTGACGATATTCCAGTTTCGACCTTGGAAATGGCTTGCGTAGAGATAAAGACTCCTAAAGCCAAACCCTACCTTATACTTTCACAGAGCACAGGCAAAACATCGCTTTTCTCTAAAAAACGGTTTGAAGACCTACAAATATAAGTCAAGAAATCGTGGAGCTTGAGAGCCAGAATAAAATGGGTAATGACTGGCGTCTTCATTTAGCTAAGCAAGATATGGGAATAGTTTTAAAAGTGAAAGAGTTACCTACGTACCTCATCAAATTGGAAATCAATGATGAAATTTCCATTATCCGTCACTAACGGTCCCTTCAAACAACAAAATATTTTCATTCAGTACCAAATATTTAAAAATAAAATGAACTACCCTTCCAGAAGCCCTTTGACAAAAAAGTCAAAGTTGATATGAATTGAAAATAAGATGAATGAGAACATAGATAATCTTCCCTTAAATGAAATCTTCAAGAGAAACTGTGAAGGTCAACCCAATACTCTAAACTTTCGTGCAACCATCAGGTAATCTTATTCTCTCCAGTCATCTTCTGCACAAGCTCAATCACCAGCTTATCCAATGCACATTGTGATGGAGCTACGATGGCTCCCCTGTGCAAATTGGCTGAGACAGGAGCAGTGCGAGCAAATGACTTGAGCATGAGCATGGATTTGAAAGCATGACCCGATAACTGAGTGGTAGAGCACTTGGCATACAAAGCCAGGGGTTAAGAGTTGGAATCCCGCTCGGGTCAGTTATTTTCTCGCACTATCACTTTTCATTAGTCCTGACTATTAAACTGCAACATATAACCCGAGATAAGCGACCCGCATGAAATATTACACATCAAGCAACTACAACCATAGTTTTACACTATTTTGTACATCGATGAGTATTTGTAAAATACTGAGAAAAACGTACACACAGCCCGCCTGCTGCGAGGGTTACAATGCAAAAATACTGGGAAGCATTGTATAAACGAATTGCAACATACGGCTTTAGATTTTGCCATTCTTAGAACTGGCTTTAAACCTTTTGCTTTCATCTTTTCCAAAATTGGTCGATACGCCATTGGTATTACTTCAACAGGTATGCCTTTCTGCCACTACAAAAAGGTGAACAACTGATTACGTGAAGGAAAGAGGTGAGTATAGTAAATAAGGGTATTACACCCCAGAGTATATAAACACATTTATTGAGTCACCATGTGTACTTGCCTTTTCACCGAATTTCTCTGATTTCTTCCTACAAAAATAGAAGATTGATAAACGAGGGACACATGATCGCTCTGCTCAATACTAGCAAGTCAGAACGCAAGCTCTGAGCAAAAGATCTAATACTAAAAGGAAAAAGAAAAAGATGCAATAACATGAAACATGAAAGAATACAAAAGCTGGAAGTAAAAGGAACACAAGAAACATCTTACGCTTCATTACATAACCACAAAATGAACGATAAAACTAGCGCTCGAACATCAAGTACCGTTGGCGGACCTGACAGAATGCCGTTGTGGGCCTGATCTGGCCCGCAGGCCATAGTTTAATGACCCCGTTCTATACGATAGAACATGACACAAACAAGTACCAAGTAAGTTAAGAGTCCACGTCTACCGTTTGGAAGCTCTGTAGAGATATCTGCATCTCAAGCGGTAGGACGATGCTCCCCTAATGTCCATCCAGCAGCAAATAGGGATCTTACGGCAACACCCATGAAACATAAAGGGCAGGGAATAGAAATGTTTACCCTACTTCACGAGTCGTTGGCTCAAGGTAGATGTCCTCCCTTAAGGGAACTATCCACCTTAAAGTGAGCGAATAGTAAATCTTCGTGTGTTGAAGTGGCGACAGAAGTTGAGCAATGGCTAGTAATATCAGAAATGTCACCAGAGGAGGACGCTCTTTAATAAAATAGAATAAAATAAACCAATAAATGCCCGAAAATTAAGACGTCAAAATACAGCTCAAGAAAGAAAAAAGTTGGAATCTTTGTCATTTATAATTCATTCAGTCAGTAGCATATAGACAAGATACTTCTTCAGTGACATTTGCATCTTCACTAATATTTGTAAAAAAAATTATTTATCAGCAAAAAGGTCCAACGTGTGTGAATATAGAGCCTGAAAATTACTCTCCAGTCCGGAATAGAAGGGGGGTGGCAATAAGCGGGGGGGGGGGGGGGGGTTGGAAAAAGTCTCAAAGTAAATAAGCGGGGGGGGGGGTTGCAATAAGCGGGGAGAGTGGAAAAAGCTCCCAGGTGAATGTCTATGGGGTGGGTTGTTATAAGTGGATGTGGAGAGAACACCAACATATGGATTGGATAAAATAACTTTAACTTTTTGAAACAAAATTTATTACGTTTATTACATATTTCTATCACGCTAAAAATGTATCTTTCACCGTTGTTCATAATGTCATCATCATTGGCACAACTGTCGGCTGCGTTTTCAGTGCTTCTTGCAGCAATTACGCATTTCACCCTAGCACTTTTTCAGCGCAACAAACATTCAAAACGAGTTACTTTCGCCGGACAATTCTGGGTCTGGTTGGGAAAATTTCCTCTTGGCTCAAAATTAATAAGCGGGGGGGGGGGTTGCAATAAGAATGTCCTGGTGTGCATTTTTAAAAAAAATAAATAGTCGGGGGGGGGACGTCTATTCCGGACTGGAGAGTAAGTAACTTGTCAACGTGCTCTAATCAAAGGCTAGTACTGGAGTATGAATTGCACTTTTCAGGCATCAAAATCAAAAGTTTATAATACAGCTCACCAACATAAAGCTTACAACTTACTACACGTTCTTTTTACTTGGAGGTGGTTCATATGAAAGCAGTGCTCGATTGCTTATAATGTTAGGAAAATCTAATACTGGATGTTTGAGGCCTAAAAAGTCCATAGGTTCATATACTACATTTAAACTTACAATTTTCACATAAGCCTCTCAGCTCTTGTGATTTAATTCTAATATTTCCTGTGCTAATCTATGTGCGTAACAAGTGCCTGGCTTTGTTTGCAACACTGCAGTGTTACAGAAATTCAGCCGCTCTTGCTAAGAAAGTTCCAAGGATGTGTAGGATTGAAATCATTAAATCCCCTAGAAATTTTCGTGCCTGAGCCAAGAAACTTTACCATAACAAAGTGCATCCAATTTAAAAGAAAAACAGAAATATATTTCCATCTGTGACAGCATATAAACAGAACCACATGGGCTTCTGTACTTTAATTTCGGAATTATGCTTCTTTTCCAGTTGATTTAATACAAACTTCTCGATAATTGACCCATTATAATCATTAGGAATATATTACATCAACAAAAATAGAGTAATAAAGAAAACAGTCACGCAATGCCGCATTAAGTTATCAGATACGTGAGAACCAACTGTAGCAATGTGATCAAACTATTGGACATTTTCCAAGGCTAGAGAACTACCAAGGAGCCAAATTCTGCTGTCTTCGAAACAATTGACCATGCATAATATATTTAAATGAGGCTTCAGCTAGATCCTGGAGAGAGGCACTGGGTAGCTGCTGAAAATTATGTTCAAAAACCAACCGAATGTATTCATCTCCTGTTGGCAAACCATAGTTAAACATTATATGCCACACATGACCCTACTGACATCCCTGCTGCTATTGGTTTCCAAATGAACTGCATTGTAATGGCGACGTGAATCGTTCTAGTCCTGATTTGCTCCATTTGTATTGCCAGCAATACCAAAAGACTGATTGAAATAATGAGGTGTCATCTCAAACGTCTCTATACATCAAAAGTCACAAATCCACCAGCCTTCCAGCTTCACTTTGATATCATTCAGACAATATATTGTTATCGAACTCACTCCACAAATTATCTGATATCAAGTTAGATTTTATCCCTGATCGGACATGATAGACTATGCCAAAAGGCTTTGTATAAGTCTGCCTTTATTTCAAAGGAAAATGCCTTCAGTAACCAACTACTCTGTTTGTTTACTATTACTATCTATGATTATTATAATTATCTTTGATTATAAAGATTATCCTGCCTATTTAGCAACTTTTATTATTATGACAATCGATCAATGTGACGGACGTCAACAACTTTCTTTGCCTATTATATGATTAGTAATGATTACCTTTGATTATAATAGTTGTCTATATTAATACATTATCCATATTGATTAATATGATTATATATACTATGATTTATAAATTTAATGATTACATGTGAAATTCTTCAGTGTTTACTACGATTCCAATGTCAAAATGGATCTGTCCACTAATTAGAATTGGTTGATAACATGAAGCACTATAGCATTTTTTAACTATCAAACCATACCATAGAGCCAGCCGCAGACATGTCACATTTGATAAATGATATGTGTGATAACTCGTTAACCTTATTGTTTCAACACTTTTATGTTGGTTCCAGTGAAACCTGATGGGCAAAGATTCCGAACAGCACTAACAGCACGATGCGATATGATTCGTTCCTCATAACAACGATACAACAGCACTACTAAGGACTCTTAGTAATATCAAAGGTATTGTATTCACGTTCTTCACCACAATGTCTACTTTCATCATACGTTACTTCTCCTGCACGTTGCTCCTCCGCATTTGTCTGTATATCTCCTTCGTTTTCGGTTTCATATTTCTCCTCATTTGCGAGACAAGTT